>CM074193.1:39326421-39640481 GCA_037179385.1 Holothuria scabra
CCAGCCTGCGGTTCAATCTGTACATCAACCAAAAGTACCGAAGGTGCCAATACAGGAGTGTCCTGAGATACTTCTACCTCACTTTCCATATCGTCAAATAGATCAACCTCCTGCGATTCATCGATAATTAGGGCTCCTGGAACAGGCTCTTCCGACATGACATCACTGCTCTCGCTTCCTTCCTCTCCAACCTTCAAAATCTCATCCTGTGATTCACTGATTACTTTCTTCTGGCTTAGGGCGACAGTCTGCTCCTCTAACGGTTCCCCCAATTCCTTCTCGTGATCCTTTTCAATGTCCATGTCACCCTGACCTTTAAATTCAACTTGTTCTGGTGTTACTTCTGCACCGCCCTGAATCCACTCCGATGATAACCTAGCTTTGCTAGCAAAGGAAACTTTGCAGTCTCTAAAAGTATGCCCTCCTTGCCGCAAATAGTGCAGACCACTGTACCCTCACAGTCCGTAGCAATGTGTCCCAATTTTAGACACTTGAAACATCTTCGATTGGTGCAGTCCTTGACTTCGTGGCCATCCAGTCCACACTTCAGACAGGTTCGGGGCTGTCCAAAATACCTGACCCAACAGGAGCGACCGCCTAAAAACAGCGATGACGGAATATCCTTTCTGAGATTAACTTTGTACTGTCGAATACCGTTCGAAACAGACGGGAAATCCTCATAGCAAAGAAGGCGACTGGATACAACCTCTCCGTATCTTCCAAGAATAAACTTTACAACATTATCATTTAGTTCTAAAGGCACATGAAGGACAGTTACTAAACTCGTTAATCCACCATACCAAGAAGCAGTAATCTTTTTCTTGGAGCTAAACACAGGCCAGAAACGACGACGAATCTCTATGGTCTTGAAAGTGACGTCGTACCGATTACCAGGCAAACGTTGAACACCTACCAGATGCTGAGCAGGTTCAACACCCGCATCTTTCAAAATGTCAAAAACATTGTCCTCCTTAGACAAAGATAGAAGAACAGAGCAGTCTCTCCGTAGACCGTCCATCATGGCCAGAAAAGGCGAAAGATTTATTCGCTTTGTGGAAAGCTCTGAGTAGTCTAATTTAGTGTGCAAGTCAATGGGAATTATGATTAGTAGCCCGCTACCTTCTTGAGTTTTCGGATTTTATAAGATGTGGCGCCTAAAATGAAGATAATGAAAAAAAAAAAACAAGAGATTAAATCTCTGGCTGGTTACGCAAACACACCGAGGTAACTGTAGCTTGGCTCAATGTTTCTCTTATACATTTGTCGAGGTTTATTCCATTTAATTACTGAAACATTTTCTGGGATCTTGTCTCAGGTCTTCCTGATATGCATTATAGAGATTGTCTCATTATTTATTAGGGTATATCGTACTGTTTACTCATTTTTGTAATGATAGCAAGAAAGTCGTTCTCTAAAGGTGCTACCAACTTTTTTAATAAATTTTAAAATGTAATTTTAAACGACGGGTAACTTTGAGAACGACACAACATTTACAATTACTAGAATTAAAATAATCATCCCTATCAGTGTAATTGATCAGGCCACTTCGTGCAGGGCTGCAAAGTTTGGGACAAGGTCCATTTTGTGGCGAACGTAAGTATACTTACAGAAGCTTGATTACGGATATCACGAAGACGTGTAGTTTTCCTCCTCGGCTAAGATCATGTGTAGCCTCTGTTCTTTTCATCCAGTCAAGAATGGAGCCATGCATGGCAGACCAGTAATGTAAATGGTCCGAAGGCCTTGAGGTTGGTCCAGTGTTGTCCTTTAGTGGACGTATAGCTTCTTCGGGAAGCAGTATCAAGTTTGGTTTCGCCGAACGGCCCTTTGCCAGAAGGTAGAAAGGACTTTGGAAAACGTATTTTCCTTTGGTTTCGCCGAACGACACCTTGCCACGTAGAGGGTCGGGAAGACTTTAGAAATAGCTTCCCAGCCGTTTGCCCGAGATCACGTGTAGTATCTGTTTTTATCAAGTCTAGAATGGAGTCTTACACGGCAAACTAAATTTCAGTTATTTATTTTTCGGCTCAAGAAAGAACTATAAAAAACAGGACTTGGACTGTTCGAAATTCATTTGTAAGCTGTTTAAATTATAACTATTTTATTTTACTTTAGGTACACTTTAATTGATCGAATGTAGGCTACTGTCAGTACTACCACTTTTCGGGCGAATGTTTTAAAGCATTTAGACATATACATGACATGTACCCCTATCCCCGTGTGCCCGTCATCTTACAATTGAAAGCGTCCCGAATTTATTTGTTATTTTTATTTATTTTTGGCCGGATAGTGGCACTTTTGCTTGAATATTCTACCATTTCGTGTAAAGTGCGGCGCGCAAAACTATGCCGTGGGACTGACATTGTTTTTACATAGATTTCCCTAAAGTGGAGCAAATTTTAATATTCTTCTCTCTTGCTAGAAAATTTGCCATGCCGAACATGGTTGTATCTGATTTTCCTACAAAATGTGTCCTAAAATGTTTTCAATTCAAACTGGGGTCGTTCTCGTCTTTTTTCTCTTATCGTGCTACTGGTAGCTGACCATGGTCTAACTCCAATACTCTTGCCCGCGAAAATGTTTACTGACAGAGAAAGTGCCTTAAAATGTTTATGGGATGTCGTTTCTGACTGTATTACTTACGAAATACGTTCATTTTTGCATTTGGATTTTATAGACAATGAGTTGAAATACAGACTGTGCAAAATTCAAGCCAATTTGATCAATTTTAGTGTCATTTCTTTTTTCATTGTATTACTCCGCTCTGTGAAATGCCGTTTTTGAGTAGCTTTTATGGCCTAAAACACATAGGCCTACTTATCATTCAAGGCTCTGTAGCTCAAAATTTCAATGGTCATGTTAAGGAAATTTGAACATGCCATGAAAGCTCAGATTGTGAGCTTCGATCAGAGGGTTGGCATGCCCTGGTTGAAAACTTCTGCTGGGAGCAGGGTTCTTTTTAAAACGTACATGGAAACAGGCACGTTGTTACAAATAGAAAACTCAAACCGGCCGGACCAAAACACAAATGCTAACTCTAATACACACTCAAACATGGAACAAAAAGGTTTGTCACAAAAAAGACGCACCAACTCCACTCAAACAACCCGTCAACTCACCCCACGACCGCTTTCAACACCAACCACCGCACGACATACACCGCCATGACAACAAAAACCAAGAACATTCCACATCACGCCCAAAGAGGCCACCCCACCCGCGAAGGCAACAGCTTGCCCCAAACAACAACACGCCCAAAGGCACCAACGCGCTCGAAGGCAACAACACTTAAAAAGCACTGGGCAAATATACAGGTACACTTTTCCCAAGGCTGCCCCGGGGGCAAGGTGGGGCAACTGATAACCTCATTATTCCCACATTTAAAGGAACTGGAGCTACGGGGCCTTTTTCTTAAGTTCTCCCGACCCTCTGGCAAAGGGCTGTTTGGCGAAACCAGACTTGAAACTTCTTCCCAGAAGAATCTATTGCGTCCATTTAAGGACAACACTTAACAACCAAACTGACGGCTTTCAAACCATTTTCATCATTGGTCTGTCATGTGCGGCTCCATTCTAGACGGGATGAAAAGGATCTAGGGGACATTTTTCAAAAGTCCCCGATTCTCTGGCAAACAAGTCAGGGGTGAAAACAATACTCCCGAAAGAGGCTACGCCCCAACTAACAACTCAACGACCTGACGTGCAGAGCCTCGTTCTAGACTGGCTGAATAGAACGGCCTTCCCCAGCTACCATCCTTTACATTTTGGTGATTGCTGTGCTCATGCACATGGCACACTGAAGTAGTCTAATTTAGTTTCTTTCAATTTTATTCAAACTTTTTACATTCAAATGAACAACACAAAAATTTTAATAATTGCTATTTACATCAAAATTAAAATGAAGATAAGGAATTTACAAAGGAATCAAGATACTGTGAATACTTTTTCACCTCTAAACAGAACAAATTACGATCGCTACACTAGTTAAACATAATTACTCAATAAAGAATCAACGGAAAAATTTAACATACCCCAGATGCTTCACACTCATCTAAGGGCTCCAATAAATTTCAAACACTTATCCTTATCAACAAACACAAAAGAACTTCCCTGTACCCAAATCTTTTTAAATTTTTTAAAAGGCAATCTGTTAAAATCCGCTTCAACACGTGTCTTTATGTCATACTTAATTAATTCGATCAGTTCTTTATCAGGAATATACTTCTTGTCAAAAACATATTTACAACGGGCCTTCCAAATGAAAAAATTTCGCAACACAAAAACAAACCACAACCGTACAAAAGTATCCCTAGGAAAGTTACAGTCAGGAAAACCATACAGAAAGAGGTTGCAATTGAAAACTACCCTGATACCCCCACTTCCCGAACAATTCGGCTTACCCACGCTAAGCAGTCATAGGTTCTCCGACAATCCCAAAATATGTGTCTGATCGACTCAGTGGCAAACCCACAAGTAGTACAGCTACCCTTCCCGATTCCCCACTTCTTTAATAACTCTCCCGTACACAATACTCTATGGCACAGCCGCCACTGGAAATCGGCGTACTTCCTGTCAAGGACTTTATTACACACACTCCTCCAAATATCCTCCCAAGGCAGTGTTGGAAAGTGTCTCATGACCGTAAGTGTAACAGCTTTCGGCTTCAAAAGAAACACAATGTCTGTCAATTTCGAGCACTTAAATACAAACCCGGCGTCTAAAGCGTGTAAAAACTTAATAAGAGCAACAATTTTTGATAAATTCCTACTACACCAGGCACTATTCGGTAGGGAGTTAGACCAAAGATGAGGGTACAGGCTGCGGAGCGAGCTAGCCATGAAATAACGGGGTAAGAGGAGACTACCCTCTAGAGGATTCCCCGACAAAAGGGGCAAAAACGGTCTTACCAATAAACCATTCAACTTTGCTTCAAGGTTGTCTAATCCCAAACCCCCACTGCCCCTGTCGAGCATGACAGTAGACCTAGAAACTAGCTCAGTTTTCCCGGACCAGATGAAGGAAAACACTGATCGATTGATTTCTTTAATCAACTGCTTCCTTGCAGGGAACACTGGGGCAAGAAAATACAACACAGGAAAAATCACTTCATTTACAACTTGAACTTTACCGAGGATAGTTAGCTTCCTACATTTCCATACATTCATCATGGTTTTAATCTTGTCAACCTTCCTTCCCCAATTACCCTCAATAGTACTAGCAGTGCCAAAATTGACTCCAGTGACCTTGATAGATGTACTACTCCAGTCAATGTCCCCAGGAAGGTCTTTCCCCCTAAATTCCCCTAACTTCAGACCAGCAGTTTTCTGTAAGTTGACAGACGCCCCTGTCGCCTTTTCAAAAAGTTTAGTGGCCAGAAAGAAATGCTTGACATCCCGCAAATTAGTGGCTATGCAAGTAGCATCATCCGCATACTGTAAAAATTTGATGGATCTGCCATCGCTCCCCGGTAAAAGAAACCCTCGTATATCTTTACTTTGCTGGATATAACAGGCCAACGGTTCAATGAAAAGAACGTACAATAAAGGAGATAATGGGCATCCTTGACGAACCCCTCTCATAATACAAACCTTCTGAGACAGTTCACCATTGACTAATATTCTACTGCAAATATTGTTATACAGGATTTGAATCCATTTAAGAAAGTTGTCTCCAAAATTCATACGACGTAAAACTTTAAACATAAATTCCCAGTTAACTTTATCAAACGCCTTGTGTTGGTCTAAAGATATTACAGCACAGGGGTTACCTTTCAGTTCTATGAAATCAATTATATCACGAACAATAGCCAGATTCTGGTGAATTGAACGACCGGGTACAGAACAGGTTTGGAATTCATTAACGATGTTGGGCATAACCTTAGATAATCTTTTCTGCAACACTTTGGCTATAATCTTGTAATCAACAGTGAGTAAACTAATCGGTCTTCGGTTCTGGGGTCCTGGGGTCACCCTTCTTTGGGAGGAGTGTAGTAATCCCAGTCCGCTGAGAGGAGGACAGTTCACCAGAAACAAACGCTTCATTGTACACTTCTAACAGGTCGGGTCCAATAATATCTAAATATTTTCTGTAAAATTCAACAGGTAAACCATCAATTCCAGGCGACTTATTTAAACTCATGCTATTAATAGCCCCGGCGATTTCAGAAAGAGAAAGGGGCGGTCAAGCTCCAAGCAATCGGCATCAGTCACTTTACATTTAATACTGTTTAATAATTCACATTGACACTCAACATTAACTTCATTTTCCATGGAATATAGCTTAGTATAAAAGGAGTGAAAAACGTTGCTTATCTTATCCCCGCTTACAATGTTACCCTCATCATCTTTTATTGAAGCAATAAATTTAGAATCAGCAGCCTTACGCTCTTTCGAAAAGAAATATCCAGAAGGAATCTCGCCTTGCTCTAAGATCTTTTCACGAGATCGCACAAATGCCCCCTCTGCTCTTCACACAAGATACGCTCAACCTCCTCAGACCCCCCAGCCAGGCAGCGCGACTGAAGAGCATGTAAACGGTCACGCTTTTCCCGAGCCCTGCGGACTCCGTGGATGATTCCCACTTCGCGTATTCTTACTTTAACATTTTCCCACCATTCTCTAAGTGAAGCAAAACCCGGCTTTAAAGTGACCCACATCGAATAGTACATACGGAAGTCTTTATCAAATTTACAATCTTCTAAAAGACTCGTATTAAGTTTCCAATAACTCTTCTTTGGCGAGCCTTTAGATAAAGACATACATAAATGAGCATTCACTGCGTCGTGATCTGAAAGCTGGAACTGAAGCTTTTGGACTCTTCCAAGGGATAAAGAAGAAGAAACAAAAATTCTATCAAGACGGGAAGATTGTTTCTTACCGGGATGAACCCAGGTATGCCCTAACTCAGGGGGATTTTGACATAACCAACAATCAACAAGATTCCGAGCCCGTAAAAATTCCAAAAGCTCATCCCGGCCAACGAAACAGTGAGTATTGGGAGAATCTCCTGATCTATCTTCGTTCACAAATATACAATTAAAGTCGCCCCCAAGCACAATTGGAGCATTACCATGCGTGAAAGACTCTAAGTTATTGAAAAACCTAATCCTTTGCCTGGGACAGCAAGGAGCGTACACGCTACAAATGCGGAACGAAGCGGAGTTCTGTAGTGTACACACCACCGAAATGAACCGGCCATCCCCATCCTGAGTAACGTGAGAAAACCTACCACGGAAATTTGGGGAAAACACAATAGCCACTCCACAAGAATGTGAAGATTGGGCTGGAGAGTGGAAAACAGGACCATCCCAGATACTCTTAAAATACGACCAGTCCCCGGCCTGTAAAAAGGTTTCCTGTAACAAAATTATATCGAAAGCAAAAATCTTAAGCCAATTGCATACATTACGACACTTTTGCGAATCATTTAAACCCCGAACATTAAGGGTACAAATAGAAAGGGCCATGATAAAGTAAATATACATACCAAACATTACCACTTAAGAAAGTATTCATTAAAGAACCGCACATTATGCTGCAGTACGTAGTCAGGGTGGTTCAAAACTAAGTGAGAAACACACTCCTTCGGATTCACAAATAAACAACTGCATTCAGAAGCGAGACATTTTATTTTCCTCAATGCAACATTTGCGTGCACTTTGGACATGTGAAGCTTGAAATCTTTAAAATTGCTAAATTCTGCCTTGCATCCGGCTCCCTGACACAAAATCCAGGCTCTGTTCCCTGTTAATACATTTGATCGGAGAAGAAGTTCCTTAGCCTTTTCAATAGATCTACAAGCTAACTTCCTCCGAGCACCATCAGGAGGGGGAGGGGACAATGACTTACTTCGTTTCTTCCTCGTAACCATCTGCCATCCGTCCATTCCATCAACATTCTCGGGCGGGGTGGAGGGAGGTTCCTCAGCAGACCAGTCCTTTACTATATCAGCAGGCTCTCCAACAAATTTCCCAGCCTGCGGTTCAATCTGTACATCAACCAAAAGTACCGAAGGTGCCAATACAGGAGTGTCCTGAGATACTTCTACCTCACTTTCCATATCGTCAAATAGATCAACCTCCTGCGATTCATCGATAATTAGGGCTCCTGGAACAGGCTCTTCCGACATGACATCACTGCTCTCGCTTCCTTCCTCTCCAACCTTCAAAATCTCATCCTGTGATTCACTGATTACTTTCTTCTGGCTTAGGGCGACAGTCTGCTCCTCTAACGGTTGCCCCAATTCCTTCTCGTGATCCTTTTCAATGTCCATGTCACCCTGACCTTTAAATTCAACTTGTTCTGGTGTTACTTCTGCACCGCCCTGAATCCACTCCGATGATAACCTAGCTTTGCTAGCAAAGGAAACTTTGCAGTCTCTAAAAGTATGCCCCTCCTTGCCGCAAATAGTGCAGACCACTGTACCCTCACAGTCCGTAGCAATGTGTCCCAATTTTAGACACTTGAAACATCTTCGATTGGTGCAGTCCTTGACTTCGTGGCCATCCAGTCCACACTTCAGACAGGTTCGGGGCTGTCCAAAATACCTGACCCAACAGGAGCGACCGCCTAAAAACAGCGATGACGGAATATCCTTTCTGAGATTAACTTTGTACTGTCGAATACCGTTCGAAACAGACGGGAAATCCTCATAGCAAAGAAGGCGACTGGATACAACCTCTCCGTATCTTCCAAGAATAAACTTTACAACATTATCATTTAGTTCTAAAGGCACATGAAGGACAGTTACTAAACTCGTTAATCCACCATACCAAGAAGCAGTAATCTTTTTCTTGGAGCTAAACACAGGCCAGAAACGACGACGAATCTCTATGGTCTTGAAAGTGACGTCGTACCGATTACCAGGCAAACGTTGAACACCTACCAGATGCTGAGCAGGTTCAACACCCGCATCTTTCAAAATGTCAAAAACATTGTCCTCCTTAGACAAAGATAGAAGAACAGAGCAGTCTCTCCGTAGACCGTCCATCATGGCCAGAAAAGGCGAAAGATTTATTCGCTTTGTGGAAAGCTCTGAGTAGTCTAATTTAGTGTGCAAGTCAATGGGAATTATGATTAGTAGCCCGCTACCTTCTTGAGTTTTCGGATTTTATAAGATGTGGCGCCTAAAATGAAGATAATGAAAAAAAAACAAGAGATTAAATCTCTGGCTGGTTACGCAAACACACCGAGGTAACTGTAGCTTGGCTCAATGTTTCTCTTATACATTTGTCGAGGTTTATTCCATTTAATTACTGAAACATTTTCTGGGATCTTGTCTCAGGTCTTCCTGATATGCATTATAGAGATTGTCTCATTATTTATTAGGGTATATCGTACTGTTTACTCATTTTTGTAATGATAGCAAGAAAGTCGTTCTCTAAAGGTGCTACCAACTTTTTTAATAAATTTTAAAATGTAATTTTAAACGACGGGTAACTTTGAGAACGACACAACATTTACAATTACTAGAATTAAAATAATCATCCCTATCAGTGTAATTGATCAGGCCACTTCGTGCAGGGCTGCAAAGTTTGGGACAAGGTCCATTTTGCGGCGAACGTAAGTATACTTACAGAAGCTTGATTACGGATATCACGAAGACGTGTAGTTTTCTTTCTCGGCTAAGATCATGTGTAGCCTCTGTTCTTTTCATCCAGTCAAGAATGGAGCCATGCATGGCAGACCAGTAATGTAAATGGTCCGAAGGCCTTGAGGTTGGTCCAGTGTTGTCCTTTAGTGGACGTATAGCTTCTTCGGGAAGCAGTATCAAGTTTGGTTTCGCCGAACGGCCCTTTGCCAGAAGGTAGAAAGGACTTTGGAAAACGTATTTTCCTTTGGTTTCGCCGAACGACACCTTGCCACGTAGAGGGTCGGGAAGACTTTAGAAATAGCTTCCCAGCCGTTTGCCCGAGATCACGTGTAGTATCTGTTTTTATCAAGTCTAGAATGGAGTCTTACACGGCAAACTAAATTTCAGTTATTTATTTTTCGGCTCAAGAAAGAACTATAAAAAACAGGACTTGGACTGTTCGAAATTCATTTGTAAGCTGTTTAAATTATAACTATTTTATTTTACTTTAGGTACACTTTAATTGATCGAATGTAGGCTACTGTCAGTACTACCACTTTTCGGGCGAATGTTTTAAAGCATTTAGACATATACATGACATGTACCCCTATCCCCGTGTGCCCGTCATCTTACAATTGAAAGCGTCCCGAATTTATTTGTTATTTTTATTTATTTTTGGCCGGATAGTGGCACTTTTGCTTGAATATTCTACCATTTCGTGTAAAGTGCGGCGCGCAAAACTATGCCGTGGGACTGACATTGTTTTTACATAGATTTCCCTAAAGTGGAGCAAATTTTAATATTCTTCTCTCTTGCTAGAAAATTTGCCATGCCGAACATGGTTGTATCTGATTTTCCTACAAAATGTGTCCTAAAATGTTTTCAATTCAAACTGGGGTCGTTCTCGTCTTTTTCTCTTATCGTGCTACTGGTAGCTGACCATGGTCTAACTCCAATACTCTTGCCCGCGAAAATGTTTACTGACAGAGAAAGTGCCTTAAAATGTTTATGGGATGTCGTTTCTGACTGTATTACTTACGAAATACGTTCATTTTTGCATTTGGATTTTATAGACAATGAGTTGAAATACAGACTGTGCAAAATTCAAGCCAATTTGATCAATTTTAGTGTCATTTCGTTTTCATTGTATTACTCCGCTCTGTGAAATGCCGTTTTTGAGTAGCTTTTATGGCCTAAAACACATAGGCCTACTTATCATTCAAGGCTCTGTAGCTCAAAATTTCAATGGTCATGTTAAGGAAATTTGAACATGCCATGAAAGCTCAGATTGTGAGCTTCGATCAGAGGGTTGGCATGCCCTGGTTGAAAACTTCTGCTGGGAGCAGGGTTCTTTTTAAAACGTACATGGAAACAGGCACGTTGTTACAAATAGAAAACTCAAACCGGCCGGACCAAAACACAAATGCTAACTCTAATACACACTCAAACATGGAACAAAAAGGTTTGTCACAAAAAAGACGCACCAACTCCACTCAAACAACCCATCAACTCACCCCACGACCGCTTTCAACACCAACCACCGCACGACATACACCGCCATGACAACAAAAACCAAGAACATTCCACATCACGCCCAAAGAGGCCACCCCACCCGCGAAGGCAACAGCTTGCCCCAAACAACAACACGCCCAAAGGCACCAGCGCGCTCGAAGGCAACAACACTTAACAAGACGAACGTCTAGACGAGTTGCGGTGCCGACAAACCAAGTCGTCTTGTACTTTAAAGGTGATTTTATATTTAAGGGGGACAAAAATACCATTCCAAAATACTTGTATTGTGTTTTGCCCAATAGCAGCTAAGTTAAGTTCAACACTTGTAATCCAGGAACATTGTTCATTCACTTTAGAAATGTGGTTGAGGTGGAACGTGTAACACACCAAAGAAATACTCGATTGCCGGTATAATGAGGTTTGCTCATTTTGAACTCATAGTTGACAGTAAATCAGGAAAAGATGATACAGCAGTTGATTTAGAACTGTAGAAAGAGCAAAACGTCACGTCAGATAACATTCCAAACGTCCTTTACAAGCTGTTGCTTGTGCATTCAATATAAGGTATCCCTAATGTCCCGGCTCCTTAGTAGCTCCTTGTACAGCATGAGGGTTTCTGATAAAAGATGGTAAAGCGCCAAAGGCTCAAGACAGACCATTCGACCAAACAGACGTTAGTCAAAATTGTATTTTAAGTAGTGCAGTTAATAAGGAAAAACATGCCATTTGTTTAGCTGTTTAGTGAATACAGGTGGAGTACACTGCTATGACGTAATGTTGGAAACGATAATGAGTCTGTTTATACATGACAGTAACGTTGTAGTCACTTGGTTGAAGATGAATTTATGTTAATGAACAAAAGGAAAAAATTCCAATGTTGAACATAGAGAATTTTTAAAGATTAATGGTTTTTAAAAAGTTCTGTACGCTCCGCACCAAGTTTACTCTCAGCTTTCCTAATAAAAAATTGTTGTAAGTAACATGTTATAACAAGTTAACGAGAATCAAAAGAAATGTCGATATCTCAGATTTACCATAATCTTTACAAATGATGAAATAAAATAAAAAAAAAATATAAAACAGCAAAGTAAAATTCCTTTGTCAGCGTTACTTACACCTACATTCTCTCAACATAAAAAAAAATATGTTACTATGATGATATTTCACTCTAGCCTTAGGCCTATTGTCACTGTTTCTCCAATTTATATTAATCCCGCACACATACGTCACTACTAACCCTTCGCCAGTAACTTCTTAGTTCAGTAATGTATAGACACTTGAACGACGTTGACCTCCACAAATCAGAGAACCGAATCAATCACTTACAAATCATAAAAGATAAATTGCAACATCTATACGTCCCTTCATGAAACCCGAATACCAAAATTATCGATGTCCCTAGTTTATAACTATTAGCGGCGATTCGTCTGTCATCACATCATTAAACAGTCTCGCTTCTTCCTACACTCTATATCAAGAACTTGTTGTCGCCTTTCTGACAGTGACTTCTTACTACGGAACAAAACTGTTGCCTTTGCACTATATAAAAATTGTTTTAATAATTTCCATGCATTTCTTTTTCTAATAAAAATAATAATATAGCAAGTTTATGTATGGCCACGACTCTCAACTGATCAAACGATGACCTAAAATATGTAAAAGCAATAAGAAAGCCAGGTCTATGAATAAGACTGCACTGTCCAGTAAAAAACTCCGTAAAAGACAAATTTCATCATTCCAACCACCCATATGCAATAGCTCAACAAATCACTTTCAAAGAAAAAACGGACTTCATGAAAAATAAACGTTTCGCTGATAACACCACAGCCAGTGACATAACAAATAAGAGCATAACTAGCTTATAAATAAGTGTCTTGCTACTTTACCATTTACGAAATGAACCACCTGGCTAAACATTTACAATTGCGAATTTTCTTGTACCTGTTCAAAACTTCGTTGTGTAAGCTAACAATCTAACCCTCTACAAACTGTCCAAATTTAATGTCTACGTTCGTTTAACATAAATATAAAAAAAAGAATGATAAGGCAATCATTTTTAATTGTTTTACGGTGACGTAAATCCCGGGGAAGGCAAGGGATGTCTTTGCTTCCTCAAGTAAAAAAAGGAAAGCCAAACTGTCATATGGCTCCCTCAAAATTTAAAATAACCATTTCAAAATCAACACATTTTTGACAAGAGATGAACTATCCATGGCCTTTAAAAAGACCAGATCAGTTGGTTTTCAAGGGCTTCTCCCCCAACAGAAGACCCAAAGCAGTCCCTGAATGATTGTGCAAAACCTTCATTCATGCAGACCTCTTCCCAATATCTCAAACAGATCACCGCCCAGCGTAATAAAAAAGGTTGCTCTCATCACATACAAATATAAAACGAGATATGAATGAACATGTTAAAACCCTACCGTGACTACTCTTTACATTAAACTATGTGTTCATGTTAACACTTCTTCATCTTATGATGTGCTCTCCTCCCTAAATGTATAAATATCCCCAAGAACATTCCCTCTGAATTTGGTTTTTTAAGCATTCTTCTTTAGTGGAGCTTCTGAGCAATGGCAACTGGTTGTGTAAATATGTGGAGGGGCACATAATGAACTTACAATGACTTGTCTTAAATAAAGATGATCATCTTCCCTGTAACCAATAATGCCAAACACCGAAAGAAAAAAACAATTACCACCCACAACAACGAAAAAATAAAATGTACATGTAGATCTTTCGGAACGTATAAATAATACATCACGATCGTCATGTTCCCTACTTTCCCCATCATCACACCTCTGACTCTTTTCATATCCACTAGAGCCTTTTTTTTTTTGCTTGATCCCAACTCTGACATCATCATTTTTCTCCCCTACATAACTTTTATCTTGAAATTCACCCCCATACTTTCTTTTTCTTTGTTGCCAACCCTTCCTTTCTACAAAAAAAAAAAAAAAAAAAAATCTTTGAACGGCCCTTCTTGGGCATTGTTATATTCTCCACATAATTTTAAACTTTAAAATAACAAATTTACCATAACCAGACGCCTTGATATAACACAAATATTAATACGAGCCATCTCATACAAATAATATTTACCTACCAATAACAATGTTTCCCTCCAACAGAAACTTACTTTATGAAAAAACAGTGAACAAAACTCCTCTAAACTATCAAACTTTTTACTCCACAGCAACCCCGACCATGTCACTTGAAAAGAATAAATCTCCACAAAGAAATCCTCATATAAATACTCAAAATTCACTAAACACCTCGATGAATTAAAAAACAACCAAAATGATGGCGCTGTGTTAAATTAAACAACATATTATTCCCCAGAGTACACACGGACCTGGTTTTTCCGCAAGATTGTTACTAAAAATAGAACACGTTTGCAAATTTTACGTGAAAAAAATCCCAATTTTACACTCTCACGAAATCATATTTCCACCAAAACTTAAAAACACGAAAGAGAAGTACCATCCCTACAAATTGCACTAAACATTATTTCGATACCACAAAGCATCTAGAAGGAGATAGAAATAAAGTGCCGGAAAAGTCAGAAATTGACATCGCGATAGTAACTGCATTAGTTGCGGTTGCCTGCAAGGCAGGCACCGCAACTAAAAAGCACTGGGCAAATATACAGGTACACTTTTCCCAAGGGTGCCCCGGGGGAAGTTGGGGCAACTGATAACCTCATTATTCCCACATTTAAAGAAACTGTAGCTACGGGGCCTTTTTCTTAAGTTCTCCCGACCCTCTGGCAAAGGGCTGTTTGGCGAAACCAGACTTGAAACTTCTTCCCAGAAGAATCTATTGCGTCCATTTAAGGACAACACTTAACAACCAAACTGACGGCCTTCTAACCATTTTCATCATTGGTCTGACTGGTCAAACTGGGGTCGTTCTCGTCTTTTTCTCTTATCGTGCTACTGGTAGCTGACCATGGTCTAACTCCAATACTCTTGCCCGCGAAAATGTTTACTGACAGAGAAAGTGCCTTAAAATGTTTATGGGATGTCGTTTCTGACTGTATTACTTACGAAATACGTTCATTTTTGCATTTGGATTTTATAGACAATGAGTTGAAATACAGACTGTGCAAAATTCAAGCCAATTTGATCAATTTTAGTGTCATTTCTTTTTTCATTGTATTACTCCGCTCTGTGAAATGCCGTTTTTGAGCAGCTTTTATGGCCTAAAACACATAGGCCTACTTATCATTCAAGGCTCTGTAGCTCAAAATTTCAATGGTCATGTTAAGGAAATTTGAACATGCCATGAAAGCTCAGATTGTGAGCTTCGATCAGTGGGTTGGCATGCCCTGGTTGAAAACTTCTACTGGGAGCAGGGTTCTTTTTAAAACGTACATGGAAACAGGCACGTTGTTACAAATAGAAAACTCAAACCGGCCGGACCAAAACACAAATGCTAACTATAATACACACTCAAACATGGAACAAAAAGGTTTGTCACAAAAAAAGACGCACCAACTCCACTCAAACAACCCGTCAACTCACCCCACGACCGCTTTCAACACCAACCACCGCACGACATACACCGCCATGACAACAAAAACCAAGAACATTCCACATCACGCCCAAAGAGGCCACCCCACCCGCGAAGGCAACAGCACGCCCCAAACAACAACACGCCCAAAGGCACCAACGCGCTCGAAGGCAACAACACTTAAAAAGCACTGGGCAAATATACAGGTACACTTTTCCCAAGGGTGCCCCGGGGGAAGTTGGGGCAACTGATAACCTCATTATTCCCACATTTAAAGAAACTGGAGCTACGGGGCCTTTTTCTTAAGTTCTCCCGACCCTCTGGCAAATGGCTGTTTGGCGAAACCAGACTTGAAACTTCTTCCCAGAAGAATCTATTGCGTCCATTTAAGGACAACACTTAACAACCAAACTGACGGCCTTCAAACCATTTTCATCATTGGTCTGTCATGTGCGGCTCCATTCTAGACGGGATGAAAAGAAGCTAGGGGACTTTTTTCAAAGGCCCCCCCGACTCTCTGGCAAACAGTCAGGGGCGAAAACAATACTCCCGAAAGAGTTCTTCTCCCAAAAGGGGCTACGCCCCCAAGGAACAACTCAACTCAACTCAACATGCTAGGTTTTTTTTTTTTTTTCAAAAGTCCCCAGACTCTCCGGCGAAGGGCCAGGTGCAAAAAACCAAACAATACTCCCGAAGGAGTTCTGATCCCAAAAGGAGCTACGTCTCCAAGGGACAACTCAACGACCTGACGTGCAGAGCCTCGTTCTAGACTGGCTGAATAGAACCGGCCTCCCCCAGCTACCATCCTTTACATTTTGGTGATAGCTGTGCTCAGGCACATGGGGCACTGAAGTAGTCTAATTTAGTGTGCAAGTCAATGGTAATTATGGTTAGTAGCCCGCTACCTTCTTGAGTTTTCGGATTTTATAAGATGTGGCGCCTAAAATGAAGATAAAAAAGAAAGAAAAAAAAAAAAAAACAAGAGATTAAAGCGAAGCTTTCAAAATCTCTGGCTGGTTACGTAAACAAACCGAGGTAACTGTAACTTGGCTCAATGTTTCTCTTATACATTTGTCGAGGTTTATTCCATTTAATTACTGAAACATTTTCTGGGATCTTGTCTCAGGTCTTCCAGATATGCATTATAGAGATTGTGTCATTATTTATTAGGGTATATCGTACTGTTTACTCATTTTTGTAATGATAGCAAGAAAGTCGTTCTCTAAAGGTGCTACCAACTTTTTTAATAAATTTTAAAATGTAATTTTAAACGACGGGTAACTTTGAGAACGACACAACATTTACAATTACTAGAATTAAAATAATCATCCCTATCAGTGTAATTGATCAGGCCACTTCGTGCAGGGCTGCAAAGTTTGGGATAAGGTCCATTTTGCGGCGAACGTAAGTATACTTCCAGCAGCTTGATTACGGATATCACGAAGACGTGTAGTTTTCTTTCTCGGCTAAGATCCTCGGGAAGCACACTGAAGTTTGGTTTGGTTTCGTTTCGCCGAACGGCCCTTTGTGGCCAGGTTGTGGCTTCTGTTCTATTCAGCCAGTCTAGCGCAGGACCACTCAGTGATAGCCCTATGGAGGGCGTACTTGTCCATTTGGGACGTTAAACTCCTTCAGGGAGCAGAACTCCTCCGGGAGTAATCGTTTGGTTCTCGCCCCTTGGCTCTTCGCCAGAGAGTCGTGGGGACTTTTAGAAAAAAAAAATCCTTCTCGGCTAAGATCATGTGTAGCCTCTGTTCTTTTCATCCAGTCAAGAATGGAGCCATGCATGGCAGACCAGTAATGTAAATGGTCCGAAGGCCTTGAGGTTGGTCCAGTGTTGTCCTTTAGTGGACGTATAGCTTCTTCGGGAAGCAGTATCAAGTTTGGTTTCGCCGAACGGCCCTTTGCCAGAAGGTAAGAGAGGACTTTATAAAACGTATTTTCCTTTGGTTTCGCCGAACGACACCTTGCCACGTAGAGGGTCGGGAAGACTTTAGAAATAGCTTCCCAGCCGTTTGCCCGAGATCACGTGTAGTATCTCTTTTTATCAAGTCTAGAATGTAGTCTTACACGGCAAACTAAATTTCAGTAATTTATTTTTCGGCTCAAGAAAGGACTATGAAAAATAGGACTTGGACTGTTCGAAATTCATTTTTTAAGCTGACAGCTTTAAATTATAATTATTTTAATTATTTTACTTTAGGTACACTTTAATTGATCGAATGTAGGCTACTGTCAGTACTACCACTTTTCGGGCGAATGTTTTAAAGCATTTAGACATATACATGACATGTACCCCTATCCCCGTGTGCCCGTCATCTTACAATTGAAAGCGTCCCGAATTTATTTGTTATTTTTATTTATTTTTGGCCGGATAGTGGCACTTTTGCTTGAATATTCTACCATTTCGTGTAAAGTGCGGCGCGCAAAACTATGCCGTGGGACTCACATTGTTTTTACATAGATTTCCCTAAAATGGAGCAAATTTTAATAATCTTCTTTCTTGCTAGAAAATTTGCCATGCCGAACATGGTTGTATCTGATTTTCCTGCCAAATGTGTCCAAAAATGTTTTCAATTCAAACTGGGGTCGTTCTCGTCTTTTTCTCTTATCGTGCTACTGGTAGCTGACCATGGTCTAACTCCAATACTCTTGCCCGCGAAAATGTTTACTGACAGAGAAAGTGCCTTAAAATGTTTATGGGATGTCGTTTCTGACTGTATTACTTACGAAATACGTTCATTTTTGCATTTGGATTTTATAGACAATGAGTTGAAATACAGACTGTGCAAAATTCAAGCCAATTTGATCAATTTTAGTGTCATTTCTTTTTTCATTGTATTACTCCGCTCTGTGAAATGCCGTTTTTGAGTAGCTTTTATGGCCTAAAACACATAGGCCTACTTATCATTCAAGGCTCTGTAGCTCAAAATTTCAATGGTCATGTTAAGGAAATTTGAACATGCCATGAAAGCTCAGATTGTGAGCTTCGATCAGAGTGTTAGCATGCCCTGGTTGAAAACTTCTACTGGGAGCAGGGTTCTTTTTAAAACGTACATGGAAACAGGCACGTTGTAACAAATAGAAAACTCAAACCGGCCGGACCAAAACACAAATGCTAACTATAATACACACTCAAACATGGAACAAAAAGGTTTGTCACAAAAAAGACGCACCAACTCCACTCAAACAACCCGTCAACTCACCCCACGACCGCTTTCAACACCAACCACCGCACGACATACACCGCCATGACAACAAAAACCAAGAACATTCCACATCACGCCCAAAGAGGCCACCCCACCCGCGAAGGCAACAGCACGCCCCAAACAACAACACGCCCAAAGGCACCAACGCGCTCGATGGCAACAACACTTAAAAAGCACTGGGCAAATATACAGGTACATTTTTCCCAAGGGTGCCCCGGGGGCAGTTGGGGCAAATGGTAACTTCATATACCCACGTTTAAAGAAACTAAAGCTACGGGGCCTTTTTCTTAAGTTCTCCCGACCCTCTGGTAAAGGGCTGTTTGGCGAAACCAGACTTGAAACTTCTTGCCAGAAGAACCTATTGCGTCCATTTAAGGAAAGCACTTAACAACCAAACTGACGGCCTTCAAACCATTTTCATCATTGGTCTGTCATAGGCGGCTCCATTCTAGACGGGATGAAAAGAAGCTAGGGGACTTTTTTCAAAAGTCCCCCCGACTCTCTGGCAAACAGTCAGGGGCGAAAACAATACTCCCGAAAGAGTTCTTCTCCCAAAAGGGGCTACGCCCCCAAGAAACAACTCAACTCAACATGCTAGGGTTTTCTTTTCAAAAGTCCCCAGACTCTCCGGCGAAGGGCCAGGTGCAAAAAACCAAACAATACTCCCGAAGGAGTTCTGATCCCAAAAGGAGCTACGTCTCCAAGGGACAACTCAACGACCTGACGTGCAGAGCCTCGTTCTAGACTGGCTGAATAGAACGGCCTCCCCCAGCTACCATCCTTTACATTTTGGTGATAGCTGTGCTCAGGCACATGGGGCACTGAAGTAGTCTAATTTAGTGTGCAAGTCAATGGGAATTATGATTAGTAGCCCGCTACCTTCTTGAGTTTTCGGATTTTAAAAAAAGGGGGACCTAAAATGAAGATAAAAAAAAAAACGAAAACAAAAAAACACAGAGATTAAAGCGAAGCTTTCAAAATCTCTCGCTGGTTACGCAAACAAACCGAGGTAACTGTAACTTGACTCAATGTTTCTCTTATACATTTGTCGAGGTTTATTCCATTTAATTACTGAAACATTTTCTGGGATCTTGTCTCAGGTCTTCCTGGTATGCATTATAGAGATTGTCTCATTATTTATTAGGGTATATCGTACTGTTTACTCATTTTTGTAATGATAGCAAGAAAGTCGTTCTCTAAAGGTGCTACCAACTTTTTTAATAAATTTTAAAATGTAATTTTAAACGGGTAACTTTGAGAACGACACAACATTTACAATTACTAGAATTAAAATAATCATCCCCATCAGTGTAATTGATCAGGCCACTTCGTGCAGGGCTGCAAAGTTTGGGACAAGGTCCATTTTGTGGCGAACGTAAGTATACTTACAGAAGCTTGATTACGGATATCACGAAGACGTGTAGTTTTCCTCCTCGGCTAAGATCATGTGTAGCCTCTGTTCTTTCATCCAGTCAAGAATGGAGCCATGCATGGCAGACCAGTAATGTAAATGGTCCGAAGGCCTTGAGGTTGGTCCAGTGTTGTCCTTTAGTGGACGTATAGCTTCTTCGGGAAGCAGTATCAAGTTTGGTTTCGCCGAACGGCCCTTTGCCAGAAGGTAAGAGAGGACTTTGGAAAACGTATTTTCCTTTGGTTTCGCCGAACGACACCTTGCCACGTAGAGGGTCGGGAAGACTTTAGAAATAGTTTCCCAGCCGTTTGCCCGAGATCACGTGTAGTATCTGTTTTTATCAAGTCTAGAATGGAGTCTTACACGGCAAACTAAATTTCAGTAATTTATTTTTCGGCTCAAGAAAGGACTATGAAAAATAGGACTTGGACTGTTCGAAATTCATTTTTTAAGCTGACAGCTTTAAATTATAATTATTTTAATTATTTTACTTTAGGTACACTTTAATTGATCGAATGTAGACTACTGTCAGTACTACCACTTTTCGGGCGAATGTTTTAAAGCATATAGACATATACATGACATGTACCCCTATCCCCGTGTGCCCGTCATCTTACAATTGAAAGCGTCCCGAATTTATTTGTTATTTTTATTTATTTTTGGCCGGATAGTGGCACTTTTGCTTGAATATTTTACCATTTCGTGTAAAGTGCGGCGCGCAAAACTATGCCGTGGGACTCACATTGTTTTTACATAGATTTCCCTAAAATGGAGCAAATTTTAATAATCTTCTTTCTTGCTAGAAAATTTGCCATGCCGAACATGGTTGTATCTGATTTTCCTGCCAAATGTGTCCTAAAATGTTTTTAGTTCAAACTGGGGTCGTTCTCGTCTTTTTCTCTTATCGTGCTACTGGTAGCTGACCATGGTCTAACTCCAATACTCTTGCCCGCGAAAATGTTTACTGACAGAGAAAGTGCCTTAAAATGTTTATGGGATGTCGTTTCTGACTGTATTACTTACGAAATACGTTCATTTTTGCATTTGGATTTTATAGACAATGAGTTGAAATACAGACTGTGCAAAATTCAAGCCAATTTGATCAATTTTAGTGTCATTTCTTTTTTCATTGTATTACTCCGCTCTGTGAAATGCCGTTTTTGAGTAGCTTCTATGGCCTAAAACACATAGGCCTACTTAATATCATTCAAGGCTCTGTAGCTCAAAATTTCAATGGTCATGTTAAGGAAATTTGAACATGCCATGAAAGCTCAGATTGTGAGCTTCGATCAGAGTGTTAGCATGCCCTGGTTGAAAACTTCTACTGGGAGCAGGGTTCTTTTTAAAACGTACATGGAAACAGGCACGTTGTAACAAATAGAAAACTCAAACCGGCCGGACCAAAACACAAATGCTAACTATAATACACACTCAAACATGGAACAAAAAGGTTTGTCACAAAAAAAGACGCACCAACTCCACTCAAACAACCCGTCAACTCACCCCACGACCGCTTTCAACACCAACCACCGCACGACATACACCGCCATGACAACAAAAACCAAGAACATTCCACATCACGCCCAAAGAGGCCACCCCACCCGCGAAGGCAACAGCACGCCCCAAACAACAACACGCCCAAAGGCACCAACGCGCTCGATGGCAACAACACTTAAAAAGCACTGGGCAAATATAAAGGTACATTTTTCCCAAGGGTGCCCCGGGGGCAGTTGGGGCAAATGGTAACTTCATATACCCACGTTTAAAGAAACTAAAGCTACGGGGCCTTTTTCTTAAGTTCTCCTGACCCTCTGGCAAAGGGCTGTTTGGCGAAACCAGACTTGAAACTTCTTCCCAGAAGAACCTATTGCGTCCATTTAAGGAAAGCACTTAACAACCAAACTGACGGCCTTCAAACCATTTTCATCATTGGTCTGTCATAGGCGGCTCCATTCTAGACGGGATGAAAAGAAGCTAGGGGCCTTTTTCAAAAGTCCCCCGACTCTCTGGCAAACAGTCAGGGGCGAAAACAATACTCCCGAAAGAGTTCTTCTTCCCAAAAGGGGCTACGCCCCCAAGAAACAACTCAACTCAACATGCTAGGGTTTTCTTTTCAAAAGTCCCCAGACTCTCCGGCGAAGGGCCAGGTGCAAAACCAAACAATACTCCCGAAGGAGTTCTGATCCCAAAAGGAGCTACGTCTCCAAGGGACAACTCAACGACCTGACGTGCAGAGCCTCGTTCTAGACTGGCTGAATAGAACGGCCTCCCCAGCTACCATCCTTTACATTTTGGTGATAGCTGTGCTCATGCACATGGGGCACTGAAGTAGTCTAATTTAGTGTGCAAGTCAATAGGAATTATGATTAGTAGCCCGCTACCTTCTTGAGTTTTCGGATTTTATAAAATGTGGCACCTAAAATGAAGATAAAAAAAAAAAAAACGAAAACAAAAAAACAAGAGATTAAAGCGAAGCTTTCAAAATCTCTCGCTGGTTACGCAAACAAACCGAGGTAACTGTAACTTGACTCAATGTTTCTCTTATACATTTGTCGAGGTTTATTCCATTTAATTACTGAAACATTTTCTGGGATCTTGTCTCAGGTCTTCCTGGTATGCATTATAGAGATTGTCTCATTATTTATTAGGGTATATCGTACTGTTTACTCATTTTTGTAATGATAGCAAGAAAGTCGTTCTCTAAAGGTGCTACCAACTTTTTTAATAAATTTTAAAATGTAATTTTAAACGGGTAACTTTGAGAACGACACAACATTTACAATTACTAGAATTAAAATAATCATCCCCATCAGTGTAATTGATCAGGCCACTTCGTGCAGGGCTGCAAAGTTTGGGACAAGGTCCATTTTGTGGCGAACGTAAGTATACTTACAGAAGCTTGATTACGGATATCACGAAGACGTGTAGTTTTCCTCCTCGGCTAAGATCATGTGTAGCCTCTGTTCTTTTCATCCAGTCAAGAATGGAGCCATGCATGGCAGACCAGTAATGTAAATGGTCCGAAGGCCTTGAGGTTGGTCCAGTGTTGTCCTTTAGTGGACGTATAGCTTCTTCGGGAAGCAGTATCAAGTTTGGTTTCGCCGAACGGCCCTTTGCCAGAAGGTAAGAGAGGACTTTGGAAAACGTATTTTCCTTTGGTTTCGCCGAACGACACCTTGCCACGTAGAGGGTCGGGAAGACTTTAGAAATAGTTTCCCAGCCGTTTGCCCGAGATCACGTGTAGTATCTGTTTTTATCAAGTCTAGAATGGAGTCTTACACGGCAAACTAAATTTCAGTAATTTATTTTTCGGCTCAAGAAAGGACTATGAAAAATAGGACTTGGACTGTTCGAAATTCATTTTTTAAGCTGACAGCTTTAAATTATAATTATTTTAATTATTTTACTTTAGGTACACTTTAATTGATCGAATGTAGGCTACTGTCAGTACTACCACTTTTCGGGCGAATGTTTTAAAGCATATAGACTTATACATGACATGTACCCCTATCCCCGTGTGCCCGTCATCTTACAATTGAAAGCGTCCCGAATTTATTTGTTATTTTTATTTATTTTTGGCCGGATAGTGGCACTTTTGCTTGAATATTTTACCATTTCGTGTAAAGTGCGGCGCGCAAAACTATGCCGTGGGACTCACATTGTTTTTACATAGATTTCCCTAAAATGGAGCAAATTTTAATAATCTTCTTTCTTGCTAGAAAATTTGCCATGCCGAACATGGTTGTATCTGATTTTCCTGCCAAATGTGTCCTAAAATGTTTTCAGTTCAAACTGGGGTCGTTCTCGTCTTTTTCTCTTATCGTGCTACTGGTAGCTGACCATGGTCTAACTCCAATACTCTTGCCCGCGAAAATGTTTACTGACAGAGAAAGTGCCTTAAAATGTTTATGGGATGTCGTTTCTGACTGTATTACTTACGAAATACGTTCATTTTTGCATTTGGATTTTATAGACAATGAGTTGAAATACAGACTGTGCAAAATTCAAGCCAATTTGATCAATTTTAGTGTCATTTCTTTTTTCATTGTATTACTCCGCTCTGTGAAATGCCGTTTTTGAGTAGCTTTTATGGCCTAAAACACATAGGCCTACTTATCATTCAAGGCTCTGTAGCTCAAAATTTCAATGGTCATGTTAAGGAAATTTGAACATGCCATGAAAGCTCAGATTGTGAGCTTCGATCAGAGTGTTAGCATGCCCTGGTTGAAAACTTCTACTGGGAGCAGGGTTCTTTTTAAAACGTACATGGAAACAGGCACGTTGTAACAAATAGAAAACTCAAACCGGCCGGACCAAAACACAAATGCTAACTATAATACACACTCAAACATGGAACAAAAAGGTTTGTCACAAAAAAGACGCACCAACTCCACTCAAACAACCCGTCAACTCACCCCACGACCGCTTTCAACACCAACCACCGCACGACATACACCGCCATGACAACAAAAGCCAAGAACATTCCACATCACGCCCAAAGAGGCCACCCCACCCGCGAAGGCAACAGCACGCCCCAAACAACAACACGCCCAAAGGCACCAACGCGCTCGATGGCAACAACACTTAAAAAGCACTGGGCAAATATAAAGGTACATTTTTCCCAAGGGTGCCCCGGGGGCAGTTGGGGCAAATGGTAACTTCATATACCCACGTTTAAAGAAACTAAAGCTACGGGGCCTTTTTCTTAAGTTCTCCCGACCCTCTGGCAAAGGGCTGTTTGGCGAAACCAGACTTGAAACTTCTTCCCAGAAGAACCTATTGCGTCCATTTAAGGAAAGCACTTAACAACCAAACTGACGGCCTTCAAACCATTTTCATCATTGGTCTGTCATAGGCGGCTCCATTCTAGACGGGATGAAAAGAAGCTAGGGCCTTTTTTCAAAAGTCCCCCGACTCTCTGGCAAACAGTCAGGGGCGAAAACAATACTCCCGAAAGAGTTCTTCTTCCCAAAAGGGCTACGCCCCCAAGAAACAACTCAACTCAACATGCTAGGGTTTTCTTTCAAAAGTCCCCAGACTCTCCGGCGAAGGGCCAGGTGCAAAAACCAAACAATACTCCCGAAGGAGTTCTGATCCCAAAAGGAGCTACGTCTCCAAGGGACAACTCAACGACCTGACGTGCAGAGCCTCGTTCTAGACTGGCTGAATAGAACGGCCTCCCCAGCTACCATCCTTTACATTTTGGTGATAGCTGTGCTCAGGCACATGGGGCACTGAAGTAGTCTAATTTAGTGTGCAAGTCAATGGGAATTATGATTAGTAGCCCGCTACCTTCTTGAGTTTTCGGATTTTATAAAATGTGGCGCCTAAAATGAAGATAAAAAAAACACGAAAACAAAAAAGACAAGAGATTAAAGCGAAGCTCTCAAAATTTCTGGCTGGTTACGCAAACAAACCGAGGTAACTGTAACTTGACTCAATGTTTCTCTTATACATTTGTCGAGGTTTATTCCATTTAATTACTGAAACATTTTCTGGGATCTTGTCTCAGGTCTTCCTGGTATGCATTATAGAGATTGTCTCATTATTTATTAGGGTATATCGTACTGTTTACTCATTTTTGTAATGATAGCAAGAAAGTCGTTCTCTAAAGGTGCTACCAACTTTTTTAATAAATTTTAAAATGTAATTTTAAACGGGTAACTTTGAGAACGACACAACATTTACAATTACTAGAATTAAAATAATCATCCCCATCAGTGTAATTGATCAGGCCACTTCGTGCAGGGCTGCAAAGTTTGGGACAAGGTCCATTTTGTGGCGAACGTAAGTATACTTACAGAAGCTTGATTACGGATATCACGAAGACGTGTAGTTTTCCTCCTCGGCTAAGATCATGTGTAGCCTCTGTTCTTTTCATCCAGTCAAGAATGGAGCCATGCATGGCAGACCAGTAATGTAAATGGTCCGAAGGCCTTGAGGTTGGTCCAGTGTTGTCCTTTAGTGGACGTATAGCTTCTTCGGGAAGCAGTATCAAGTTTGGTTTCGCCGAACGGCCCTTTGCCAGAAGGTAAGAGAGGACTTTGGAAAACGTATTTTCCTTTGGTTTCGCCGAACGACACCTTGCCACGTAGAGGGTCGGGAAGACTTTAGAAATAGTTTCCCAGCCGTTTGCCCGAGATCACGTGTAGTATCTGTTTTTATCAAGTCTAGAATGGAGTCTTACACGGCAAACTAAATTTCAGTAATTTATTTTTCGGCTCAAGAAAGGACTATGAAAAATAGGACTTGGACTGTTCGAAATTCATTTTTTAAGCTGACAGCTTTAAATTATAATTATTTTAATTATTTTACTTTAGGTACACTTTAATTGATCGAATGTAGGCTACTGTCAGTACTACCACTTTTCGGGCGAATGTTTTAAAGCATATAGACTTATACATGACATGTACCCCTATCCCCGTGTGCCCGTCATCTTACAATTGAAAGCGTCCCGAATTTATTTGTTATTTTTATTTATTTTTGGCCGGATAGTGGCACTTTTGCTTGAATATTTTACCATTTCGTGTAAAGTGCGGCGCGCAAAACTATGCCGTGGGACTCACATTGTTTTTACATAGATTTCCCTAAAATGGAGCAAATTTTAATAATCTTCTTTCTTGCTAGAAAATTTGCCATGCCGAACATGGTTGTATCTGATTTTCCTGCCAAATGTGTCCTAAAATGTTTTTAGTTCAAACTGGGGTCGTTCTCGTCTTTTTCTCTTATCGTGCTACTGGTAGCTGACCATGGTCTAACTCCAATACTCTTGCCCGCGAAAATGTTTACTGACAGAGAAAGTGCCTTAAAATGTTTATGGGATGTCGTTTCTGACTGTATTACTTACGAAATACGTTCATTTTTGCATTTGGATTTTATAGACAATGAGTTGAAATACAGACTGTGCAAAATTCAAGCCAATTTGATCAATTTTAGTGTCATTTCTTTTTTCATTGTATTACTCCGCTCTGTGAAATGCCGTTTTTGAGTAGCTTTTATGGCCTAAAACACATAGGCCTACTTATCATTCAAGGCTCTGTAGCTCAAAATTTCAATGGTCATGTTAAGGAAATTTGAACATGCCATGAAAGCTCAGATTGTGAGCTTCGATCAGAGTGTTAGCATGCCCTGGTTGAAAACTTCTACTGGGAGCAGGGTTCTTTTTAAAACGTACATGGAAACAGGCACGTTGTAACAAATAGAAAACTCAAACCGGCCGGACCAAAACACAAATGCTAACTATAATACACACTCAAACATGGAACAAAAAGGTTTGTCACAAAAAAAGACGCACCAACTCCACTCAAACAACCCGTCAACTCACCCCACGACCGCTTTCAACACCAACCACCGCACGACATACACCGTCATGACAACAAAAGCCAAGAACATTCCACATCACGCCCAAAGAGGCCACCCCACCCGCGAAGGCAACAGCACGCCCCAAACAACAACACGCCCAAAGGCACCAACGCGCTCGATGGCAACAACACTTAAAAAGCACTGGGCAAATATAAAGGTACATTTTTCCCAAGGGTGCCCCGGGGGCAGTTGGGGCAAATGGTAACTTCATATACCCACGTTTAAAGAAACTAAAGCTACGGGGCCTTTTTCTTAAGTTCTCCCGACCCTCTGGCAAAGGGCTGTTTGGCGAAACCAGACTTGAAACTTCTTCCCAGAAGAACCTATTGCGTCCATTTAAGGAAAGCACTTAACAACCAAACTGACGGCCTTCAAACCATTTTCATCATTGGTCTGTCATAGGCGGCTCCATTCTAGACGGGATGAAAAGAAGCTAGGGGCCTTTTTTCAAAAGTCCCCCCGACTCTCTGGCAAACAGTCAGGGGCGAAAACAATACTCCCGAAAGAGTTCTTCTCCCAAAAGGGGCTACGCCCCCAAGAAACAACTCAACTCAACATGCTAGGGTTTTCTTTTCAAAAGTCCCCAGACTCTCCGGCGAAGGGCCAGGTGCAAAAAACCAAACAATACTCCCGAAGGAGTTCTGATCCCAAAAGGAGCTACGTCTCCAAGGGACAACTCAACGACCTGACGTGCAGAGCCTCGTTCTAGACTGGCTGAATAGAACGGCCTCCCCCAGCTACCATCCTTTACATTTTGGTGATAGCTGTGCTCAGGCACATGGGGCACTGAAGTAGTCTAATTTAGTGTGCAAGTCAATGGGAATTATGATTAGTAGCCCGCTACCTTCTTGAGTTTTCGGATTTTATAAAATGTGGCGCCTAAAATGAAGATAAAGAACACGAAAACAAAAAAGACAAGAGATTAAAGCGAAGCTTTCAAAATTTCTGGCTGGTTACGCAAACAAACCGAGGTAACTGTAACTTGACTCAATGTTTCTCTTATACATTTGTCGAGGTTTATTCCATTTAATTACTGAAACATTTTCTGGGATCTTGTCTCAGGTCTTCCTGGTATGCATTATAGAGATTGTCTCATTATTTATTAGGGTATATCGTACTGTTTACTCATTTTTGTAATGATAGCAAGAAAGTCGTTCTCTAAAGGTGCTACCAACTTTTTTAATAAATTTTAAAATGTAATTTTAAACGGGTAACTTTGAGAACGACACAACATTTACAATTACTAGAATTAAAATAATCATCCCCATCAGTGTAATTGATCAGGCCACTTCGTGCAGGGCTGCAAAGTTTGGGACAAGGTCCATTTTGTGGCGAACGTAAGTATACTTACAGAAGCTTGATTACGGATATCACGAAGACGTGTAGTTTTCCTCCTCGGCTAAGATCATGTGTAGCCTCTGTTCTTTTCATCCAGTCAAGAATGGAGCCATGCATGGCAGACCAGTAATGTAAATGGTCCGAAGGCCTTGAGGTTGGTCCAGTGTTGTCCTTTAGTGGACGTATAGCTTCTTCGGGAAGCAGTATCAAGTTTGGTTTCGCCGAACGGCCCTTTGCCAGAAGGTAAGAGAGGACTTTGGAAAACGTATTTTCCTTTGGTTTCGCCGAACGACACCTTGCCACGTAGAGGGTCGGGAAGACTTTAGAAATAGTTTCCCAGCCGTTTGCCCGAGATCACGTGTAGTATCTGTTTTTATCAAGTCTAGAATGGAGTCTTACACGGCAAACTAAATTTCAGTAATTTATTTTTCGGCTCAAGAAAGGACTATGAAAAATAGGACTTGGACTGTTCGAAATTCATTTTTTAAGCTGACAGCTTTAAATTATAATTATTTTAATTATTTTACTTTAGGTACACTTTAATTGATCGAATGTAGGCTACTGTCAGTACTACCACTTTTCGGGCGAATGTTTTAAAGCATATAGACTTATACATGACATGTACCCCTATCCCCGTGTGCCCGTCATCTTACAATTGAAAGCGTCCCGAATTTATTTGTTATTTTTATTTATTTTTGGCCGGATAGTGGCACTTTTGCTTGAATATTTTACCATTTCGTGTAAAGTGCGGCGCGCAAAACTATGCCGTGGGACTCACATTGTTTTTACATAGATTTCCCTAAAATGGAGCAAATTTTAATAATCTTCTTTCTTGCTAGAAAATTTGCCATGCCGAACATGGTTGTATCTGATTTTCCTGCCAAATGTGTCCTAAAATGTTTTTAGTTCAAACTGGGGTCGTTCTCGTCTTTTTCTCTTATCGTGCTACTGGTAGCTGACCATGGTCTAACTCCAATACTCTTGCCCGCGAAAATGTTTACTGACAGAGAAAGTGCCTTAAAATGTTTATGGGATGTCGTTTCTGACTGTATTACTTACGAAATACGTTCATTTTTGCATTTGGATTTTATAGACAATGAGTTGAAATACAGACTGTGCAAAATTCAAGCCAATTTGATCAATTTTAGTGTCATTTCTTTTTTCATTGTATTACTCCGCTCTGTGAAATGCCGTTTTTGAGTAGCTTTTATGGCCTAAAACACATAGGCCTACTTATCATTCAAGGCTCTGTAGCTCAAAATTTCAATGGTCATGTTAAGGAAATTTGAACATGCCATGAAAGCTCAGATTGTGAGCTTCGATCAGAGTGTTAGCATGCCCTGGTTGAAAACTTCTACTGGGAGCAGGGTTCTTTTTAAAACGTACATGGAAACAGGCACGTTGTAACAAATAGAAAACTCAAACCGGCCGGACCAAAACACAAATGCTAACTATAATACACACTCAAACATGGAACAAAAAGGTTTGTCACAAAAAAGACGCACCAACTCCACTCAAACAACCCGTCAACTCACCCCACGACCGCTTTCAACACCAACCACCGCACGACATACACCGCCATGACAACAAAAACCAAGAACATTCCACATCACGCCCAAAGAGGCCACCCCACCCGCGAAGGCAACAGCACGCCCCAAACAACAACACGCCCAAAGGCACCAACGCGCTCGATGGCAACAACACTTAAAAAGCACTGGGCAAATATAAAGGTACATTTTTCCCAAGGGTGCCCCGTGGGCAGTTGGGGCAAATGGTAACTTCATATACCCACGTTTAAAGAAACTAAAGCTACGGGGCCTTTTTCTTAAGTTCTCCCGACCCTCTGGCAAAGGGCTGTTTGGCGAAACCAGACTTGAAACTTCTTCCCAGAAGAACCTATTGCGTCCATTTAAGGAAAGCACTTAACAACCAAACTGACGGCCTTCAAACCATTTTCATCATTGGTCTGTCATAGGCGGCTCCATTCTAGACGGGATGAAAAGAAGCTAGGGGCCTTTTTTCAAAAGTCCCCCCGACTCTCTGGCAAACAGTCAGGGGCGAAAACAATACTCCCGAAAGAGTTCTTCTCCCAAAAGGGGCTACGCCCCCAAGAAACAACTCAACTCAACATGCTAGGGTTTTCTTTTCAAAAGTCCCCAGACTCTCCGGCGAAGGGCCAGGTGCAAAAAACCAAACAATACTCCCGAAGGAGTTCTGATCCCAAAAGGAGCTACGTCTCCAAGGGACAACTCAACGACCTGACGTGCAGAGCCTCGTTCTAGACTGGCTGAATAGAACGGCCTCCCCCAGCTACCATCCTTTACATTTTGGTGATAGCTGTGCTCAGGCACATGGGGCACTGAAGTAGTCTAATTTAGTGTGCAAGTCAATGGGAATTATGATTAGTAGCCCGCTACCTTCTTGAGTTTTCGGATTTTATAAAATGTGGCGCCTAAAATGAAGATAAAAAAAAACGAAAACAAAAAAGACAAGAGATTAAAGCGAAGCTTTCAAAATTTCTGGCTGGTTACGCAAACAAACCGAGGTAACTGTAACTTGACTCAATGTTTCTCTTATACATTTGTCGAGGTTTATTCCATTTAATTACTGAAACATTTTCTGGGATCTTGTCTCAGGTCTTCCTGGTATGCATTATAGAGATTGTCTCATTATTTATTAGGGTATATCGTACTGTTTACTCATTTTTGTAATGATAGCAAGAAAGTCGTTCTCTAAAGGTGCTACCAACTTTTTTAATAAATTTTAAAATGTAATTTTAAACGGGTAACTTTGAGAACGACACAACATTTACAATTACTAGAATTAAAATAATCATCCCCATCAGTGTAATTGATCAGGCCACTTCGTGCAGGGCTGCAAAGTTTGGGACAAGGTCCATTTTGTGGCGAACGTAAGTATACTTACAGAAGCTTGATTACGGATATCACGAAGACGTGTAGTTTTCCTCCTCGGCTAAGATCATGTGTAGCCTCTGTTCTTTTCATCCAGTCAAGAATGGAGCCATGCATGGCAGACCAGTAATGTAAATGGTCCGAAGGCCTTGAGGTTGGTCCAGTGTTGTCCTTTAGTGGACGTATAGCTTCTTCGGGAAGCAGTATCAAGTTTGGTTTCGCCGAACGGCCCTTTGCCAGAAGGTAAGAGAGGACTTTGGAAAACGTATTTTCCTTTGGTTTCGCCGAACGACACCTTGCCACGTAGAGGGTCGGGAAGACTTTAGAAATAGTTTCCCAGCCGTTTGCCCGAGATCACGTGTAGTATCTGTTTTTATCAAGTCTAGAATGGAGTCTTACACGGCAAACTAAATTTCAGTAATTTATTTTTCGGCTCAAGAAAGGACTATGAAAAATAGGACTTGGACTGTTCGAAATTCATTTGTAAGCTGTTTAAATTATAATTATTTTAATTATTTTACTTTAGGTACACTTTAATTGATCGAATGTAGGCTACTGTCAGTACTACCACTTTTCGGGCGAATGTTTTAAAGCATATAGACTTATACATGACATGTACCCCTATCCCCGTGTGCCCGTCATCTTACAATTGAAAGCGTCCCGAATTTATTTGTTATTTTTATTTATTTTTGGCCGGATAGTGGCACTTTTGCTTGAATATTCTACCATTTCGTGTAAAGTGCGGCGCGCAAAACTATGCCGTGGGACTCACATTGTTTTTACATAGATTTCCCTAAAATGGAGCAAATTTTAATAATCTTCTTTCTTGCTAGAAAATTTGCCATGCCGAACATGGTTGTATCTGATTTTCCTGCCAAATGTGTCCTAAAATGTTTTCAGTTCAAACTGGGGTCGTTCTCGTCTTTTTCTCTTATCGTGCTACTGGTAGCTGACCATGGTCTAACTCCAATACTCTTGCCCGCGAAAATGTTTACTGACAGAGAAAGTGCCTTAAAATGTTTATGGGATGTCGTTTCTGACTGTATTACTTACGAAATACGTTCATTTTTGCATTTGGATTTTATAGACAATGAGTTGAAATACAGACTGTGCAAAATTCAAGCCAATTTGATCAATTTTAGTGTCATTTCTTTTTTCATTGTATTACTCCGCTCTGTGAAATGCCGTTTTTGAGTAGCTTTTATGGCCTAAAACACATAGGCCTACTTATCATTCAAGGCTCTGTAGCTCAAAATTTCAATGGTCATGTTAAGGAAATTTGAACATGCCATGAAAGCTCAGATTGTGAGCTTCGATCAGAGTGTTAGCATGCCCTGGTTGAAAACTTCTACTGGGAGCAGGGTTCTTTTTAAAACGTACATGGAAACAGGCACGTTGTAACAAATAGAAAACTCAAACCGGCCGGACCAAAACACAAATGCTAACTATAATACACACTCAAACATGGAACAAAAAGGTTTGTCACACAAAAAGACGCACCAACTCCACTCAAACAACCCGTCAACTCACCCCACGACCGCTTTCAACACCAACCACCGCACGACATACACCGCCATGACAACAAAAACCAAGAACATTCCACATCACGCCCAAAGAGGCCACCCCACCCGCGAAGGCAACAGCACGCCCCAAACAACAACACGCCCAAAGGCACCAACGCGCTCGATGGCAACAACACTTAAAAAGCACTGGGCAAATATAAAGGTACATTTTTCCCAAGGGTGCCCCCGGGGCAGTTGGGGCAAATGGTAACTTCATATACCCACGTTTAAAGAAACTAAAGCTACGGGGCCTTTTTCTTAAGTTCTCCCGACCCTCTGGCAAAGGGCTGTTTGGCGAAACCAGACTTGAAACTTCTTCCCAGAAGAACCTATTGCGTCCATTTAAGGAAAGCACTTAACAACCAAACTGACGGCCTTCAAACCATTTTCATCATTGGTCTGTCATAGGCGGCTCCATTCTAGACGGGATGAAAAGAAGCTAGGGGCCTTTTTTCAAAAGTCCCCCCGACTCTCTGGCAAACAGTCAGGGGCGAAAACAATACTCCCGAAAGAGTTCTTCTCCCAAAAGGGGCTACGCCCCCAAGAAACAACTCAACTCAACATGCTAGGGTTTTCTTTTCAAAAGTCCCCAGACTCTCCGGCGAAGGGCCAGGTGCAAAAAACCAAACAATACTCCCGAAGGAGTTCTGATCCCAAAAGGAGCTACGTCTCCAAGGGACAACTCAACGACCTGACGTGCAGAGCCTCGTTCTAGACTGGCTGAATAGAACGGCCTCCCCCAGCTACCATCCTTTACATTTTGGTGATAGCTGTGCTCAGGCACATGGGGCACTGAAGTAGTCTAATTTAGTGTGCAAGTCAATGGGAATTATGATTAGTAGCCCGCTACCTTCTTGAGTTTTCGGATTTTATAAAATGTGGCGCCTAAAATGAAGATAAAAAAAACGAAAACAAAAAAGACAAGAGATTAAAGCGAAGCTTTCAAAATTTCTGGCTGGTTACGCAAACAAACCGAGGTAACTGTAACTTGACTCAATGTTTCTCTTATACATTTGTCGAGGTTTATTCCATTTAATTACTGAAACATTTTCTGGGATCTTGTCTCAGGTCTTCCTGGTATGCATTATAGAGATTGTCTCATTATTTATTAGGGTATATCGTACTGTTTACTCATTTTTGTAATGATAGCAAGAAAGTCGTTCTCTAAAGGTGCTACCAACTTTTTTAATAAATTTTAAAATGTAATTTTAAACGGGTAACTTTGAGAACGACACAACATTTACAATTACTAGAATTAAAATAATCATCCCCATCAGTGTAATTGATCAGGCCACTTCGTGCAGGGCTGCAAAGTTTGGGACAAGGTCCATTTTGTGGCGAACGTAAGTATACTTACAGAAGCTTGATTACGGATATCACGAAGACGTGTAGTTTTCCTCCTCGGCTAAGATCATGTGTAGCCTCTGTTCTTTTCATCCAGTCAAGAATGGAGCCATGCATGGCAGACCAGTAATGTAAATGGTCCGAAGGCCTTGAGGTTGGTCCAGTGTTGTCCTTTAGTGGACGTATAGCTTCTTCGGGAAGCAGTATCAAGTTTGGTTTCGCCGAACGGCCCTTTGCCAGAAGGTAAGAGAGGACTTTGGAAAACGTATTTTCCTTTGGTTTCGCCGAACGACACCTTGCCACGTAGAGGGTCGGGAAGACTTTAGAAATAGTTTCCCAGCCGTTTGCCCGAGATCACGTGTAGTATCTGTTTTTATCAAGTCTAGAATGGAGTCTTACACGGCAAACTAAATTTCAGTAATTTATTTTTCGGCTCAAGAAAGGACTATGAAAAATAGGACTTGGACTGTTCGAAATTCATTTTTTAAGCTGACAGCTTTAAATTATAATTATTTTAATTATTTTACTTTAGGTACACTTTAATTGATCGAATGTAGGCTACTGTCAGTACTACCACTTTTCGGGCGAATGTTTTAAAGCATATAGACTTATACATGACATGTACCCCTATCCCCGTGTGCCCGTCATCTTACAATTGAAAGCGTCCCGAATTTATTTGTTATTTTTATTTATTTTTGGCCGGATAGTGGCACTTTTGCTTGAATATTCTACCATTTCGTGTAAAGTGCGGCGCGCAAAACTATGCCGTGGGACTCACATTGTTTTTACATAGATTTCCCTAAAATGGAGCAAATTTTAATAATCTTCTTTCTTGCTAGAAAATTTGCCATGCCGAACATGGTTGTATCTGATTTTCCTGCCAAATGTGTCCTAAAATGTTTTCAGTTCAAACTGGGGTCGTTCTCGTCTTTTTCTCTTATCGTGCTACTGGTAGCTGACCATGGTCTAACTCCAATACTCTTGCCCGCGAAAATGTTTACTGACAGAGAAAGTGCCTTAAAATGTTTATGGGATGTCGTTTCTGACTGTATTACTTACGAAATACGTTCATTTTTGCATTTGGATTTTATAGACAATGAGTTGAAATACAGACTGTGCAAAATTCAAGCCAATTTGATCAATTTTAGTGTCATTTCTTTTTTCATTGTATTACTCCGCTCTGTGAAATGCCGTTTTTGAGTAGCTTTTATGGCCTAAAACACATAGGCCTACTTATCATTCAAGGCTCTGTAGCTCAAAATTTCAATGGTCATGTTAAGGAAATTTGAACATGCCATGAAAGCTCAGATTGTGAGCTTCGATCAGAGTGTTAGCATGCCCTGGTTGAAAACTTCTACTGGGAGCAGGGTTCTTTTTAAAACGTACATGGAAACAGGCACGTTGTAACAAATAGAAAACTCAAACCGGCCGGACCAAAACACAAATGCTAACTATAATACACACTCAAACATGGAACAAAAAGGTTTGTCACAAAAAAAGACGCACCAACTCCACTCAAACAACCCGTCAACTCACCCCACGACCGCTTTCAACACCAACCACCGCACGACATACACCGCCATGACAACAAAAACCAAGAACATTCCACATCACGCCCAAAGAGGCCACCCCACCCGCGAAGGCAACAGCACGCCCCAAACAACAACACGCCCAAAGGCACCAACGCGCTCGATGGCAACAACACTTAAAAAGCACTGGGCAAATATAAAGGTACATTTTTCCCAAGGGTGCCCCGGGGGCAGTTGGGGCAAATGGTAACTTCATATACCCACGTTTAAAGAAACTAAAGCTACGGGGCCTTTTTCTTAAGTTCTCCCGACCCTCTGGCAAAGGGCTGTTTGGCGAAACCAGACTTGAAACTTCTTCCCAGAAGAACCTATTGCGTCCATTTAAGGAAAGCACTTAACAACCAAACTGACGGCCTTCAAACCATTTTCATCATTGGTCTGTCATAGGCGGCTCCATTCTAGACGGGATGAAAAGAAGCTAGGGGACTTTTTTCAAAAGTCCCCCCGACTCTCTGGCAAACAGTCAGGGGCGAAAACAATACTCCCGAAAGAGTTCTTCTCCCAAAAGGGGCTACGCCCCCAAGAAACAACTCAACTCAACATGCTAGGGTTTTCTTTTCAAAAGTCCCCAGACTCTCCGGCGAAGGGCCAGGTGCAAAAAACCAAACAATACTCCCGAAGGAGTTCTGATCCCAAAAGGAGCTACGTCTCCAAGGGACAACTCAACGACCTGACGTGCAGAGCCTCGTTCTAGACTGGCTGAATAGAACGGCCTCCCCAGCTACCATCCTTTACATTTTGGTGATAGCTGTGCTCAGGCACATGGGGCACTGAAGTAGTCTAATTTAGTGTGCAAGTCAATGGGAATTATGATTAGTAGCCCGCTACCTTCTTGAGTTTTCGGATTTTATAAAATGTGGCGCATAAAATGAAGATAAAAAAAAAACGAAAACAAAAAAAAAAACAAGAGATTAAAGCGAAGCTTTCAAAATCTCTGGCTGGTTACGCAAACAAACCGAGGTAACTGTAACTTGACTCAATGTTTCTCTTATACATTTGTCGAGGTTTATTCCATTTAATTACTGAAACATTTTCTGGGATCTTGTCTCAGGTCTTCCTGATATGCATTATAGAGATTGTCTCATTATTTATTAGGGTATATCGTACTGTTTACTCATTTTTGTAATGATAGCAAGAAAGTCGTTCTCTAAAGGTGCTACCAACTTTTTTAATAAATTTTAAAATGTAATTTTAAACGGGTAACTTTGAGAACGACACAACATTTACAATTACTAGAATTAAAATAATCATCCCCATCAGTGTAATTGATCAGGCCACTTCGTGCAGGGCTGCAAAGTTTGGGACAAGGTCCATTTTGTGGCGAACGTAAGTATACTTACAGAAGCTTGATTACGGATATCACGAAGACGTGTAGTTTTCCTCCTCGGCTAAGATCATGTGTAGCCTCTGTTCTTTTCATCCAGTCAAGAATGGAGCCATGCATGGCAGACCAGTAATGTAAATGGTCCGAAGGCCTTGAGGTTGGTCCAGTGTTGTCCTTTAGTGGACGTATAGCTTCTTCGGGAAGCAGTATCAAGTTTGGTTTCGCCGAACGGCCCTTTGCCAGAAGGTAAGAGAGGACTTTGGAAAACGTATTTTCCTTTGGTTTCGCCGAACGACACCTTGCCACGTAGAGGGTCGGGAAGACTTTAGAAATAGTTTCCCAGCCGTTTGCCCGAGATCACGTGTAGTATCTGTTTTTATCAAGTCTAGAATGGAGTCTTACACGGCAAACTAAATTTCAGTAATTTATTTTTCGGCTCAAGAAAGGACTATGAAAAATAGGACTTGGACTGTTCGAAATTCATTTTTTAAGCTGACAGCTTTAAATTATAATTATTTTAATTATTTTACTTTAGGTACACTTTAATTGATCGAATGTAGGCTACTGTCAGTACTACCACTTTTCGGGCGAATGTTTTAAAGCATATAGACTTATACATGACATGTACCCCTATCCCCGTGTGCCCGTCATCTTACAATTGAAAGCGTCCCGAATTTATTTGTTATTTTTATTTATTTTTGGCCGGATAGTGGCACTTTTGCTTGAATATTCTACCATTTCGTGTAAAGTGCGGCGCGCAAAACTATGCCGTGGGACTCACATTGTTTTTACATAGATTTCCCTAAAATGGAGCAAATTTTAATAATCTTCTTTCTTGCTAGAAAATTTGCCATGCCGAACATGGTTGTATCTGATTTTCCTGCCAAATGTGTCCTAAAATGTTTTCAGTTCAAACTGGGGTCGTTCTCGTCTTTTTCTCTTATCGTGCTACTGGTAGCTGACCATGGTCTAACTCCAATACTCTTGCCCGCGAAAATGTTTACTGACAGAGAAAGTGCCTTAAAATGTTTATGGGATGTCGTTTCTGACTGTATTACTTACGAAATACGTTCATTTTTGCATTTGGATTTTATAGACAATGAGTTGAAATACAGACTGTGCAAAATTCAAGCCAATTTGATCAATTTTAGTGTCATTTCTTTTTTCATTGTATTACTCCGCTCTGTGAAATGCCGTTTTTGAGTAGCTTTTATGGCCTAAAACACATAGGCCTACTTATCATTCAAGGCTCTGTAGCTCAAAATTTCAATGGTCATGTTAAGGAAATTTGAACATGCCATGAAAGCTCAGATTGTGAGCTTCGATCAGAGTGTTAGCATGCCCTGGTTGAAAACTTCTACTGGGAGCAGGGTTCTTTTTAAAACGTACATGGAAACAGGCACGTTGTAACAAATAGAAAACTCAAACCGGCCGGACCAAAACACAAATGCTAACTATAATACACACTCAAACATGGAACAAAAAGGTTTGTCACAAAAAAGACGCACCAACTCCACTCAAACAACCCGTCAACTCACCCCACGACCGCTTTCAACACCAACCACCGCACGACATACACCGCCATGACAACAAAAACCAAGAACATTCCACATCACGCCCAAAGAGGCCACCCCACCCGCGAAGGCAACAGCACGCCCCAAACAACAACACGCCCAAAGGCACCAACGCGCTCGATGGCAACAACACTTAAAAAGCACTGGGCAAATATAAAGGTACATTTTTCCCAAGGGTGCCCCGGGGGCAGTTGGGGCAAATGGTAACTTCATATACCCACGTTTAAAGAAACTAAAGCTACGGGGCCTTTTTCTTAAGTTCTCCCGACCCTCTGGCAAAGGGCTGTTTGGCGAAACCAGACTTGAAACTTCTTCCCAGAAGAACCTATTGCGTCCATTTAAGGAAAGCACTTAACAACCAAACTGACGGCCTTCAAACCATTTTCATCATTGGTCTGTCATAGGCGGCTCCATTCTAGACGGGATGAAAAGAAGCTAGGGGCCTTTTTTCAAAAGTCCCCCCGACTCTCTGGCAAACAGTCAGGGGCGAAAACAATACTCCCGAAAGAGTTCTTCTCCCAAAAGGGGCTACGCCCCCAAGAAACAACTCAACTCAACATGCTAGGGTTTTCTTTTCAAAAGTCCCCAGACTCTCCGGCGAAGGGCCAGGTGCAAAAAACCAAACAATACTCCCGAAGGAGTTCTGATCCCAAAAGGAGCTACGTCTCCAAGGGACAACTCAACGACCTGACGTGCAGAGCCTCGTTCTAGACTGGCTGAATAGAACGGCCTCCCCCAGCTACCATCCTTTACATTTTGGTGATAGCTGTGCTCAGGCACATGGGGCACTGAAGTAGTCTAATTTAGTGTGCAAGTCAATGGGAATTATGATTAGTAGCCCGCTACCTTCTTGAGTTTTCGGATTTTATAAAATGTGGCGCCTAAAATGAAGATAAAAAAAACACGAAAACAAAAAAGACAAGAGATTAAAGCGAAGCTCTCAAAATTTCTGGCTGGTTACGCAAACAAACCGAGGTAACTGTAACTTGACTCAATGTTTCTCTTATACATTTGTCGAGGTTTATTCCATTTAATTACTGAAACATTTTCTGGGATCTTGTCTCAGGTCTTCCTGGTATGCATTATAGAGATTGTCTCATTATTTATTAGGGTATATCGTACTGTTTACTCATTTTTGTAATGATAGCAAGAAAGTCGTTCTCTAAAGGTGCTACCAACTTTTTTAATAAATTTTAAAATGTAATTTTAAACGGGTAACTTTGAGAACGACACAACATTTACAATTACTAGAATTAAAATAATCATCCCCATCAGTGTAATTGATCAGGCCACTTCGTGCAGGGCTGCAAAGTTTGGGACAAGGTCCATTTTGTGGCGAACGTAAGTATACTTACAGAAGCTTGATTACGGATATCACGAAGACGTGTAGTTTTCCTCCTCGGCTAAGATCATGTGTAGCCTCTGTTCTTTTCATCCAGTCAAGAATGGAGCCATGCATGGCAGACCAGTAATGTAAATGGTCCGAAGGCCTTGAGGTTGGTCCAGTGTTGTCCTTTAGTGGACGTATAGCTTCTTCGGGAAGCAGTATCAAGTTTGGTTTCGCCGAACGGCCCTTTGCCAGAAGGTAAGAGAGGACTTTGGAAAACGTATTTTCCTTTGGTTTCGCCGAACGACACCTTGCCACGTAGAGGGTCGGGAAGACTTTAGAAATAGTTTCCCAGCCGTTTGCCCGAGATCACGTGTAGTATCTGTTTTTATCAAGTCTAGAATGGAGTCTTACACGGCAAACTAAATTTCAGTAATTTATTTTTCGGCTCAAGAAAGGACTATGAAAAATAGGACTTGGACTGTTCGAAATTCATTTTTTAAGCTGACAGCTTTAAATTATAATTATTTTAATTATTTTACTTTAGGTACACTTTAATTGATCGAATGTAGGCTACTGTCAGTACTACCACTTTTCGGGCGAATGTTTTAAAGCATATAGACTTATACATGACATGTACCCCTATCCCCGTGTGCCCGTCATCTTACAATTGAAAGCGTCCCGAATTTATTTGTTATTTTTATTTATTTTTGGCCGGATAGTGGCACTTTTGCTTGAATATTCTACCATTTCGTGTAAAGTGCGGCGCGCAAAACTATGCCGTGGGACTCACATTGTTTTTACATAGATTTCCCTAAAATGGAGCAAATTTTAATAATCTTCTTTCTTGCTAGAAAATTTGCCATGCCGAACATGGTTGTATCTGATTTTCCTGCCAAATGTGTCCTAAAATGTTTTCAGTTCAAACTGGGGTCGTTCTCGTCTTTTTCTCTTATCGTGCTACTGGTAGCTGACCATGGTCTAACTCCAATACTCTTGCCCGCGAAAATGTTTACTGACAGAGAAAGTGCCTTAAAATGTTTATGGGATGTCGTTTCTGACTGTATTACTTACGAAATACGTTCATTTTTGCATTTGGATTTTATAGACAATGAGTTGAAATACAGACTGTGCAAAATTCAAGCCAATTTGATCAATTTTAGTGTCATTTCTTTTTTCATTGTATTACTCCGCTCTGTGAAATGCCGTTTTTGAGTAGCTTTTATGGCCTAAAACACATAGGCCTACTTATCATTCAAGGCTCTGTAGCTCAAAATTTCAATGGTCATGTTAAGGAAATTTGAACATGCCATGAAAGCTCAGATTGTGAGCTTCGATCAGAGTGTTAGCATGCCCTGGTTGAAAACTTCTACTGGGAGCAGGGTTCTTTTTAAAACGTACATGGAAACAGGCACGTTGTAACAAATAGAAAACTCAAACCGGCCGGACCAAAACACAAATGCTAACTATAATACACACTCAAACATGGAACAAAAAGGTTTGTCACAAAGAGGTCGCACCAACTCCACTCAAACAACCCGTCAACTCACCCCACGACCGCTTTCAACACCAACCACCGCACGACATACACCGCCATGACAACAAAAACCAAGAACATTCCACATCACGCCCAAAGAGGCCACCCCACCCGCGAAGGCAACAGCACGCCCCAAACAACAACACGCCCAAAGGCACCAACGCGCTCGATGGCAACAACACTTAAAAAGCACTGGGCAAATATAAAGGTACATTTTTCCCAAGGGTGCCCCGGGGGCAGTTGGGGCAAATGGTAACTTCATATACCCACGTTTAAAGAAACTAAAGCTACGGGGCCTTTTTCTTAAGTTCTCCCGACCCTCTGGCAAAGGGCTGTTTGGCGAAACCAGACTTGAAACTTCTTCCCAGAAGAACCTATTGCGTCCATTTAAGGAAAGCACTTAACAACCAAACTGACGGCCTTCAAACCATTTTCATCATTGGTCTGTCATAGGCGGCTCCATTCTAGACGGGATGAAAAGAAGCTAGGGGACTTTTTTCAAAAGTCCCCCCGACTCTCTGGCAAACAGTCAGGGGCGAAAACAATACTCCCGAAAGAGTTCTTCTCCCAAAAGGGGCTACGCCCCCAAGAAACAACTCAACTCAACATGCTAGGGTTTTCTTTTCAAAAGTCCCCAGACTCTCCGGCGAAGGGCCAGGTGCAAAAAACCAAACAATACTCCCGAAGGAGTTCTGATCCCAAAAGGAGCTACGTCTCCAAGGGACAACTCAACGACCTGACGTGCAGAGCCTCGTTCTAGACTGGCTGAATAGAACGGCCTCCCCCAGCTACCATCCTTTACATTTTGGTGATAGCTGTGCTCAGGCACATGGGGCACTGAAGTAGTCTAATTTAGTGTGCAAGTCAATGGGAATTATGATTAGTAGCCCGCTACCTTCTTGAGTTTTCGGATTTTATAAAATGTGGCGCCTAAAATGAAGATAAAAAAAAACACGAAAACAAAAAAGACAAGAGATTAAAGCGAAGCTCTCAAAATTTCTGGCTGGTTACGCAAACAAACCGAGGTAACTGTAACTTGACTCAATGTTTCTCTTATACATTTGTCGAGGTTTATTCCATTTAATTACTGAAACATTTTCTGGGATCTTGTCTCAGGTCTTCCTGGTATGCATTATAGAGATTGTCTCATTATTTATTAGGGTATATCGTACTGTTTACTCATTTTTGTAATGATAGCAAGAAAGTCGTTCTCTAAAGGTGCTACCAACTTTTTTAATAAATTTTAAAATGTAATTTTAAACGGGTAACTTTGAGAACGACACAACATTTACAATTACTAGAATTAAAATAATCATCCCCATCAGTGTAATTGATCAGGCCACTTCGTGCAGGGCTGCAAAGTTTGGGACAAGGTCCATTTTGTGGCGAACGTAAGTATACTTACAGAAGCTTGATTACGGATATCACGAAGACGTGTAGTTTTCCTCCTCGGCTAAGATCATGTGTAGCCTCTGTTCTTTTCATCCAGTCAAGAATGGAGCCATGCATGGCAGACCAGTAATGTAAATGGTCCGAAGGCCTTGAGGTTGGTCCAGTGTTGTCCTTTAGTGGACGTATAGCTTCTTCGGGAAGCAGTATCAAGTTTGGTTTCGCCGAACGGCCCTTTGCCAGAAGGTAAGAGAGGACTTTGGAAAACGTATTTTCCTTTGGTTTCGCCGAACGACACCTTGCCACGTAGAGGGTCGGGAAGACTTTAGAAATAGTTTCCCAGCCGTTTGCCCGAGATCACGTGTAGTATCTGTTTTTATCAAGTCTAGAATGGAGTCTTACACGGCAAACTAAATTTCAGTAATTTATTTTTCGGCTCAAGAAAGGACTATGAAAAATAGGACTTGGACTGTTCGAAATTCATTTTTTAAGCTGACAGCTTTAAATTATAATTATTTTAATTATTTTACTTTAGGTACACTTTAATTGATCGAATGTAGGCTACTGTCAGTACTACCACTTTTCGGGCGAATGTTTTAAAGCATATAGACTTATACATGACATGTACCCCTATCCCCGTGTGCCCGTCATCTTACAATTGAAAGCGTCCCGAATTTATTTGTTATTTTTATTTATTTTTGGCCGGATAGTGGCACTTTTGCTTGAATATTCTACCATTTCGTGTAAAGTGCGGCGCGCAAAACTATGCCGTGGGACTCACATTGTTTTTACATAGATTTCCCTAAAATGGAGCAAATTTTAATAATCTTCTTTCTTGCTAGAAAATTTGCCATGCCGAACATGGTTGTATCTGATTTTCCTGCCAAATGTGTCCTAAAATGTTTTCAGTTCAAACTGGGGTCGTTCTCGTCTTTTTCTCTTATCGTGCTACTGGTAGCTGACCATGGTCTAACTCCAATACTCTTGCCCGCGAAAATGTTTACTGACAGAGAAAGTGCCTTAAAATGTTTATGGGATGTCGTTTCTGACTGTATTACTTACGAAATACGTTCATTTTTGCATTTGGATTTTATAGACAATGAGTTGAAATACAGACTGTGCAAAATTCAAGCCAATTTGATCAATTTTAGTGTCATTTCTTTTTCCATTTTATTACTCCGCTCTGTGAAATGCCGTTTTTGAGTAGCTTTTATGGCCTAAAACACATAGGCCTACTTATCATTCAAGGCTCTGTAGCTCAAAATTTCAATGGTCATGTTAAGGAAATTTGAACATGCCATGAAAGCTCAGATTGTGAGCTTCGATCAGAGTGTTAGCATGCCCTGGTTGAAAACTTCTACTGGGAGCAGGGTTCTTTTTAAAACGTACATGGAAACAGGCACGTTGTAACAAATAGAAAACTCAAACCGGCCGGACCAAAACACAAATGCTAACTATAATACACACTCAAACATGGAACAAAAAGGTTTGTCACAAAAAGACGCACCAACTCCACTCAAACAACCCGTCAACTCACCCCACGACCGCTTTCAACACCAACCACCGCACGACATACACCGCCATGACAACAAAAACCAAGAACATTCCACATCACGCCCAAAGAGGCCACCCCACCCGCGAAGGCAACAGCACGCCCCAAACAACAACACGCCCAAAGGCACCAACGCGCTCGATGGCAACAACACTTAAAAAGCACTGGGCAAATATAAAGGTACATTTTTCCCAAGGGTGCCCCGGGGGCAGTTGGGGCAAATGGTAACTTCATATACCCACGTTTAAAGAAACTAAAGCTACGGGGCCTTTTTCTTAAGTTCTCCCGACCCTCTGGCAAAGGGCTGTTTGGCGAAACCAGACTTGAAACTTCTTCCCAGAAGAACCTATTGCGTCCATTTAAGGAAAGCACTTAACAACCAAACTGACGGCCTTCAAACCATTTTCATCATTGGTCTGTCATAGGCGGCTCCATTCTAGACGGGATGAAAAGAAGTCAGTGGACTTTTTTCAAAAGTCCCCCGACGCTCTGGCAAACAGTCAGGGGCGAAACCAATACTCCCGAAAGACTTCTTCTCGCCAAAGGGGCTACGCCCCCAAGAAACAACTCAACTCAACATGCTAGGGTTTTCTTTTCAAAAGTCCCCAGACTCTCCGGCGAAGGGCCAGGTGCAAAAAACCAAACAATACTCCCGAAGGAGTTCTGATCCCAAAAGGAGCTACGTCTCCAAGGGACAACTCAACGACCTGACGTGCAGAGCCTCGTTCTAGACTGGCTGAATAGAACGGCCTCCCCAGCTACCATCCTTTACATTTTGGTGATAGCTGTGCTCAGGCACATGGGGCACTGAAGTAGTCTAATTTAGTGTGCAAGTCAATGGGAATTATGATTAGTAGCCCGCTACCTTCTTGAGTTTTCGGATTTTATAAAATGTGGCGCCTAAAATGAAGATAAAAAAAAACACGAAAACAAAAAAGACAAGAGATTAAAGCGAAGCTCTCAAAATTTCTGGCTGGTTACGCAAACAAACCGAGGTAACTGTAACTTGACTCAATGTTTCTCTTATACATTTGTCGAGGTTTATTCCATTTAATTACTGAAACATTTTCTGGGATCTTGTCTCAGGTCTTCCTGGTATGCATTATAGAGATTGTCTCATTATTTATTAGGGTATATCGTACTGTTTACTCATTTTTGTAATGATAGCAAGAAAGTCGTTCTCTAAAGGTGCTACCAACTTTTTTAATAAATTTTAAAATGTAATTTTAAACGGGTAACTTTGAGAACGACACAACATTTACAATTACTAGAATTAAAATAATCATCCCCATCAGTGTAATTGATCAGGCCACTTCGTGCAGGGCTGCAAAGTTTGGGACAAGGTCCATTTTGTGGCGAACGTAAGTATACTTACAGAAGCTTGATTACGGATATCACGAAGACGTGTAGTTTTCCTCCTCGGCTAAGATCATGTGTAGCCTCTGTTCTTTTCATCCAGTCAAGAATGGAGCCATGCATGGCAGACCAGTAATGTAAATGGTCCGAAGGCCTTGAGGTTGGTCCAGTGTTGTCCTTTAGTGGACGTATAGCTTCTTCGGGAAGCAGTATCAAGTTTGGTTTCGCCGAACGGCCCTTTGCCAGAAGGTAAGAGAGGACTTTGGAAAACGTATTTTCCTTTGGTTTCGCCGAACGACACCTTGCCACGTAGAGGGTCGGGAAGACTTTAGAAATAGTTTCCCAGCCGTTTGCCCGAGATCACGTGTAGTATCTGTTTTTATCAAGTCTAGAATGGAGTCTTACACGGCAAACTAAATTTCAGTAATTTATTTTTCGGCTCAAGAAAGGACTATGAAAAATAGGACTTGGACTGTTCGAAATTCATTTTTAAGCTGACAGCTTTAAATTATAATTATTTTAATTATTTTACTTTAGGTACACTTTAATTGATCGAATGTAGGCTACTGTCAGTACTACCACTTTTCGGGCGAATGTTTTAAAGCATATAGACTTATACATGACATGTACCCCTATCCCCGTGTGCCCGTCATCTTACAATTGAAAGCGTCCCGAATTTATTTGTTATTTTTATTTATTTTTGGCCGGATAGTGGCACTTTTGCTTGAATATTCTACCATTTCGTGTAAAGTGCGGCGCGCAAAACTATGCCGTGGGACTCACATTGTTTTTACATAGATTTCCCTAAAATGGAGCAAATTTTAATAATCTTCTTTCTTGCTAGAAAATTTGCCATGCCGAACATGGTTGTATCTGATTTTCCTGCCAAATGTGTCCTAAAATGTTTTCAGTTCAAACTGGGGTCGTTCTCGTCTTTTTCTCTTATCGTGCTACTGGTAGCTGACCATGGTCTAACTCCAATACTCTTGCCCGCGAAAATGTTTACTGACAGAGAAAGTGCCTTAAAATGTTTATGGGATGTCGTTTCTGACTGTATTACTTACGAAATATGTTCATTTTTGCATTTGGATTTTATGGACAATGAGTTGAAATACAGACTGTGCAAAATTCAAGCCAATTTGATCAATTTTAGTGTCATTTCTTTTTTCATTGTATTACTCCGCTCTGTGAAATGCCGTTTTTGAGTAGCTTTTATGGCCTAAAACACATAGGCCTACTTATCATTCAAGGCTCTGTAGCTCAAAATTTCAATGGTCATGTTAAGGAAATTTGAACATGCCATGAAAGCTCAGATTGTGAGCTTCGATCAGAGTGTTAGCATGCCCTGGTTGAAAACTTCTACTGGGAGCAGGGTTCTTTTTAAAACGTACATGGAAACAGGCACGTTGTAACAAATAGAAAACTCAAACCGGCCGGACCAAAACACAAATGCTAACTATAATACACACTCAAACATGGAACAAAAAGGTTTGTCACAAAAAAAGACGCACCAACTCCACTCAAACAACCCGTCAACTCACCCCACGACCGCTTTCAACACCAACCACCGCACGACATACACCGTCATGACAACAAAAGCCAAGAACATTCCACATCACGCCCAAAGAGGCCACCCCACCCGCGAAGGCAACAGCACGCCCCAAACAACAACACGCCCAAAGGCACCAACGCGCTCGATGGCAACAACACTTAAAAAGCACTGGGCAAATATAAAGGTACATTTTTCCCAAGGGTGCCCCGGGGGCAGTTGGGGCAAATGGTAACTTCATATACCCACGTTTAAAGAAACTAAAGCTACGGGGCCTTTTTCTTAAGTTCTCCCGACCCTCTGGCAAAGGGCTGTTTGGCGAAACCAGACTTGAAACTTCTTCCCAGAAGAACCTATTGCGTCCATTTAAGGAAAGCACTTAACAACCAAACTGACGGCCTTCAAACCATTTTCATCATTGGTCTGTCATAGGCGGCTCCATTCTAGACGGGATGAAAAGAAGCTAGGGGCCTTTTTTCAAAAGTCCCCCCGACTCTCTGGCAAACAGTCAGGGGCGAAAACAATACTCCCGAAAGAGTTCTTCTCCCAAAAGGGGCTACGCCCCCAAGAAACAACTCAACTCAACATGCTAGGGTTTTCTTTTCAAAAGTCCCCAGACTCTCCGGCGAAGGGCCAGGTGCAAAAAACCAAACAATACTCCCGAAGGAGTTCTGATCCCAAAAGGAGCTACGTCTCCAAGGGACAACTCAACGACCTGACGTGCAGAGCCTCGTTCTAGACTGGCTGAATAGAACGGCCTCCCCAGCTACCATCCTTTACATTTTGGTGATAGCTGTGCTCAGGCACATGGGGCACTGAAGTAGTCTAATTTAGTGTGCAAGTCAATGGGAATTATGATTAGTAGCCCGCTACCTTCTTGAGTTTTCGGATTTTAAAAAAAGGGGGACCTAAAATGAAGATAAAAAAAAAAACGAAAACAAAAAAGACAAGAGATTAAAGCGAAGCTTTCAAAATTTCTGGCTGGTTACGCAAACAAACCGAGGTAACTGTAACTTGACTCAATGTTTCTCTTATACATTTGTCGAGGTTTATTCCATTTAATTACTGAAACATTTTCTGGGATCTTGTCTCAGGTCTTCCTGGTATGCATTATAGAGATTGTCTCATTATTTATTAGGGTATATCGTACTGTTTACTCATTTTTGTAATGATAGCAAGAAAGTCGTTCTCTAAAGGTGCTACCAACTTTTTTAATAAATTTTAAAATGTAATTTTAAACGGGTAACTTTGAGAACGACACAACATTTACAATTACTAGAATTAAAATAATCATCCCCATCAGTGTAATTGATCAGGCCACTTCGTGCAGGGCTGCAAAGTTTGGGACAAGGTCCATTTTGTGGCGAACGTAAGTATACTTACAGAAGCTTGATTACGGATATCACGAAGACGTGTAGTTTTCCTCCTCGGCTAAGATCATGTGTAGCCTCTGTTCTTTTCATCCAGTCAAGAATGGAGCCATGCATGGCAGACCAGTAATGTAAATGGTCCGAAGGCCTTGAGGTTGGTCCAGTGTTGTCCTTTAGTGGACGTATAGCTTCTTCGGGAAGCAGTATCAAGTTTGGTTTCGCCGAACGGCCCTTTGCCAGAAGGTAAGAGAGGACTTTGGAAAACGTATTTTCCTTTGGTTTCGCCGAACGACACCTTGCCACGTAGAGGGTCGGGAAGACTTTAGAAATAGTTTCCCAGCCGTTTGCCCGAGATCACGTGTAGTATCTGTTTTTATCAAGTCTAGAATGGAGTCTTACACGGCAAACTAAATTTCAGTAATTTATTTTTCGGCTCAAGAAAGGACTATGAAAAATAGGACTTGGACTGTTCGAAATTCATTTTTTAAGCTGACAGCTTTAAATTATAATTATTTTAATTATTTTACTTTAGGTACACTTTAATTGATCGAATGTAGGCTACTGTCAGTACTACCACTTTTCGGGCGAATGTTTTAAAGCATATAGACTTATACATGACATGTACCCCTATCCCCGTGTGCCCGTCATCTTACAATTGAAAGCGTCCCGAATTTATTTGTTATTTTTATTTATTTTTGGCCGGATAGTGGCACTTTTGCTTGAATATTCTACCATTTCGTGTAAAGTGCGGCGCGCAAAACTATGCCGTGGGACTCACATTGTTTTTACATAGATTTCCCTAAAATGGAGCAAATTTTAATAATCTTCTTTCTTGCTAGAAAATTTGCCATGCCGAACATGGTTGTATCTGATTTTCCTGCCAAATGTGTCCTAAAATGTTTTCAGTTCAAACTGGGGTCGTTCTCGTCTTTTTCTCTTATCGTGCTACTGGTAGCTGACCATGGTCTAACTCCAATACTCTTGCCCGCGAAAATGTTTACTGACAGAGAAAGTGCCTTAAAATGTTTATGGGATGTCGTTTCTGACTGTATTACTTACGAAATATGTTCATTTTTGCATTTGGATTTTATGGACAATGGGTTGAAATACAGACTGTGCAAAATTCAAGCCAATTTGATCAATTTTAGTGTCATTTCTTTTTCATTGTATTACTCCGCTCTGTGAAATGCCGTTTTTGAGTAGCTTTTATGGCCTAAAACACATAGGCCTTCTTATCATTCAAGGCTCTGTAGCTCAAAATTTCAATGGTCATGTTAAGGAAATTTGAACATGCCATGAAAGCTCAGATTGTGAGCTTCGATCAGAGTGTTAGCATGCCCTGGTTGAAAACTTCTACTGGGAGCAGGGTTCTTTTTAAAACGTACATGGAAACAGGCACGTTGTAACAAATAGAAAACTCAAACCGGCCGGACCAAAACACAAATGCTAACTATAATACACACTCAAACATGGAACAAAAAGGTTTGTCACAAAAAAAGACGCACCAACTCCACTCAAACAACCCGTCAACTCACCCCACGACCGCTTTCAACACCAACCACCGCACGACATACACCGTCATGACAACAAAAGCCAAGAACATTCCACATCACGCCCAAAGAGGCCACCCCACCCGCGAAGGCAACAGCACGCCCCAAACAACAACACGCCCAAAGGCACCAACGCGCTCGATGGCAACAACACTTAAAAAGCACTGGGCAAATATACAGGTACATTTTTCCCAAGGGTGCCCCGGGGGCAGTTGGGGCAAATGGTAACTTCATATACCCACGTTTAAAGAAACTAAAGCTACGGGGCCTTTTTCTTAAGTTCTCCCGACCCTCTGGCAAAGGGCTGTTTGGCGAAACCAGACTTGAAACTTCTTCCCAGAAGAATCTATTGCGTCCATTTAAGGAAAGCACTTAACAACCAAACTGACGGCCTTCAAACCATTTTCATCATTGGTCTGTCATAGGCGGCTCCATTCTAGACGGGATGAAAAGAAGCTAGGGGACTTTTTCAAAAGTCCCCCCGACTCTCTGGTTAACAGTCAGGGGCGAAAACAATACTCCCGAAAGAGTTCTTCTCCCAAAAGGGGCTACGCCCCCAAGAAACAACTCAACTCAACATGCTAGGGTTTTCTTTTCAAAAGTCCCCAGACTCTCCGGCGAAGGGCCAGGTGCAAAAAACCAAACAATACTCCCGAAGGAGTTCTGATCCCAAAAGGAGCTACGTCTCCAAGGGACAACTCAACGACCTGACGTGCAGAGCCTCGTTCTAGACTGGCTGAATAGAACGGCCTCCCCCAGCTACCATCCTTTACATTTTGGTGATAGCTGTGCTCAGGCACATGGGGCACTGAAGTAGTCTAATTTAGTGTGCAAGTCAATGGGAATTATGATTAGTAGCCCGCTACCTTCTTGAGTTTTCGGATTTTATAAAATGTGGCGCCTAAAATGAAGATAAAAAAAAAACGAAAACAAAAAAGACAAGAGATTAAAGCGAAGCTTTCAAAATTTCTGGCTGGTTACGCAAACAAACCGAGGTAACTGTAACTTGACTCAATGTTTCTCTTATACATTTGTCGAGGTTTATTCCATTTAATTACTGAAACATTTTCTGGGATCTTGTCTCAGGTCTTCCTGGTATGCATTATAGAGATTGTCTCATTATTTATTAGGGTATATCGTACTGTTTACTCATTTTTGTAATGATAGCAAGAAAGTCGTTCTCTAAAGGTGCTACCAACTTTTTTAATAAATTTTAAAATGTAATTTTAAACGGGTAACTTTGAGAACGACACAACATTTACAATTACTAGAATTAAAATAATCATCCCCATCAGTGTAATTGATCAGGCCACTTCGTGCAGGGCTGCAAAGTTTGGGACAAGGTCCATTTTGTGGCGAACGTAAGTATACTTACAGAAGCTTGATTACGGATATCACGAAGACGTGTAGTTTTCCTCCTCGGCTAAGATCATGTGTAGCCTCTGTTCTTTTCATCCAGTCAAGAATGGAGCCATGCATGGCAGACCAGTAATGTAAATGGTCCGAAGGCCTTGAGGTTGGTCCAGTGTTGTCCTTTAGTGGACGTATAGCTTCTTCGGGAAGCAGTATCAAGTTTGGTTTCGCCGAACGGCCCTTTGCCAGAAGGTAAGAGAGGACTTTGGAAAACGTATTTTCCTTTGGTTTCGCCGAACGACACCTTGCCACGTAGAGGGTCGGGAAGACTTTAGAAATAGTTTCCCAGCCGTTTGCCCGAGATCACGTGTAGTATCTGTTTTTATCAAGTCTAGAATGGAGTCTTACACGGAAAACTAAATTTCAGTAATTTATTTTTCGGCTCAAGAAAGGACTATGAAAAATAGGACTTGGTCTGTTCGAAATTCATTTTTTAAGCTGACAGCTTTAAATTATAATTATTTTAATTATTTTACTTTAGGTACACTTTAATTGATCGAATGTAGGCTACTGTCAGTACTACCACTTTTCGGGCGAATGTTTTAAAGCATATAGACTTATACATGACATGTACCCCTATCCCCGTGTGCCCGTCATCTTACAATTGAAAGCGTCCCGAATTTATTTGTTATTTTTATTTATTTTTGGCCGGATAGTGGCACTTTTGCTTGAATATTCTACCATTTCGTGTAAAGTGCGGCGCGCAAAACTATGCCGTGGGACTCACATTGTTTTTACATAGATTTCCCTAAAATGGAGCAAATTTTAATAATCTTCTTTCTTGCTAGAAAATTTGCCATGCCGAACATGGTTGTATCTGATTTTCCTGCCAAATGTGTCCTAAAATGTTTTCAGTTCAAACTGGGGTCGTTCTCGTCTTTTTCTCTTATCGTGCTACTGGTAGCTGACCATGGTCTAACTCCAATACTCTTGCCCGCGAAAATGTTTACTGACAGAGAAAGTGCCTTAAAATGTTTATGGGATGTCGTTTCTGACTGTATTACTTACGAAATATGTTCATTTTTGCATTTGGATTTTATGGACAATGGGTTGAAATACAGACTGTGCAAAATTCAAGCCAATTTGATCAATTTTAGTGTCATTTCTTTTTTCATTGTATTACTCCGCTCTGTGAAATGCCGTTTTTGAGTAGCTTTTATGGCCTAAAACACATAGGCCTTCTTATCATTCAAGGCTCTGTAGCTCAAAATTTCAATGGTCATGTTAAGGAAATTTGAACATGCCATGAAAGCTCAGATTGTGAGCTTCGATCAGAGTGTTAGCATGCCCTGGTTGAAAACTTCTACTGGGAGCAGGGTTCTTTTTAAAACGTACATGGAAACAGGCACGTTGTAACAAATAGAAAACTCAAACCGGCCGGACCAAAACACAAATGCTAACTATAATACACACTCAAACATGGAACAAAAAGGTTTGTCACAAAAAAAGACGCACCAACTCCACTCAAACAACCCGTCAACTCACCCCACGACCGCTTTCAACACCAACCACCGCACGACATACACCGTCATGACAACAAAAGCCAAGAACATTCCACATCACGCCCAAAGAGGCCACCCCACCCGCGAAGGCAACAGCACGCCCCAAACAACAACACGCCCAAAGGCACCAACGCGCTCGATGGCAACAACACTTAAAAAGCACTGGGCAAATATACAGGTACATTTTTCCCAAGGGTGCCCCGGGGGCAGTTGGGGCAAATGGTAACTTCATATACCCACGTTTAAAGAAACTAAAGCTACGGGGCCTTTTTCTTAAGTTCTCCCGACCCTCTGGCAAAGGGCTGTTTGGCGAAACCAGACTTGAAACTTCTTCCCAGAAGAATCTATTGCGTCCATTTAAGGAAAGCACTTAACAACCAAACTGACGGCCTTCAAACCATTTTCATCATTGGTCTGTCATAGGCGGCTCCATTCTAGACGGGATGAAAAGAAGCTAGGGGACTTTTTTCAAAAGTCCCCCCGACTCTCTGGTTAACAGTCAGGGGCGAAAACAATACTCCCGAAAGAGTTCTTCTCCCAAAAGGGGCTACGCCCCAAGAAACAACTCAACTCAACATGCTAGGGTTTTCTTTTCAAAAGTCCCCAGACTCTCCGGCGAAGGGCCAGGTGCAAAAACCAAACAATACTCCCGAAGGAGTTCTGATCCCAAAAGGAGCTACGTCTCCAAGGGACAACTCAACGACCTGACGTGCAGAGCCTCGTTCTAGACTGGCTGAATAGAACGGCCTCCCCAGCTACCATCCTTTACATTTTGGTGATAGCTGTGCTCAGGCACATGGGGCACTGAAGTAGTCTAATTTAGTGTGCAAGTCAATGGGAATTATGATTAGTAGCCCGCTACCTTCTTGAGTTTTCGGATTTTATAAAATGTGGCGCCTAAAATGAAGATAAAAAAAAAACGAAAACAAAAAAGACAAGAGATTAAAGCGAAGCTTTCAAAATTTCTGGCTGGTTACGCAAACAAACCGAGGTAACTGTAACTTGACTCAATGTTTCTCTTATACATTTGTCGAGGTTTATTCCATTTAATTACTGAAACATTTTCTGGGATCTTGTCTCAGGTCTTCCTGGTATGCATTATAGAGATTGTCTCATTATTTATTAGGGTATATCGTACTGTTTACTCATTTTTGTAATGATAGCAAGAAAGTCGTTCTCTAAAGGTGCTACCAACTTTTTTAATAAATTTTAAAATGTAATTTTAAACGGGTAACTTTGAGAACGACACAACATTTACAATTACTAGAATTAAAATAATCATCCCCATCAGTGTAATTGATCAGGCCACTTCGTGCAGGGCTGCAAAGTTTGGGACAAGGTCCATTTTGTGGCGAACGTAAGTATACTTACAGAAGCTTGATTACGGATATCACGAAGACGTGTAGTTTTCCTCCTCGGCTAAGATCATGTGTAGCCTCTGTTCTTTTCATCCAGTCAAGAATGGAGCCATGCATGGCAGACCAGTAATGTAAATGGTCCGAAGGCCTTGAGGTTGGTCCAGTGTTGTCCTTTAGTGGACGTATAGCTTCTTCGGGAAGCAGTATCAAGTTTGGTTTCGCCGAACGGCCCTTTGCCAGAAGGTAAGAGAGGACTTTGGAAAACGTATTTTCCTTTGGTTTCGCCGAACGACACCTTGCCACGTAGAGGGTCGGGAAGACTTTAGAAATAGTTTCCCAGCCGTTTGCCCGAGATCACGTGTAGTATCTGTTTTTATCAAGTCTAGAATGGAGTCTTACACGGAAAACTAAATTTCAGTAATTTATTTTTCGGCTCAAGAAAGGACTATGAAAAATAGGACTTGGTCTGTTCGAAATTCATTTTTTAAGCTGACAGCTTTAAATTATAATTATTTTAATTATTTTACTTTAGGTACACTTTAATTGATCGAATGTAGGCTACTGTCAGTACTACCACTTTTCGGGCGAATGTTTTAAAGCATATAGACTTATACATGACATGTACCCCTATCCCCGTGTGCCCGTCATCTTACAATTGAAAGCGTCCCGAATTTATTTGTTATTTTTATTTATTTTTGGCCGGATAGTGGCACTTTTGCTTGAATATTCTACCATTTCGTGTAAAGTGCGGCGCGCAAAACTATGCCGTGGGACTCACATTGTTTTTACATAGATTTCCCTAAAATGGAGCAAATTTTAATAATCTTCTTTCTTGCTAGAAAATTTGCCATGCCGAACATGGTTGTATCTGATTTTCCTGCCAAATGTGTCCTAAAATGTTTTCAGTTCAAACTGGGGTCGTTCTCGTCTTTTTCTCTTATCGTGCTACTGGTAGCTGACCATGGTCTAACTCCAATACTCTTGCCCGCGAAAATGTTTACTGACAGAGAAAGTGCCTTAAAATGTTTATGGGATGTCGTTTCTGACTGTATTACTTACGAAATATGTTCATTTTTGCATTTGGATTTTATGGACAATGGGTTGAAATACAGACTGTGCAAAATTCAAGCCAATTTGATCAATTTTAGTGTCATTTCTTTTTTCATTGTATTACTCCGCTCTGTGAAATGCCGTTTTTGAGTAGCTTTTATGGCCTAAAACACATAGGCCTTCTTATCATTCAAGGCTCTGTAGCTCAAAATTTCAATGGTCATGTTAAGGAAATTTGAACATGCCATGAAAGCTCAGATTGTGAGCTTCGATCAGAGTGTTAGCATGCCCTGGTTGAAAACTTCTACTGGGAGCAGGGTTCTTTTTAAAACGTACATGGAAACAGGCACGTTGTAACAAATAGAAAACTCAAACCGGCCGGACCAAAACACAAATGCTAACTATAATACACACTCAAACATGGAACAAAAAGGTTTGTCACAAAAAAGACGCACCAACTCCACTCAAACAACCCGTCAACTCACCCCACGACCGCTTTCAACACCAACCACCGCACGACATACACCGTCATGACAACAAAAGCCAAGAACATTCCACATCACGCCCAAAGAGGCCACCACACCCGCGAAGGCAACAGCACGCCCCAAACAACAACACGCCCAAAGGCACCAACGCGCTCGATGGCAACAACACTTAAAAAGCACTGGGCAAATATACAGGTACATTTTTCCCAAGGGTGCCCCGGGGGCAGTTGGGGCAAATGGTAACTTCATATACCCACGTTTAAAGAAACTAAAGCTACGGGGCCTTTTTCTTAAGTTCTCCCGACCCTCTGGCAAAGGGCTGTTTGGCGAAACCAGACTTGAAACTTCTTCCCAGAAGAATCTATTGCGTCCATTTAAGGAAAGCACTTAACAACCAAACTGACGGCCTTCAAACCATTTTCATCATTGGTCTGTCATAGGCGGCTCCATTCTAGACGGGATGAAAAGAAGCTAGGGGACTTTTTTCAAAAGTCCCCCCGACTCTCTGGTTAACAGTCAGGGGCGAAAACAATACTCCCGAAAGAGTTCTTCTCCCAAAAGGGGCTACGCCCCCAAGAAACAACTCAACTCAACATGCTAGGGTTTTCTTTTCAAAAGTCCCCAGACTCTCCGGCGAAGGGCCAGGTGCAAAAAACCAAACAATACTCCCGAAGGAGTTCTGATCCCAAAAGGAGCTACGTCTCCAAGGGACAACTCAACGACCTGACGTGCAGAGCCTCGTTCTAGACTGGCTGAATAGAACGGCCTCCCCAGCTACCATCCTTTACATTTTGGTGATAGCTGTGCTCAGGCACATGGGGCACTGAAGTAGTCTAATTTAGTGTGCAAGTCAATGGGAATTATGATTAGTAGCCCGCTACCTTCTTGAGTTTTCGGATTTTATAAAATGTGGCGCCTAAAATGAAGATAAAAAAACGAAAACAAAAAAGACAAGAGATTAAAGCGAAGCTTTCAAAATTTCTGGCTGGTTACGCAAACAAACCGAGGTAACTGTAACTTGACTCAATGTTTCTCTTATACATTTGTCGAGGTTTATTCCATTTAATTACTGAAACATTTTCTGGGATCTTGTCTCAGGTCTTCCTGGTATGCATTATAGAGATTGTCTCATTATTTATTAGGGTATATCGTACTGTTTACTCATTTTTGTAATGATAGCAAGAAAGTCGTTCTCTAAAGGTGCTACCAACTTTTTTAATAAATTTTAAAATGTAATTTTAAACGGGTAACTTTGAGAACGACACAACATTTACAATTACTAGAATTAAAATAATCATCCCCATCAGTGTAATTGATCAGGCCACTTCGTGCAGGGCTGCAAAGTTTGGGACAAGGTCCATTTTGTGGCGAACGTAAGTATACTTACAGAAGCTTGATTACGGATATCACGAAGACGTGTAGTTTTCCTCCTCGGCTAAGATCATGTGTAGCCTCTGTTCTTTTCATCCAGTCAAGAATGGAGCCATGCATGGCAGACCAGTAATGTAAATGGTCCGAAGGCCTTGAGGTTGGTCCAGTGTTGTCCTTTAGTGGACGTATAGCTTCTTCGGGAAGCAGTATCAAGTTTGGTTTCGCCGAACGGCCCTTTGCCAGAAGGTAAGAGAGGACTTTGGAAAACGTATTTTCCTTTGGTTTCGCCGAACGACACCTTGCCACGTAGAGGGTCGGGAAGACTTTAGAAATAGTTTCCCAGCCGTTTGCCCGAGATCACGTGTAGTATCTGTTTTTATCAAGTCTAGAATGGAGTCTTACACGGAAAACTAAATTTCAGTAATTTATTTTTCGGCTCAAGAAAGGACTATGAAAAATAGGACTTGGTCTGTTCGAAATTCATTTTTTAAGCTGACAGCTTTAAATTATAATTATTTTAATTATTTTACTTTAGGTACACTTTAATTGATCGAATGTAGGCTACTGTCAGTACTACCACTTTTCGGGCGAATGTTTTAAAGCATATAGACTTATACATGACATGTACCCCTATCCCCGTGTGCCCGTCATCTTACAATTGAAAGCGTCCCGAATTTATTTGTTATTTTTATTTATTTTTGGCCGGATAGTGGCACTTTTGCTTGAATATTCTACCATTTCGTGTAAAGTGCGGCGCGCAAAACTATGCCGTGGGACTCACATTGTTTTTACATAGATTTCCCTAAAATGGAGCAAATTTTAATAATCTTCTTTCTTGCTAGAAAATTTGCCATGCCGAACATGGTTGTATCTGATTTTCCTGCCAAATGTGTCCTAAAATGTTTTCAGTTCAAACTGGGGTCGTTCTCGTCTTTTTCTCTTATCGTGCTACTGGTAGCTGACCATGGTCTAACTCCAATACTCTTGCCCGCGAAAATGTTTACTGACAGAGAAAGTGCCTTAAAATGTTTATGGGATGTCGTTTCTGACTGTATTACTTACGAAATATGTTCATTTTTGCATTTGGATTTTATGGACAATGGGTTGAAATACAGACTGTGCAAAATTCAAGCCAATTTGATCAATTTTAGTGTCATTTCTTTTTTCATTGTATTACTCCGCTCTGTGAAATGCCGTTTTTGAGTAGCTTTTATGGCCTAAAACACATAGGCCTTCTTATCATTCAAGGCTCTGTAGCTCAAAATTTCAATGGTCATGTTAAGGAAATTTGAACATGCCATGAAAGCTCAGATTGTGAGCTTCGATCAGAGTGTTAGCATGCCCTGGTTGAAAACTTCTACTGGGAGCAGGGTTCTTTTTAAAACGTACATGGAAACAGGCACGTTGTAACAAATAGAAAACTCAAACCGGCCGGACCAAAACACAAATGCTAACTATAATACACACTCAAACATGGAACAAAAAGGTTTGTCACAAAAAAAGACGCACCAACTCCACTCAAACAACCCGTCAACTCACCCCACGACCGCTTTCAACACCAACCACCGCACGACATACACCGTCATGACAACAAAAGCCAAGAACATTCCACATCACGCCCAAAGAGGCCACCACACCCGCGAAGGCAACAGCACGCCCCAAACAACAACACGCCCAAAGGCACCAACGCGCTCGATGGCAACAACACTTAAAAAGCACTGGGCAAATATACAGGTACATTTTTCCCAAGGGTGCCCCGGGGGCAGTTGGGGCAAATGGTAACTTCATATACCCACGTTTAAAGAAACTAAAGCTACGGGGCCTTTTTCTTAAGTTCTCCCGACCCTCTGGCAAAGGGCTGTTTGGCGAAACCAGACTTGAAACTTCTTCCCAGAAGAATCTATTGCGTCCATTTAAGGAAAGCACTTAACAACCAAACTGACGGCCTTCAAACCATTTTCATCATTGGTCTGTCATAGGCGGCTCCATTCTAGACGGGATGAAAAGAAGCTAGGGGACTTTTTTCAAAAGTCCCCCCGACTCTCTGGTTAACAGTCAGGGGCGAAAACAATACTCCCGAAAGAGTTCTTCTCCCAAAAGGGGCTACGCCCCCAAGAAACAACTCAACTCAACATGCTAGGGTTTTCTTTTCAAAAGTCCCCAGACTCTCCGGCGAAGGGCCAGGTGCAAAAAACCAAACAATACTCCCGAAGGAGTTCTGATCCCAAAAGGAGCTACGTCTCCAAGGGACAACTCAACGACCTGACGTGCAGAGCCTCGTTCTAGACTGGCTGAATAGAACGGCCTCCCCAGCTACCATCCTTTACATTTTGGTGATAGCTGTGCTCAGGCACATGGGGCACTGAAGTAGTCTAATTTAGTGTGCAAGTCAATGGGAATTATGATTAGTAGCCCGCTACCTTCTTGAGTTTTCGGATTTTATAAAATGTGGCGCCTAAAATGAAGATAAAAAAAAAACGAAAACAAAAAAGACAAGAGATTAAAGCGAAGCTTTCAAAATTTCTGGCTGGTTACGCAAACAAACCGAGGTAACTGTAACTTGACTCAATGTTTCTCTTATACATTTGTCGAGGTTTATTCCATTTAATTACTGAAACATTTTCTGGGATCTTGTCTCAGGTCTTCCTGGTATGCATTATAGAGATTGTCTCATTATTTATTAGGGTATATCGTACTGTTTACTCATTTTTGTAATGATAGCAAGAAAGTCGTTCTCTAAAGGTGCTACCAACTTTTTTAATAAATTTTAAAATGTAATTTTAAACGGGTAACTTTGAGAACGACACAACATTTACAATTACTAGAATTAAAATAATCATCCCCATCAGTGTAATTGATCAGGCCACTTCGTGCAGGGCTGCAAAGTTTGGGACAAGGTCCATTTTGTGGCGAACGTAAGTATACTTACAGAAGCTTGATTACGGATATCACGAAGACGTGTAGTTTTCCTCCTCGGCTAAGATCATGTGTAGCCTCTGTTCTTTTCATCCAGTCAAGAATGGAGCCATGCATGGCAGACCAGTAATGTAAATGGTCCGAAGGCCTTGAGGTTGGTCCAGTGTTGTCCTTTAGTGGACGTATAGCTTCTTCGGGAAGCAGTATCAAGTTTGGTTTCGCCGAACGGCCCTTTGCCAGAAGGTAAGAGAGGACTTTGGAAAACGTATTTTCCTTTGGTTTCGCCGAACGACACCTTGCCACGTAGAGGGTCGGGAAGACTTTAGAAATAGTTTCCCAGCCGTTTGCCCGAGATCACGTGTAGTATCTGTTTTTATCAAGTCTAGAATGGAGTCTTACACGGAAAACTAAATTTCAGTAATTTATTTTTCGGCTCAAGAAAGGACTATGAAAAATAGGACTTGGTCTGTTCGAAATTCATTTTTTAAGCTGACAGCTTTAAATTATAATTATTTTAATTATTTTACTTTAGGTACACTTTAATTGATCGAATGTAGGCTACTGTCAGTACTACCACTTTTCGGGCGAATGTTTTAAAGCATATAGACTTATACATGACATGTACCCCTATCCCCGTGTGCCCGTCATCTTACAATTGAAAGCGTCCCGAATTTATTTGTTATTTTTATTTATTTTTGGCCGGATAGTGGCACTTTTGCTTGAATATTCTACCATTTCGTGTAAAGTGCGGCGCGCAAAACTATGCCGTGGGACTCACATTGTTTTTACATAGATTTCCCTAAAATGGAGCAAATTTTAATAATCTTCTTTCTTGCTAGAAAATTTGCCATGCCGAACATGGTTGTATCTGATTTTCCTGCCAAATGTGTCCTAAAATGTTTTCAGTTCAAACTGGGGTCGTTCTCGTCTTTTTCTCTTATCGTGCTACTGGTAGCTGACCATGGTCTAACTCCAATACTCTTGCCCGCGAAAATGTTTACTGACAGAGAAAGTGCCTTAAAATGTTTATGGGATGTCGTTTCTGACTGTATTACTTACGAAATATGTTCATTTTTGCATTTGGATTTTATGGACAATGGGTTGAAATACAGACTGTGCAAAATTCAAGCCAATTTGATCAATTTTAGTGTCATTTCTTTTTTCATTGTATTACTCCGCTCTGTGAAATGCCGTTTTTGAGTAGCTTTTATGGCCTAAAACACATAGGCCTTCTTATCATTCAAGGCTCTGTAGCTCAAAATTTCAATGGTCATGTTAAGGAAATTTGAACATGCCATGAAAGCTCAGATTGTGAGCTTCGATCAGAGTGTTAGCATGCCCTGGTTGAAAACTTCTACTGGGAGCAGGGTTCTTTTAAAACGTACATGGAAACAGCCAGCGTGTAACAAATAGAAAACACAAACCGGCGGGACCAAAACACAAATGCTAACTATAATACACACTCAAACATGGAACAAAAAGGTTTGTCACAAAAAAGACGCACCAACTCCACTCAAACAACCCGTCAACTCACCCCACGACCGCTTTCAACACCAACCACCGCACGACATACACCGTCATGACAACAAAAGCCAAGAACATTCCACATCACGCCCAAAGAGGCCACCACACCCGCGAAGGCAACAGCACGCCCCAAACAACAACACGCCCAAAGGCACCAACGCGCTCGATGGCAACAACACTTAAAAAGCACTGGGCAAATATACAGGTACATTTTTCCCAAGGGTGCCCCGGGGGCAGTTGGGGCAAATGGTAACTTCATATACCCACGTTTAAAGAAACTAAAGCTACGGGGCCTTTTTCTTAAGTTCTCCCGACCCTCTGGCAAAGGGCTGTTTGGCGAAACCAGACTTGAAACTTCTTCCCAGAAGAATCTATTGCGTCCATTTAAGGAAAGCACTTAACAACCAAACTGACGGCCTTCAAACCATTTTCATCATTGGTCTGTCATAGGCGGCTCCATTCTAGACGGGATGAAAAGAAGCTAGGGGACTTTTTTCAAAAGTCCCCCCGACTCTCTGGTTAACAGTCAGGGGCGAAAACAATACTCCCGAAAGAGTTCTTCTCCCAAAAGGGGCTACGCCCCCAAGAAACAACTCAACTCAACATGCTAGGGTTTTCTTTTCAAAAGTCCCCAGACTCTCCGGCGAAGGGCCAGGTGCAAAAAACCAAACAATACTCCCGAAGGAGTTCTGATCCCAAAAGGAGCTACGTCTCCAAGGGACAACTCAACGACCTGACGTGCAGAGCCTCGTTCTAGACTGGCTGAATAGAACGGCCTCCCCAGCTACCATCCTTTACATTTTGGTGATAGCTGTGCTCAGGCACATGGGGCACTGAAGTAGTCTAATTTAGTGTGCAAGTCAATGGGAATTATGATTAGTAGCCCGCTACCTTCTTGAGTTTTCGGATTTTATAAAATGTGGCGCCTAAAATGAAGATAAAAAAAACGAAAACAAAAAAGACAAGAGATTAAAGCGAAGCTTTCAAAATTTCTGGCTGGTTACGCAAACAAACCGAGGTAACTGTAACTTGACTCAATGTTTCTCTTATACATTTGTCGAGGTTTATTCCATTTAATTACTGAAACATTTTCTGGGATCTTGTCTCAGGTCTTCCTGGTATGCATTATAGAGATTGTCTCATTATTTATTAGGGTATATCGTACTGTTTACTCATTTTTGTAATGATAGCAAGAAAGTCGTTCTCTAAAGGTGCTACCAACTTTTTTAATAAATTTTAAAATGTAATTTTAAACGGGTAACTTTGAGAACGACACAACATTTACAATTACTAGAATTAAAATAATCATCCCCATCAGTGTAATTGATCAGGCCACTTCGTGCAGGGCTGCAAAGTTTGGGACAAGGTCCATTTTGTGGCGAACGTAAGTATACTTACAGAAGCTTGATTACGGATATCACGAAGACGTGTAGTTTTCCTCCTCGGCTAAGATCATGTGTAGCCTCTGTTCTTTTCATCCAGTCAAGAATGGAGCCATGCATGGCAGACCAGTAATGTAAATGGTCCGAAGGCCTTGAGGTTGGTCCAGTGTTGTCCTTTAGTGGACGTATAGCTTCTTCGGGAAGCAGTATCAAGTTTGGTTTCGCCGAACGGCCCTTTGCCAGAAGGTAAGAGAGGACTTTGGAAAACGTATTTTCCTTTGGTTTCGCCGAATGACACCTTGCCACGTAGAGGGTCGGAAAGACTGTAGAAATAGCTTCCCAGCCGTTTGCCCGAGATCACATGTAGTATCTGTTTTTATCAAGTCTAGAATGGAGTCTTACACGGCAAACTAAATTTCAATAATTTATTTTTCGGCTCAAGAAAGAACTATGAAAAATAGGACTTTGGACTGTTCGAAATTCATTTTTTAAGCTGACAGCTTTAAATTATAATTATTTTAATTATTTTACTTTAGGTACACTTTAATTGATCGAATGTAGGCTACTGTCAGTACTACCACTTTTCGGGCGAATGTTTTAAAGCATATAGACTTATACATGACATGTACCCCTATCCCCGTGTGCCCGTCATCTTACAATTGAAAGCGTCCCGAATTTATTTGTTATTTTTATTTATTTTTGGCCGGATAGTGGCACTTTTGCTTGAATATTCTACCATTTCGTGTAAAGTGCGGCGCGCAAAACTATGCCGTGGGACTCACATTGTTTTTACATAGATTTCCCTAAAATGGAGCAAATTTTAATAATCTTCTTTCTTGCTAGAAAATTTGCCATGCCGAACATGGTTGTATCTGATTTTCCTGCCAAATGTGTCCTAAAATGTTTTCAGTTCAAACTGGGGTCGTTCTCGTCTTTTTCTCTTATCGTGCTACTGGTAGCTGACCATGGTCTAACTCCAATACTCTTGCCCGCGAAAATGTTTACTGACAGAGAAAGTGCCTTAAAATGTTTATGGGATGTCGTTTCTGACTGTATTACTTACGAAATATGTTCATTTTTGCATTTGGATTTTATGGACAATGGGTTGAAATACAGACTGTGCAAAATTCAAGCCAATTTGATCAATTTTAGTGTCATTTCTTTTTTCATTGTATTACTCCGCTCTGTGAAATGCCGTTTTTGAGTAGCTTTTATGGCCTAAAACACATAGGCCTTCTTATCATTCAAGGCTCTGTAGCTCAAAATTTCAATGGTCATGTTAAGGAAATTTGAACATGCCATGAAAGCTCAGATTGTGAGCTTCGATCAGAGTGTTAGCATGCCCTGGTTGAAAACTTCTACTGGGAGCAGGGTTCTTTTAAAACGTACATAGAAACAGGCACGTTGTAACAAATAGATAACTCAAACCGGTCGGACCAAAACACAAACGCTAACCACCATTCACACACAAACATGGAATAAAAACGTTTGTCACAAAAAAGACGCACCAACTCCACTCAAACAACCCGTCAACTCACCCCACGACCGCTTTCAACACCAACCACCGCACGACATACACCGTCATGACAACAAAAGCCAAGAACATTCCACATCACGCCCAAAGAGGCCACCACACCCGCGAAGGCAACAGCACGCCCCAAACAACAACACGCCCAAAGGCACCAACGCGCTCGATGGCAACAACACTTAAAAAGCACTGGGCAAATATACAGGTACATTTTTCCCAAGGGTGCCCCGGGGGCAGTTGGGGCAAATGGTAACTTCATATACCCACGTTTAAAGAAACTAAAGCTACGGGGCCTTTTTCTTAAGTTCTCCCGACCCTCTGGCAAAGGGCTGTTTGGCGAAACCAGACTTGAAACTTCTTCCCAGAAGAATCTATTGCGTCCATTTAAGGAAAGCACTTAACAACCAAACTGACGGCCTTCAAACCATTTTCATCATTGGTCTGTCATAGGCGGCTCCATTCTAGACGGGATGAAAAGAAGCTAGGGGACTTTTTTCAAAAGTCCCCCCGACTCTCTGGTTAACAGTCAGGGGCGAAAACAATACTCCCGAAAGAGTTCTTCTCCCAAAAGGGGCTACGCCCCCAAGAAACAACTCAACTCAACATGCTAGGGTTTTCTTTTCAAAAGTCCCCAGACTCTCCGGCGAAGGGCCAGGTGCAAAAAACCAAACAATACTCCCGAAGGAGTTCTGATCCCAAAAGGAGCTACGTCTCCAAGGGACAACTCAACGACCTGACGTGCAGAGCCTCGTTCTAGACTGGCTGAATAGAACGGCCTCCCCCAGCTACCATCCTTTACATTTTGGTGATAGCTGTGCTCAGGCACATGGGGCACTGAATTAGTCTAATTTAGTGTGCAAGTCAATGGGAATTATGATTAGTAGCCCGCTACCTTCTTGAGTTTTCGGATTTTATAAAATGTGGCGCCTAAAATGAAGATAAAAAAAAAACGAAAACAAAAAAGACAAGAGATTAAAGCGAAGCTTTCAAAATTTCTGGCTGGTTACGCAAACAAACCGAGGTAACTGTAACTTGACTCAATGTTTCTCTTATACATTTGTCGAGGTTTATTCCATTTAATTACTGAAACATTTTCTGGGATCTTGTCTCAGGTCTTCCTGGTATGCATTATAGAGATTGTCTCATTATTTATTAGGGTATATCGTACTGTTTACTCATTTTTGTAATGATAGCAAGAAAGTCGTTCTCTAAAGGTGCTACCAACTTTTTTAATAAATTTTAAAATGTAATTTTAAACGGGTAACTTTGAGAACGACACAACATTTACAATTACTAGAATTAAAATAATCATCCCCATCAGTGTAATTGATCAGGCCACTTCGTGCAGGGCTGCAAAGTTTGGGACAAGGTCCATTTTGTGGCGAACGTAAGTATACTTACAGAAGCTTGATTACGGATATCACGAAGACGTGTAGTTTTCCTCCTCGGCTAAGATCATGTGTAGCCTCTGTTCTTTTCATCCAGTCAAGAATGGAGCCATGCATGGCAGACCAGTAATGTAAATGGTCCGAAGGCCTTGAGGTTGGTCCAGTGTTGTCCTTTAGTGGACGTATAGCTTCTTCGGGAAGCAGTATCAAGTTTGGTTTCGCCGAACGGCCCTTTGCCAGAAGGTAAGAGAGGACTTTGGAAAACGTATTTTCCTTTGGTTTCGCCGAATGACACCTTGCCACGTAGAGGGTCGGAAAGACTGTAGAAATAGCTTCCCAGCCGTTTGCCCGAGATCACATGTAGTATCTGTTTTTATCAAGTCTAGAATGGAGTCTTACACGGCAAACTAAATTTCAATAATTTATTTTTCGGCTCAAGAAAGAACTATGAAAAATAGGACTTTGGACTGTTCGAAATTCATTTTTTAAGCTGACAGCTTTAAATTATAATTATTTTAATTATTTTACTTTAGGTACACTTTAATTGATCGAATGTAGGCTACTGTCAGTACTACCACTTTTCGGGCGAATGTTTTAAAGCATTTAGGCATATACATGACATGTGCCCCTATCCCCGTGTGCCCGTCATCTTACAATTGAAAGCGTCCCGAATTTATTTGTTATTTTTATTTATTTTTGGCCGGATAGTGGCACTTTTGCTTGAATATTCTACCATTTCGTGTAAAGTGCGGCGCGCAAAACTATGCCGTGGGACTCACATTGTTTTTACATAGATTTCCCTAAAATGGAGCAAATTTTAATAATCTTCTTTCTTGCTAGAAAATTTGCCATGCCGAACATGGTTGTATCTGATTTTCCTGCCAAATGTGTCCTAAAATGTTTTCAGTTCAAACTGGGGTCGTTCTCGTCTTTTTCTCTTATCGTGCTACTGGTAGCTGACCATGGTCTAACTCCAATACTCTTGCCCGCGAAAATGTTTACTGACAGAGAAAGTGCCTTAAAATGTTTATGGGATGTCGTTTCTGACTGTATTACTTACGAAATATGTTCATTTTTGCATTTGGATTTTATGGACAATGGGTTGAAATACAGACTGTGCAAAATTCAAGCCAATTTGATCAATTTTAGTGTCATTTCTTTTTTCATTGTATTACTCCGCTCTGTGAAATGCCGTTTTTGAGTAGCTTTTATGGCCTAAAACACATAGGCCTACTTATCATTCAAGGCTCTGTAGCTCAAAATTTCAATGGTCATGTTAAGGAAATTTGAACATGCCATGAAAGCTCAGATTGTGAGCTTCGATCAGAGTGTTAGCATGCCCTGGTTGAAAACTTCTACTGGGAGCAGGGTTTTTTTTAAAACGTACATGGAAACAGGCACGTTGTAACAAATAGAAAACTCAAACCGGCCGGAACAAAACACAAATGCTAACTATAATACACACTCAAACATTGAACAAAAAGGTTTGTCACAAAAAAAAAGACACACCAACTCCACCCAAACAACCCGTCAACTCACCCCACGACCGCTTTCAACACCAACCACCGCACGACATACACCGTCATGACAACAAAAGCCAAGAACATTCCACATCACGCCCAAAGAGGCCACCCCACCCGCGAAGGCAACAGCACGCTCCAAACAACAACACGCCCAAAGGCACCAACGCGCTCGAAGGCAACAACACTTAAAAAGCACTGGGCAAATATACAGGTACACTTTTCCCAAGGGTGCCCCGGGGGCAGTTGGGGCAAATGGTAACTTCATATACCCACGTTTAAAGAAACTAAAGCTACGGGGCCTTTTTCTTAAGTTCTCCCGACCCTCTGGCAAACGGCTGTTTGGCGAAACCAGACTTGAAACTTCTTCCCAGAAGAATCTATTGCGTCCATTTAAGGACAACACTTAACAACCAACCTCACGGCCTTCAGACCATTTTCATCATTGGTTTGTCATGTATGGCTCCATTATAGACGGGATAAAAAGAAGCTAGGGGGCTTTTTTCAAAAGTCACCCCGACTCTCTGGCAAACAGTCATGGGCGAAAACAATACCCCCGTAAGATTTCTGCTCCCAAAAGGAGCTCCGTTCCCAAGGAACAACTCAACTCAACATGCTGGCGGGGCTTTTTTCAAAAGTCCCCAGACTCTCTGGCAAAGAGCCATGTGCAAAAAACCAAACAATACTCCCGAAGGAGGTCTGATCCCAAAAGGAGCCACGTCTCCAAGGGACAACTCAACGACCTGACGTGCAGAGCCTCGTTCTAGACTGGCTGAATAAAACCGGCCTCCCCCAGCTACCATCCTTTACATTTTGGTGATAGCTGTGCTCAGGCACATGGGGCTTTTTTCTAAAAGTCCCCACAACTCTCTGGCGAAGAGCCAAGGGGCGAAAACCAAACGATTACTCCCGGAGGAGTTCTGCTCCCTTAAGGAGCTTAACGCCCCAAATGGACAAGTACGCCCTCCAAAGGGCAAACACTGAGTGGTCCTGCTCTAGACTGGCTGAATAGAACAGAAGCCACAACCTGGATGCAGTTTAACGTCATGCCCAGTCTAATTTAGTTTCTTTCAATTTTATTCAAACTTTTTACATTCAAATGAACAACACAAAAATTTTAATAATTGCTATTTACATCAAAATTAAAATAAAGATAAGGAATTTACAAAGCAATCAAGATACTGTGAATACTTATTCACCTCTAAACAGAACAAATTACGATCGCTACACTATTTAAACATAATTACGCAATAAAGAATCAACGGAAAAATTTAACATACCCCAGATGCTTCACACTCATCTAAGGGCTCCAATAAATTTCAAATACTTATCCTTATCAAGAAACACAAAAGAACTTCCCTGGACCCAAATCTTTTTAAATTTTTTAAAAGGCAATCTGTTAAAATCCGCTTCAACTCGTGTCTTTATGTCATATTTAATTAATTCGATCAGTTCTTTATCAGGAATATACTTCTTGTCAAAAACATATTTACAACGGGCCTTCCAAATGAAAAATTTTGCAACACAAAAAACAAACCACAACCGTACAAAAGTATCCCTAGGAAAGTTACACTCAGGAAAACCATACAGAAAGAGGTTGCAATTGAAAACTGCCCTGATACCCCCCACTTCCCGAACAATTCGGCTTACCCACGCTAAGCAGTCATAGGTTCTCCGACAATCCCAAAATATGTGTCTGATCGACTCAGTGGCAAACCCACAAGTAGTACAGCTACCCTTCCCGATTCGCCACTTCTTTAATAACTCTCCCGTACACAATACTCTATGGCACAGCCGCCACTGGAAATCGGCGTACTTCCTGTCAAGTGCTTTATTACACACACCCCTCCAAATATCCTCCCAAGGCACTTAAATACAAACCCGGCGTCTAAAGCGTGCAAAAACGTAATAAGAGCAACAATTTTTGATAAATTCAGACTACACCAGGCACTATTCGGTAGGGAGTTAGACCAAAGATGAGGGTACAGGCTGCGGAGCGAAATAGCCATGAAATAACGGGGTAACAGGAGACTACCCTCTAGAGGATTCCCCGACAAAAGGGGCAAAAGCGGTCTTACCAATAAACCATTCAACTTTGCTTCAAGGTTGTCTAATCCCAAACCCCCACTACCCCTGTCGAGCATGACAGTAGACCTAGAAACTAGCTCAGTTTTCCCGGACCAGATGAAGGAAAACACTGATCGATCGATTTCTTTAATCAACTGCTTCCTTGCAGGGAACACTGGGGCAAGAAAATACAATACAGGAAAAATCACTTCATTTACAACTTGAACTTTACCAAGGATAGTTAGCTTCCTACATTTCCATACATTCATCATGGTTTTAATCTTGTCAACCTTCCTTCCCCAGTTACCCTCAATAGTACTAGCAGTGCCAAAATTGACTCCAGTGACCTTGATAGATGTACTACTCCAGTCAATGTCCCCAGGAAGGTCTTTCCCCCTAAATTCCCCTAACTTCAGACCAGCAGTTTTCTGTAAGTTGACAGACGCCCCTGTCGCCTTTTCAAAAAGTTTAGTGGCCAGAAAGAAATGCTTGACATCCCGCAAATTAGTGGCTATGCAAGTAGCATCATCCGCATACTGTAAAAATTTGATGGATCTGTCATCGCTCCCCGGTAAAAGAAACCCTCGTATATCTTTGCTTTGCTGGATATAACAGGCCAACGGTTCAATGAAAAGAACATACAATAAAGGAGATAATGGGCATCCTCGACGAACCCCTCCCATAATACAAACCTTCTGAGACAGTTCACCATTGACTAAAATTCTACTGCAAATATTGTTATACAGGATTTGAATCCATTTAAGAAAGTTGTCTCCAAAATTCATACGACGTAAAACTTTAAACATAAATTCCCAGTTAACTTTATCAAACTCCTTGTGTTGGTCTAAAGATATTACAGCACAGGGGTTACCTTTCAGTTCTATGAAATCAATTATATCACGAACAATAGCCAGATTCTGGTGAATTGAACGACCGGGTACAGAACAGGTTTGGAATTCATTAACGATGTTGGGCATAACCTTAGATAATCTTTTCTGCAACACTTTGGCTATAATCTTGTAATCAACAGTGAGTAAACTAATCGGTCTTCGGTTCTGGGGACCTGGGGGTCACCCTTCTTTGGGAGGAGTGTAGTAATCCCAGTCCGCTGAGAGGAGGACAGTTCACCGGAAACAAACACTTCATTGTACACTTCTAACAGGTCGGGCCCAATAATATCTAAATATTTTCTGTAAAATTCAACAGGTAAACCATCAATTCCAGGCGACTTATTTAAACTCATGCTATTAATAGCCCCGGCGATTTCAGAAAGAGAAAGGGGGCAGTCAAGCTCCAAGCAATCGGCATCAGTCACTTTACATTTAATACTGTTTAATAATTCACATTGACACTCAACATTAACTTCATTTTCCATGGAATACAGCTTAGTATAAAAGGAGTGAAAACGTTGCTTATCTTATCCCCGCTTACAATGTTACCCTCATCATCTTTTATTGAAGCAATAAATTTAGAATCAGCAGCCTTACGCTCTTTCGAAAAGAAATATCCAGAAGGAATCTCGCCTTGCTCTAAGATCTTTTCACGAGATCGCACAAATTCCCCCCCCCCCCCCCCCCTCTGCTCTTCACACAAGATACGCTCAACCTCCTCAGACCCCCCAGCCAGGCAGCGCGACTGAAGAGCATGTAAACGGTCGAGCTTTTCCCGAGCCCTGCGGACTCCGTGGATGATTCCCAATTCGCGTATTCTTACTTTAACATTTTCCCACCATTCTCTAAGTGAAGCAAAACCCGGCTTTAAAGTGACCCACATCGAATAGTACATACGGAAGTCTTTATCAAATTTACAATCTTCTAAAAGACTCGTATTAAGTTTCCAATAACTCTTCTTTGGCGAGCCTTTAGATAAAGACATACATAAATGAACATTCACTGCGTCGTGATCTGAAAGCTGGAACTGAAGCTTTTGGACTCTTCCAAGGGATAAAGAAGAAGAAACAAAAATTCAACAATCAACAAGATTCCGTGCCCGTAAAAATTCCAAAAGCTCATCCCGGCCAACGAAACAGTGAGTATTGGGAGAATCTCCTGATCTATCTTCGTTCACAAATATACAATTAAAGTCGCCCCCAAGCACAATTGGAGCATTACCATGCGTGAAAGACTCTAAGTTATTGAAAAACCTAATCCTTTGCCTGGGACAGCAAGGAGCGTACACGCTACAAATGCGGAACGAAGCGGAGTTCTGTAGTGTACACACCACCGAAATGAACCGGCCATCCCCATCCTGAGTAACGTGAGAAAACCTACCACGGAAATTTGGGGAAAACACAATAGCCACTCCACAAGAATGTGAAGATTGGGCTGGGAAGTGGAAAACAGGACCATCCCAGATACTCTTAAAATACGACCAGTCCCCGGCCTGTAAAAAGGTTTCCTGTAACAAAATTATATCGAAAGCAAAAATCTTAAGCCAATTGCATACATTACGACACTTTTGCGAATCATTTAAACCCCGAACATTAAGGGTACAAATAGAAAGGGCCATGATAAAATAAATATACATACCAAACATTACCACTTAAGAAAGTATTCATCAAAGAACCGCACATTATGCTGCAGTACGTAGTCAGGGTGGTTCAAAACTAAGTGAGAAACACACTCCTTCGGATTCACAAATAAACAACTGCATTCAGAAGCGAGACATTTTATTTTATTTTCCTCAATGCAACATTTGCGTGCACTTTGGACATGTGAAGCTTGAAATCTTTAAAATTGCTAAATTCTGCCTTGCATCCAGCTCCCTGACACAAAATCCAGGCTCTGTTCCCTGTTAATACATTTGATCGGAGAAGAAGTTCCTTAGCCTTTTCAATAGATCTACAAGCTAGCTTCCTCCGAGCACCATCAGGAGGGGGAGGGGACAATGACTTACTTCCTTTCTTCCTCGTAACCATCTGCCAGCCGTCCATTCCATCAACAATCTCGGGTGGGGTGGAGGGAGGTTCCTCAGCAGACCAGTCCTTTACTATATCAGCAGGCTCTCCAACAAATTTCCCAGCCTGCTGTTCAATCTGTACATCAACCAAAAGTACCGAAGGTGCCAATACAGGAGTGTCCTGAGATACTTCTACCTCACTTTCCGTATCGTCAAATACTGTAGATCAACCTCCTGCGATTCATCGATAATTAGGGCCCCTGGAACAGGCTCTTCCGACATGACATCACTGCTCTCGCTTCCTTCCTCTCCAGCCTTCAAAATCTCATCCTGTGATTCACTGATTACTTTCTTCTGGCTTAGGGCGACAGTCTGCTCCTCTAACGGTTCCCCCAATTCCTTCTCGTGATCCTTTTCAACGTCCATGTCACCCTGACCTTTAAATTCAACTTGTTCTGGTGTTACTTCTGCACCGCCCTGAATCCACTCCGATGATAACCTAGCTTTGCTAGCAAAGGAAACTTTGCAGTCTCTAAAAGTATGCCCCTCCTTGCCGCAAATAGTGCAGACCACTGTACCCTCACAGTCCGTAGTCTAATTTAGTGTGCAAGTCAATGGGAATTATGATTAGTAGCCCGCTACCTTCTTGAGTTTTCTGATTTTATAAAATGTGGGGCCTTAAATGAAAAAAAAAATGGAAAACAAAAAACAAGAGATTAAAGCGAAGCTTTCAAAATCTCTGGCTGGTTACGTAAACAAAACTTACAGAAGCTTCATTACAGATATCACGAAGATGTTTAGTTTTCCTTCTCGGCTCAGATCATGTGTAGTCTCTGTTCTTTTCATTCAGTCAAGAATGGAGCCATGCATTGCAGACCAGTAATGTAAATGGTCCGAAAGCCTTGAGGTTGGTCAAGTGTTGTCCCTAAGTGGACGTATAGCTTCTTCGGGAAGCAGTATTAAGTTTGGTTTCGCCCAACCGCCCTTTGCCAGAGGGTCGGGAGGCCTTTGGAAAACGTATTTTCCTTTTGGTTTCGCCGAACGACACTTTGCCATGTAGAGGGTCGGGAAGACTTTAGAAAAAGCTCCCCAGCCGTTTGCCCGAGATCACGTGTAGTATCTGTTTTTATCAAGTCTAGAATGGAGTCTTACACGGCAAACTAAATTTCAGTAATTTATTTTTCGGCTCAAGAAAGCAAAGGGCTGTTTGGCGAAACCAGACTTGAAATTTCGTGCCAGAAGAATCTATTGCGTCCATTGAAGGACAACACTTAACAACCAAACTGACGGCCTTCAAACCATGTCCATCTTTGGTCTGTCATGTGCGGCTCCATTCTAGACGGGATAAAAAGAAGCTAGGGTTTTTTTTTTTTTTTTTTCAAAAGTCACCCCGACTCTCTGGCAAACAGTCAGGGGCCAAAACAATACTCCCGTAAGAGTTCTGCTCCCAAAAGGAGCTCCGTTCCCAAGGAACAACTCAACTCAACATGCTGGCGGGGCTTTTTTCAAAAGTCCCAAGACTCTCTGGAAAACAGCCAGGGGCAAAAAACAAACAATACTCCCGAAGGACTTCTGATCCCAAAAGGAGCTACATCTCCAAGGGACAACACAACTCAACGACCTGACGTGCAAAGACTCGTTCTTAGTTCGGGAGATAACCGCTTCCGGGGGAAAATGAGTATTACCCCTAATGGGGGAAAATTTGCCTGTCTCAACGGTATGAATATTTATGAGCACCTAGTGTTTACCTCTTCACAGTCGTCGAATTGTTTAATAAATGTGAATATATTCAATTGTGAGGTAATAGTTTAGACATAAAAAAACGAAATTACCATGTACCTTCAACTACGTATTTACAAACAGATGTGTTTGCACGACCCACTTGCACAACTTTAAGTGAAAAATGGTGTACAAAACTTTTGGCTGCGTGGAGTCTATAAATTAAGCTCAGGACAAAGAACGTCGTGCAAGAGGTAAACGGAATGCAAAAAGTTTGTTTGAATATTCAGTATTTACGTCATGGCCATTTATCATTTGAGTGTTATGTAGTTTCCGTTGTCGATTCATTTGCATATAATTTTTTTGTTACGTAATGACAAGTTAGCTGTGATAAGTTTTCTATGAGTTGAGGAGAGTTTTGATTTGGTCGCAATACAGTTAAGTTCGTTTTTGGCCAGTTTCGTCTTTGTTCCTTTGTATGTCTATGTTCGTCTCTCTATTTTACTTCGCCCACGTTTCCGAAATACCAACGTTACACTGGTAGCAGCGAGTGTTCCTGAGTGCGACATAGTTTTGAAGACTTTATTTTACACGTTTTACCTGCAAGGGACTTATGTTTTAAAGGTTTTCAACGAAAAGGAGATGTTTCAGTATTTTATTGGTCGTTACTACATCTAGAAGTCGATTTTGGACATTACTCCGGTACGTCCATCTTTTCTTAAAATATTCAGGCGTTGGACACACCCTTTAGCTATCTACATACATCTTTCTTAACATCAGACCTCAAGTCGCCAGTTCCCATCAATTTCCAATTTCCCCTACAAGCGCACTATATATCACCTTTAACCAACCAACGGTAAACTTCTACTTCTCTTTGAAACACCTTCTGTCAAAGAACTCCCCACTTTTCCGATGCCACTGTACTATCCAGGAGCAGATGAAGATCACCGTTTTTTTTTTTTTTTTTCGTCTATTCCAAAACCTGATAGTCATACGCACAAAATTTGAAAATTCTTGGAAGTCGAAGACACTCCTTCCTGTAAGCATTTTGACACCTTACCCTGGATAGAATATATCGACGCTTTTGCACCCGATTAGAAAGTTTTACAAGAATTCAACAAAGAAATAGCTAGAGTCAACCCGCCTTACATTGTTCAAATTCTCCTCCTACTAAGAAGCCAGCTGAAGAAGTAATGGCTTCAATTTTTACGACGACTCTATATACATTGATACTCCTTATAGAAAGATCTTAAATTGACTATTAAAGACTGGAAAAAACAGGATTATTACAAATAATGCATAACGGACGCTTTTCCAGCCACAAATTTTGAACTCTTTGTTTTTTTTTTTTTTTTTTTTGAATTTTTGAATTTGTGCTCATTTTGTGTACTTCTCACAGGACTTTGAAGGTTAGTGTTTTATATCTCTTATATTGTATCCAAATTTCATGTGTGGTTTTGACAAGACCCTCAGTCAGTCAATGGTACAATCTAACGTTACATGCATATATATTTTCATATTATTTATATTAAGTCTCACTATAGACTAGATCTAGCACATTATTTTAGTGGGGATGGAACTCAAGATTTTGAACAGTGGGTCCGTAGATTAGAAGTAGCAGTTGAGGCTTCCCCAGCCCTATGCGAATCTGAATTGACGTCTATATTACCAGCCAGGTTAACGGGCGCAGCGTTTAATTTTTGGGATAGCCTAGCAGACGATGTTAAACTACATTATGGAAAAGTTAAAGAAAAATTAAGAAAGGCATTTGGGAAACGTCTTTTTATTTAAGACTTTCAAGTTAACATTAAGGCAAGACCTCGCACACCGGGTGAGTCCCTAGAGGTATTCGCAGCTGAAATTTCGAAATTTGTTAACGAAGCGTTTCCAAAATATGGTGTAGCTGCTAAAGAAGGAGAGTGTTTTCGTAAGTTCATGGTTGAAATAGATCCCCATAGACTCCACCTGTAGAAACTAAAGCAGCCTCACCCGTTGCACAACCCATACTAGAGGTTAAGCAAGAACATAAAGCTGTTCTGTCTGTCCATTCAGATAAAATTGAGAAACTGGAAAGTACGTAGGTTCAAGCCTTAATTGATAATTGATAAAGTAGACTCCTTAGAGTAGAGCTAGACGGTACTATTCCAGAGATAATTACAGTCGGGATGACTCGCCTTGCCGTAGACCTACTAGATACAGGGAGTTGCAACTCCCTGCTAGAAATAATCGGTCTCCCAGGAGAAAGTATCATTGATCCCCTCACCAGGACGTGATAGACGTTATAACAGGACCCCATCCCCTGGTATGAATAGACGATACAGGTCTCCTTCACCTAGGAGGGGCCGAGCTTCCCCACGTGCTGGTAGAAGTTCTCAATATCAGGATAGATATCAGGATAGACATGATAGTTTTGAAGATTTTTCTCTTAGGGACAACGATAATACATATTACACTTCTAGGTCGAGTAACCCTAAGGGTACAGTTCACTTTAAGAAGTCGTTAAACTAGAAAGAGTTGATAATGAAGGTCAATTGTCAGCTCTTAACTCTGGAAAGACCCCTAACAAATTGCGAGATGATTCTTCGAATGGTGCTACTCCCAATGGCGAGACCAAACCTTTGCCATATATAAGGGTCTTACTTGAAAATTTTCCCGTTGATGCATTTATATACGCAGGATCAGATCTTACGATAATGAGTGAAAATTGAGAAACCATATTCCGTCTCTGAATAGGCAAGCGTATCAACCCCCATATTTTGTGGCGAAGTATGTGACTGGCTAAAATATTGACTCGGTTGGTACAGTTAGTGCCACGTTGACAATAGGGTCGAAGCTTTGCAAAAATGATTTCCATGTAGTAAGGAATGTTAGTCGTCCTTTGTTGATTGGTCGGGATTTTCTAGTATACAGTGATGCAACTATCGATGCTAAACAAGGTGTTCTTGTCATTGGGGATGAGAAGTTTCCATTACTTAGGGAAAAGCGTGATTCCCCACCTAGTTGCAATCTACTTACTGTTGAGCATACTACTATTCCTCCAGAATCGTATGTTCAGGTAAAAGCCATGCCAGAAACATCACCTTATATTGTTTCACCTGAGCCATATGAAGGTATACTAGAGCCTAAATATTTTGATGAACCAGCTTTTTTAATTCCCCGGACAATAAGTAAAATTCAGGATGGAGATTTGCAACTATAGTTAACCCTACTAATACTCCAGTGCAAGTAAAGAAAGACAGTCTTCTGGGTCAAGTGCACAGTGTACATGGGAAAGAAGGAACCAGAGTATGTTATCCTTGATGAGTGTAATGCTATTGAAGAGAAGAGCAAAGATAAGACTACTAGGAAGGTTCCTAATGTAAATGTTGACTCTAAACATTTAACACTAGAGCAACGTGTTAAAGTATATGATTTACTTGAAGAATTTTCAGATGTCTTTCAGGATTCCCCAGGGAGAACAGATTTAGTTAGACATTGCATTAGAACACATTCTGATCCAATATCAAAGGGCCTATCGCAATTCCCCCAAAAATGAAAGTAGAAATACAGGCACAAGTGGATAAATTACTCAAGGATGATATCATTGAAGAGAGTCAAAGCCCTTGGTCGGCACCAATTGTACTGGTTAAGAAGAAGGATAATAGTTACAGGTTCTGCGTAGACTACAGAAAATTAAATGCAGTAACCATTAAGGATTCCCACCCTCTCCCTAGAGTCAATGATATTTTGGATGCGATAACTGGGTCAAAATATTTTAGTACAATGGATCTTACCCACGGTTAATAGCAAATTATGATGAATGAAAATGACAAAGGGAAAACTGCTTTTACGACAGGTTTAGGATTGTATCATTTTCGCGTTATGACTATCAGACTATGGGATTGGTCAATGACCTTCTGTAACAGTCGCACCTCCTGTAGGATTTAATTCCTGACATTTTTTTAGTAGAGATTAGCTAACGAACCTGGCACACCGGTCTATAGTTCCGCATCGTTTGCATGCATGCTATTGCTTACTATAAAAGGTTATAGCTAGGGCGTCTCCTCGCGCACTCCTCTACAAACATCACTCATAGAAACAATGGACTGAGATCTGGCATATTACTTTAGCTATCTAAATTTACGGAAACAGGCCCACGGAGATCTAGGAAGGTACGTATATTTGAAATTTTGTATGGGACGTAGGGGCAATACTGCATTACGGTACGATATGTTTTGCTTTCCTTTCCTTTCAGGTGTGAAAGTATTTTGTATGTCTAAATGTATAGTTTTGTATGTATGTTTACCTTGTATATGTAAATCGTGTCAGTATTTTTGTATTCTACATGTTTTGATATTTCTGTTATAGTTATCACGAAGGAAAGAGACTGAGGAATTTGAAGGCTGATGGCCGAAAGACAGAAGAGAAATAATATACCTTCCGTGAAACTACAAACTCTCTTTGGGTACTTTTTTCGTTTCATCTCGAGTCTGGTGCTAATTCCGGGCCACCCCCCGTTACAGTGATAACTTCCCACTTCGAAGGAAAACCGGACTTGGGGAATTATCAGGCTAACAACATCAACGCTAATAGCATCAACGCCAACTCCCATCCCAATGAACCTGAACCTCGACTATATTCGCCAACTCTCTCCGCCAAAATTCTCGACAACGAAATTGCGTCTCAACGACATTCGCCAACTGTCACCTCGACAACACTAGCCAACGATACCGTACATTGGCCGGCCGTTCAACAGTGAAGGACCTCAGAATTGTAACGGTGAGGGAAATACCCCCGGGAGAGGGACATGTTGATCGTAACTCAAGTCAGTAAAATTATGTGTCATGTTTTCATATTATGTATATTAATTTTTGAAGGGTTAGACTTCCGTAGTTGTATTACTCCTAGAGTCTCTAATTCTTTTTTAGACAAAGAGTGTAGATTCAAGTATTTTACTATGAGTGAGACCGAGTCAAACACCTTGACAACTGATACCATCATAAATATTGATTCTACCTCTAGTGCTAATGTGTCTGCTCGTTCTAGCTCTCGTGAGGTTAAATATACCGAAAGGGGCTTAGACTATGAAAAGGATAGTCGCCTGCAAAAATTGAAGTCAAATATTTCTACATGGCGACGACGGGCGGGTCATATTGAGGGTTTGTTGTGTGAATGTAAAGATGTTTCCGTACTGAAACAAGAAAGATATTTACTTGTCGAGGATGTGAATACAGTTACCAATTCATATGAAAAATATAGCGAAATTTTACTGCTTGCTAAAGTGCCTACCGAATATGAAACCCGCTTTCAAAGGTTAATGCAACTGGTTTTGAAAGGTATCAATTGGATCAAATGTCTTGTGTATTTGGATGATGTTATAATAATGGGAAAAGACTTTAATCAGCATCCAGATAATGTGAAAGATGTACTTACGAGATTTCGTAAGGCCGGTTTAACCATTAAACCTTCTAAATGTTGCTTATTTCAGAAGGAAGTCAGTTTTTAGGTCGTTGTTAATCAGGAAGATATCAAGTCTGATAAATCAAATGTGGAAAAGGTAAGGAACTGGCCTTTTCCCAGAAATCCAACAGAGGTACGTGGGTTCCTTGGATTGGCATCATATTATCGCAAATTCATTAAGAATTTCTCCCAAATGGCATCACCATTACAAGAATTAACTCGTAAGAATGTACCATTTGTGTGGTCTTCAGAACGCAACTTAGCTTGGGAAACACTTAAGGAGAAGTTGACATCACCTCCCTTGCTTGCATACCCCAACTTCTCAGAAGATTTTATCCTATATACTGATGCTTCCCTTACTGCAACAGGCGCTGTTCTTTGTCAAAAACAAAGGGACAAAGAAGTAGTAATAGCATACGCAAGTCATACGTTCACGAGACCCGAACAGAACTGGGTTACGTATGATAAAGAATTATTTGCAATTGTTTGGGCCGTTAGGAATTACCGGCATTACCTTTCTTCTTCGAGGTTCATCATTTACACAGATCACAAACCATTAGTTGGATTACATAAAATTCCAATCGGAAATGACCCCACCGGGCGTCGGGCCAGATGGGCCTTAGAAATGGATTTGTATGATTGGGTTGTAAAATACGGTCCTGCGTCTAAAAATGATAATGCGGATGCTTTATCTAGGATGCCTTCCCCAATTGCTAATACTTTAACAGAGAGTCGTGTTGAATGTGGTGACGGGTTAAACAGTGTATTTTTAGAAAATGAAGTGACACAAATGCATAGCGTGTCAGAAATAAACCAATCGATAACCCAAGTTCAGTCAGGTCGTTAGGAATTGATAATTCTGTAATCAGAGAGCAGCAAGCCGCCGATCCTATACTTTGTGAGGTAATTGAGTGGTTAATACATGGTATGAAACCACCAAAGTACGAACCTACTGGGACTAGCAGGATACTTCGTAAACTTCGGTGGGAATTTCCGAAATTAATTATAGGAAGGAGTATTGTGCAGGAAATTGTTATTGCCTGGAAGGGAGTGTTTACAAATTGTGATTCCCAAATCGATGATTAATGAAATTTTACTTTACCATTTTTACACGAATCCGGTTACGCAGGTCATTTTTTGATTTGATAAGACATTACAGAGAGCTCAGCAGAACTGCTACTGGCCTTACATGCAACAATCAATAAGACAGTATTGTGTGGCATGTGAATCGTGTAATTTACGTAGAAGTCCGATTCCTAAGCGTAGAGCCCCCATGCAAAGCATTAGAACAAGTCGCCCTCTCCAAGTGGTCTGTGCAGATGTAACTGAGCTCCCTGTAACTGCAAAGGGTAATCGATATGTTTTAGTTCTTATGGATCATTTTTCCAAATATGTCAACTTATACCCAATGCAAGATCAAAAGGCCGTTACTGCAGCTAACTGTATATTTGAAATTTCGTAAAACGACACGGCATCCCAGAACAGATACACACAGATCAAGGTAGACAATTTGAAGGAGAAATTGCACGTCATTTATGTAAATCTTTGGGTGTTAAGAAAACTAGAACGACTCCGTTCCACCCACAATCTGATGGTTTCATAGAAAGATTTAATCGTACAATGAAAGATCAATTAGCCAAATATATTGCACCAGGACATAAGGAATGGGGTAAGTACTTAGGTTACGTAGAGTTTGCGTTAAATACGACATGTCACTCTACCACAGGATACACCCCATTCTTTATTGTACATGGTCGGGACTGTCGTACCCCTGTTACCCTTTTGACAACACCCCCGGATTTACAGGATTCTGTGACTCCAGGAACACCAGCATTTTATTGCTCAAAATTGAAAGAGAAAATGAAACATGCTTCTGAAAATATTACTGAAGAATCTGCAAGTTCACAAGAAAAACAGAAGCATTATTATGATTTAAATACAAATTTTCATCCATACTTACCTGGTGATTTGGTTATGGTAAACAATGCTGCAGACCGGTCGAAAATCGCACCGAAATGGATAGGCAATACCCTTGGTCATACACCTGAAACTGGCACTAGTTATAAAACCACCAGTGGTAGAACGGTAAAACCTGTCAGCCTGTTAAAAGATTTGGAGACTGGTCTTTGGGTTAATAGATAAGTATGGTAATTCTTACTTTTACAATTTAATAGATAAGTATGGTAATTCTTACTTTTACAATTTAAAGTGAAATCAGTTATTGTTGTTAAATTTTGTATTTTGAGAAAAGAAGTGTACGTGCGGAATGAAAAAAAGTGCCGTACCGTGTATATGTTACTGTTAAAGTGAATATATAAGATGGAAAGAAAAAGAATATTGATGTTATTGTATAGATCGAGGACGATCTTCTCCGCAAGGAGAATGTATGTAAGAGGTTAACGGAATGCAAAAAGTTTGTTTGAATATTCAGTATTTACGTCATGGCCATTTATCATTTGAATGTTATGTAGTTTCCGTTGTCGATTCATTTGCATATAATTTTATGTACGTAATGACAAATCAGTTATGATAAGTTTTCTATAAGTTGAGGTGAGTTTTGATTTGGTCGCAATACAGTTCGTTTTCGGCTAGTCTCGTCTCTGTTCCTTTTTGTGTCTATGTTCGTCTCTCTATTGTACTTCGCCCACGTTTCCGAAATACCCAAGTTACAGTAGCAAAATTGCTCGATATCTCAAAATCGGCGTGGTGAACAACCAAAAATGACGGAGCTTTTTTATTCCCCTATCAACAGAGTTTTTTAAAATGTCCGAATTTCTCTTTCCTAAAATCGATAAAAATTGCAAGGCTGTTTTGAACGTTATCTCCGTTGAATTCGCGCGGTACAATCGCAATGCATCGTGGGAGAAATTTGAAAATGGCGCATAGCAAAAAAATCCTCCGATCGGGTAAAAGTTGATTTCCCCCGAACTGGTTCTAAACTGGCTGAATAGAACCGGCCACCGACAGCTACCATACTTTACATTTTCGTGATAGCTGTGCTCAGGCCCACGGTTTTTTTTTTTCTAAAAGTCCCCTCGACTCTCTGGCGAAGAGCCAAAAAAAAAAAGTCCCCTCGACTCTCTGGCGAAGAGCCAAGGGACGACAACCAAACATTTACTCCCGGGGAGTTCTGCTCCCTTAGGGAGCTAAACGTCCCAAATGGACAAGTACGCCGACAAACATGTGTGGTCCTGTTCTAGACTGGCTGAATAGAACAGAAGCCACACCCTGGATCCAGGGGGCACTGAAGTAGTCTAATGTAGTGTGTAAGTCAAAGGGGATTATGATAAGTAGCCCGCTACCTTCTTGATTTTTCGGATTTTATTAAAGGTGGCGCCTTAAATGAAAAAAAAAAAACGAAAACAAAAAACAGATCTCTGGCCGGTTACGTAACAAACCGAGGTAACTGTAATTTTATTTTTTTAAATTTAATTACTGAAACATTTTCTGTGATCTTGTCTCAGGTCTTCCTGATTTGCATTATAGAGATTATTTCATTATTTATTAGGGTATATCGTGCTGTTTACTCATTTTTGTAATGGTAGCAAGAAAGTCGTTCTCAAAAGGTGTTACCAACTTTTTTAATAAATTTTAAAATGTAATTTTAAAAGGGTAACTTTGAGAACGACACAACATTTACAATTACTTGAATTAAGATAATCATCCCTATCAGTACAATAGATCAGGCCACTTCGTGCAGGCCTGCAAAGTTTCGGACAAAAGCTTGATTACAGGTATCACGAAGACGTTAAAGTTTTGCTTTGGTGTCGCCGTCCATGGCGTGGCTTCACGTATATACACAGACATAATTCGGTTTTGCGCTTGCGCGGTTTTAAATAGCTTATGAATAATTAATAACTAACAGATTTTTTTCTTCCGAGATCGTTTACCACTCAGAGAAAAAACACAATTTTCGACGTTTTGACAACAATAGTCGAAAGTGAATGTCTAATCACGTTTTTTCAATACTGCTTTAGCGAATAAGAACACTTTAACGGCAATTGTAACCGCAAATGTAGTAACAGAAGGACGTTTTCTTACCCCTACTTGTAACTTCTTCGGGATCACGTATACAATTTGGTGTTCCACTTTACAGTGTGTTAACTCAACGTAGTTTTATCAAGCGTGATAGCGCCATTTACGGCACCTTTAGGACACAATTTCTCTAAATATTCATATATTATTGCATGTCCCTTTTTTTTTCTTGAAGCGAAATAATCATGATTATTGAAATTTCCCGGTAGACGTTGTATAGAGAGTGCTCGAGGTAGCGAATAATGTTGTAAACAAAGACCTGAACACAAGTGCGAATTACCCATAAAAAGGTACGTTAGTTTCTGTTTTTTTCACAAGACAGACTAAAAAATGTGAAATCAATGAAGAATATCCTACGAAAGGCTTCACGGAACACCGTAAATTCACATTTATGGCCTATTTTTGAGATAAGGTGTAGCCTAAGCATAGATCTTTTCAAGCTGTCAACGGATCTTGGTTGGGCTTGGGTTTCGTTCAAGCAAGGAGTAAGTTACCCGGTCTACCTATTGAACCAGATTTGAACCAAACAAAAATAATTGGAAGGTACATTTCCAAATCGTGGCCTAACCGATTTGTGTTTAGACCTAGGCCCAGATTACAGGGTATAGGTTTGGCCCTAATTCCAGGCTTGGCTTAAGTCTGGGTTCGTTGAAACTACGTTCAGAAATGAGCAGGCCAAACGCTAGGTATTACTTCTTAGCTCACCATATAACAGTTTGGCTAGACCGAGGCTAGACTAGTTGTGGGTCCAATAGGCCTATAGGACTAACATGATTGGTTGAGCATGGAGCTGCAGTATATTACAGGCCTAGACTATCACAATCTTTATCGTTATTCAAGTCAAATAATTTAAAAAATACAATTTAAACAGCTTAAAAAATGAATTTTAAACAGTCCAAGTCCTATTTTAATAGTTCTTCCTTTAGCCGAGATATAAAATACTAAAATTTAGATATTTAGTCTGTCATGTAAACTCCATTCTATATAGACTTGATAAAAAAACAGATACTACACGTGATCTCGGCCAAATGGCTGGGGAGCTTTTTCTAAAGTCTTCTCGACCGTCTACATGCCAAAGGGTCGCTCGGCGAAACCAAAGCTACTTTTTCCAAAGTCCTCCCGACCCACTTGATACTGCTTCCCGAAGAATCTATACGTCCACTTGAGGACAACACTTAACCAACCTCAAGGCCTTCGGACCATTTACATTACTGGTCTCCCATGCATGGCTCCATTCTTGACTGGATGAAAAGAACAGATACTACACATGATCTTTGCCAAAAGTCCGAGAAGCGATCTTTCGGCGAAACCAAAACAAAACTTAACAAGTTCGTGATACCTGTATTCAAGCTTTTGTTAGCAAACTTACGTGCGCCACAAAATGGACGTTGCCCCAAACTTTGCAGACCTGTACGAAGTGGCCTGATCTATTACATGAAAGGGATGATTATTTTAATTCAAGTAATTGTAAATGTTGTGTCGTTCTCAAAGTTACCCGTCGTTTAAAATTACATTTTAAAATTTATTAAAAAAGTTGGTAACACCTTTAGAGAACGACTTTCTTCCTATCATTACAAAAATGAGTAAACAGTAAGATATACTCTAATAAATAATGAGACAATCTCTATAATGCAAATCAGGAAGACAAGATCCCAGAAAATGTTTCAGTAATTAAATGGAAAAAACCTCGACAAATGTATAGGAGAAACATTGAGTCAAATTACAGTTACCTCGGTTTGTTTACATAACAGGCCAGAGATTTTGAAAGCTTCGCTTTAATCTCTTGTTTTTTGTTTTCGTTTTTTTTGTGTGTGTGTGTGTGTTTGTTTGTTTGTTTTTTCATATAAGGCGCCACCTTCTATAAAATCCGAAAACTCAAGAATGTAGCGGGCTACTGATCATAATTCCCATTTACTTGCACACTTAATTAGACTGCTTCAGCGCCCCCTGTGCCTGAGCACAGCTATCACGAAAATGTAAAGGATGATAGCTGGCGGAGGCCGTTCTATTCAGCCAGTCTAGAACGAGTCTCTGCACGTCAGGTCGTTGAGTTGAGTTGTCCCTTGGGGACGTAGCTCCTTTTGGGAGCAGAACGACTTCGGGAGTATTGTTTTTGCCCCTGACTGTTTGCCAGAGAGTCGGAAGCCTTTTGAAAAAAATCCTTGTAGCTTCTTTTCATCCCGTCTAGAATGAAGCCATACATGACAGACCAATTATTAAAATGGTTTGAAGGCCGTAAGTTTGATTGTTAAGTGTTGTCCTCAAATGGAAGCAAAAGATTCTTTTGGCAAGAAGTTTCAATTCTGGTTTCGCCGAACAGCCCTTTGCCAGAGCGTCGGGAGGACTTTAGAAAAAGTGTACCTATATAAGTCCCCAGTGCTGTTTAAGTGTTGCTGCTTTCGGGCGCGTTGGTGGTGCCTTTGGGCGTGTTGTTGTTTGGGGAGTGCTGTTGCTCCATGGGTGGGGTGGCCTCTTTGGGCGTGGTGTGGAATGTTCTTGGTTTTTGTTGTCTTGGCGGTGTATGTCGGGCGGTGGTTGGTGTTTAAGACGGTTGTGAAGTGAGTTGACGGGTTGTTTGGGTGAAGTTGGTGCGTCTTTTCTTTTTGTGACAAACCTTTTTGTTCCATGTTTGTGTGTGTATTATAGTTAGCGTTTGTGTTTGGGTCCGGCCGGTTTTAGTTTTCTATTTGTTACAACGTGCCTGTTTCCATGTACATTTTAAAAAGAACCCTGCTCCCAGTAGAAGTTTTCAACCAGGAAATGCCATCCCTCTGATCGATCGAAGCTCACAATCTGGACTTTCATGAAATGTTCAAATTCTCTTAACATGACCATTGAAATTTTGAGCTACAGAGCCTTGAATGATAGGTATTTGTTTTAGGCCATAAAAGCTACTCAAAAACGGCATTTGACAGAGCGGAGTAATACAATGAAAAAAGAAATGACACTAAAATTGATCAAATTGGCTTGAATTTTGCACAGTCTGTATTTCAACTCATTGTCTATAAAAATCCAAACGATAAGAGAAAAAGACGAGAACGACCCCAGTTTGAATTGAAAACATTTTAGGACACATTTGGCAGGAAAATCAAATAGAACCATGTTCGGCATGGCAAATTTTCTAGGAAGAATGAAGATTGAAAAATTTGCTTCATTTTAGGGAAACATATGTAAAAACAATGTCAGTCCCACGCCATCATAGTTTTGTGCGCCCCACTTTACACGAAATGATAGAATATTGAAGCAAAATTGCCACTATCCGGCCAAAAATAAAATAAAAATAACAAATAAATTCGGGACGCTTCCAACTGTAAGATGACGGGCAGACGGGAAGAGGGGTACATGCCATGTATATGTCTAAATGCTTTACAACATTCGCCCGAAAAGTGGTAGTACTGACAGCAGCCTACATTCGATCAATTAAAGTGTACCTCAAGTCAAATAATTAAAAAAATATAATTTAAGCAGCTTAAAAATGAATTTTAAACAGTCCAGGTACTATTTTAATAGTTCTTTCTTGAGCCGATATATGAAATATTGTAATTTATTCATTTAGTCTGTCATGTAAACTCCATTCTAGACTTGATAAAAAACAGATACTTCACGTGATCTCGGCCAAACGGCTGGGGAGCTTTTTCTAAAGTCTTCCCGACCCTCTACATGCCAAAGGGTGACTTTTTCTAAAGTCCTCCCGACCCTCTGGCAAAGGGCCGTTCGGCGAAACCAAAGCTTTTTTTCTTTAAGTCACTCCGACTCCCTGGGACGTTCTGCTCCCTTAAGGAGCTAAACGTCCCAAAATGGACAAGCACGCCCTGTATCGGGAAAACATGTGAGGTCCTGCTCTAGATTGGCTGAAAAGAACAGAAGCCACACTCTGGGTGCAGTTTAACATTATGCCCAGGACGACAGCAAACTTTTTTCTAAAAGTGCCCTCGACTCTCTGGCGAAGAGCTAAAGGGCAAAAACGAAACATTTACTCCCGGGGGAGTTCTGCTCCCTTAAGAAGCAAAACGTCCGAAATGGACAAGTACGCCCTCTAAAGGGCAAACATGTGTGGTCCTGCTCTAGACTGGCTGAATAGAATAGAAGCCACACCCTGGATGCAGTTTAAACGTCATGCCCAGGACCAAAGCAACAGAATTTAACGTCTTTGTGATATCTGTAATCAACCTTTTGTAAGCAAACTTACGTGCGCCGCAAAATGGACCTTGTCCCAGGATTTGCAGGCCTGCATGAAGTGACCTGGTCTATTACACTGATAGGGATGATTATTTTAATTCTAGATATTGTAATTGTAAAGGTTGTGGCGTTCTCAAAGTTACCGGTTTAAAATTACATTTCAAAATTTATTAAAAAAATTGGCAGCACCTTTTGAGAACGACTTTCTTCCTATCATTACAAAAATGAATAAACAGTTAGATATTCCCTAATAAGTTATGAAGCAATCTCTATAATGCAAATCAGGAAGACCTGAGACAAGATCCCAGAAAATGTTTCAGTAATTAAATCGTAAATGGAATAAACCTCGACAGTATGGGCTACCATCAGGGCAAAAAAGACAACACCGAGAAACAGAGAAGAGACAAACGTAAAAAGGAAAAAATAACGCCGGAATGAACATTCAAACTTCTAAAGAAAAAGACAAACGTCAAAAAGAGAAAACAAACCAAGAAAGGAAGAGACAGAAGGAAAAGTAAAAACCCAAACGGAAAAGACTAACACAAAAGTGGAAAACAACAAACGCCAAAACGAGAAGACAAAGGAAAAGACAACGCCGGAAGTTAAGGTCAAACGCCAGAAGGAAAATACAAACAGGCAAAAATACAACACAGCAAAACGGGAAAGCGCCCCCTAAAAGGAAAAGACAAAGTCAAGAAGAAAGACAAAGTCAAAAGTAAAGTACAAGCACAGAAAGGAAAGTACAAGCACGGAAAGAAAAACACAAACGCCGAAAAGAAAATACACCAGACAAAAGAAAATGACAACCGTGTAAAGAATAAGACCAAAGTCAAAGGAAAAGGCAAAAGGGAAGTGGAAACGATCGAGTAACGTAATGTGGAAAAGACGTGACAACGAGCAAAGGGAAGGACAAAGTAACGCCAAAGGACAAGAGAACATCAAAAGAAGAGCAGAGAGTGGGTACGAATCACGGACTTCTAGTACATACATAGACAAAACATGTAACACGTATGTCCTATCCGTAGATTGTCGCCACCGACTAGGACAAAAAAGTCGCACCAAGATGGCCTCCGTGAAGCTATAATTTGTATGATTTGAAGACAACTCTGTAGGCCTAATATTTTAAACGGAAGTTTAACTTGAATGAGACACAATATCATTTCCTTGCAGTACATGTAATGATATTGACCTACCTTGCATCATTCCGAAAATATTTCAAATTACTTGCAAACTCTGTAGATTTTAACTACTTTAGCAAGTCCAAACTTTCACACACAAAACCATAGCATGCATCTCGCTACGCCTATACTCACGCGTACCGTGACAATCTAACTTGCAGTATACTCTGTCCATGTATAGGAAGTCCGTGGTACTAACCCACACTGGGTTTCATGAAACACTGTTTCTACCTATCTGAAACGCTCTCCACAAGTATGAGACTTTGTGGCAATTCTAAACAGTTCCAGGAAATATCAGAGACGCTTCAAGTTATGATGAGAAACGTATCTTTACATATTCGACAGTTAAAAGATCTGAAAACCGGTGAACTGTGGGAAACGATCATCAGATTTCATTAAATTTATTCTCACTTTGTGAAATTAATCCTGAAATGTGGAATCACTGTATGCACAAGCGTTCGATTCGCGCGAACTGACGTTAGTCTTAAAGTTATACTAGACCACAGTGTGCGCTATGTTAAAGTTAGGCTGCGTATGTAACTTGTAACTGGAACATTAACACAATAACATTTAATATTTGTTAGGGACTGACAATAAACACACCGAACAATGTGACTGGCTAAGTCTTTCTTGAGATTTTCTTTTCGAGCGCAGGAAATTACCTGCGCTCGACCCCCTCTTTTAATATTTGTAGACTTTTTCATTGGAGAAATTCCTGTTGAGACCTGTTGAAATTCCAACAGGTTTGAACAGGTATTAACAGGTATGAACAGGCAATGTTCCAATTACCTGTTGGAGTGATGAAAGTCAACAGGCGTCAACAGGTAAAACTGAAAAAGCCAACAGGTTCCTATTGGTACCGGTTAAAATCCTGTTAAAAACCTGTTGATTTTGTTCCAATTACCTGTTGTAGGGGAAAGCCGTGTAATTTGGACCCCCTAATTACAAAGCCCCACAAAATCAGAGATTAGCGCAACCAAATGCTCTAAGCGGCACTATTGGGAGATTAATGGAATATTCTTTTTGTAGTAGAGTAGAAACTCTCCTTACATTTTCCCAGGGAAAGTTATCCCTAAAAATAGAAAAATTTGAAAGTGGTCCGATTTACACCACCCATGTGTAATTTGAACCAACAAGGTGTGTAAAATGAACCACCTGGCGTGTAAAATGACCGGGCAAAATATTGCTACAAAATTTCTCAAATCATCCTCCTAATTGATAACAGAACAGCTCACACCCTTCCTGTCTTCTAGTGTTATATTTTAGGCCTAATTGATGTTATTTCCCCTTAAAATGACTTGCCCTTTGCTTGCCTTCCCCCATCCCAAAGTCAGGCACAGCAACGTACCAAGTAGGCACATTGGCTCATGGCATGGGAATTACGCATATGCCCAAGCTTATTACTAATACAAACTTCAAAGCCGGAATGAAAGGGTGAGCAAATTCTTCTATGTAGGGTACTCCTACTGTCTATTCATTTCCATGTGTGTAACAATTGAAGCACCCGGGCTCACGTGTTTGTAATTTGGACCGGTCCATTTTACACATCATATCGTTTAATGTGGACGAGTTGTCCATATTACACACCCATGGGTGGTTCAAATTACACGATGTTACTAATTTTACCCAAACTCCTCTAGCCTAGCCAAGTGTAGTTTTTACCGAAATGTAACAGCCCAGCACTCAATAGGAATTATTATATTTTGTCATTATCATTATGCCGTGGGGGTGAACAACTCATTTCCGAGTAAAAACCCAACAAAGGGTCAACTCGAAAATAAGATCAGTTCACCAGTTTTTAATAAAAACCATACAGAAATGTGGAAATCACCTTAATCTCATCGATTGCGAAGTCAAACGTGAGTGTTCTGAGTTAGGTATCAATGGCACATAAAAGTAAGATACCCTCTCCTTCTGTGTTGGGATAATGCCGGTGGTTAAATTTACACACCGGTCCAAATAACACGGCTTTCCCCTACCTGTTAAGACCTGTACAACAGGTTTCAACTGGAATATTCTCCTGGGTTGCCTTTTTCTTTCAACGGTTGTCTTTTCCTTTTGACTTCAGTGGCGTACACAGGATTTCTATGAAGGGCCGGGGTGGGCATGCAGTATCGCTGGCCAAGAGGTCGGAGGATTTTTGGCGTTTTCAAGGAGCTTAGATGCAAAATGGTGCAAGATTTCCGACTTTGACAGGAACAGTGATAAAATCAGAATTGTGGTGTTTCATGAAGGTAAAACTGAAACTTTTGTGTCTTTACATGCAGTCTAATTCAATTTAAGCTACGGTACCTTTCAAAGTAAAACTTGTCATTAAGTTTGCATACTTCTAGGAGTCAAAAAAGGAACATCAGTGTAGGCAAACGGGAGCATTTAAGCTTGAGTTTTTTTCTTGGCCACAAAACTTTATTCTGCCATAAATATTACCTAAGCGGGTGCCGCCACACTGGTTGGCGCGGAGATGAGAGAAATTTCGAAAAGTCAGACCACTCAGATGGCAGAAAATAGCATTTAGGCCTACCAGACTTATATGAAGAATCTAACAAGTCGCTATCTTCTTTTGTCGTTTGCAATAAAATGCTCCCTTTAAAATATGTTCGCAAACTGCAAAGTGATCGGAGAGTTATTAATTAGAGCTGCTTTGACCCCAAAAATGTAATTTTGCCCTAAGTGGAGCGCCACGATTAGGAAATAATCGCAACCCCTCAGATGGCACAAAATTGCGTTTTTATTCTTGTAAAGAGAATCTAAACATGCAGTTTTTATGTTTAGCTTTTGTTTGCCATAAGAATAAAATCAGGAACATGCTAAGTGATCAGAAAATTACCAGGTAAGATATACTACCGCTATTACATTAAATTGTCTTTATTCTTTCGGGGAAACTATACAACGGAATTGAATAGATGTTAATGCTTCTCTATTGTGACTCTTGGCTAAATTAAAGGTCCGCTAAATTGATGAAACTTTCTGTGACTGCTCGAACTCCCGCCTGTTAATAATTTTACCCTTCAACATCTCTTGCGTGATAAATGGCAAACTATTTCTCAACGCACCTGAACACCCTCCCTCCCTGTCCCCGTCTCGTACGCGTCTGTGCAGGCCGGGAAAGGAATTGGCCGCTCCCTTTTGAAAATTCTTAAAAAATGTATGTGTCCTTAGAGGTAATCGGGGCCACCAGCGGGATTTGTAAGTGAAATTTGGAATTTTACAAAATTTGTCTATTTTTAGGAATAAAAAATGGCATCACTGAGGGGCCTAGCAGAGACAATCCTTACTCTTTGATAATTTTTGAGAAATTAGGCGTTCCTACAAGCAATCTAGTGCCACACATGCTGTCTTCTGGAGTAAAATATGTGTTACTAAAGTATGGCTACGTTTTTTTCGGACCTTGGCATCCGTGAGGGCGGGGGGAGGGGACATTGCCTAATGCTTGACTTTGTCTTTTTCTTTTGACTTTGGTCTTTACTTTGACTTCCATATATTTCCTTTTATCGTTTGTCTTTCCTGTTTTGCTGTGTTGTCTTTTTTGCCTGTTTGTCTTTTCCTTTCGGCGTTTGACCTTCCTCCCGGCGTTTTCTTTTCATTTCGGCGTTATCTTCTCCTTTTGGGGTTTTTGTTATTTTCCACTTTTATGTTAGTCTTTTCCTTTTGCGTTTTAAGTTTTACTTTGGCATTTGTCCTTTTCTTCCGGCGTTGTCCTTTCCTTTCGGCGTTGTCTTTTCCTTTCGGTGTTGTCTTCTCCTTTTAGGGTTTGTTATTTTCCACTTTTATGTTAGTCTTTTCCTTTTGGGTTTTTAGTTTTCCTTTTGCATTCGTCCTTTTCTTTCGGTGTTTTCCTTTCCTTTCGGCGTTGTCTTCTTTTTGGCGTCTGTTGTTTTCCACTTTTACGTTAGTCTTTTCCTTTTGCGTTTTAACTTTTCCTTTTGCATTTGATTTTTTCTTCCGGGGTTGTCCTTTCCTTTTGGCGTTGTCTTCTCCTGTTGGCTTCTGTTGTTTTCCACTTTTACGTTAGTCTTTTTCTTTTGGGTTCTAACTTTTCCTTTTGCCTCTGTCTTTTTCTTTTTGGGTTTGTTTTCTCCTTTTGACGTTGTCTTTTTCTTCAGACGTTTGATTGCTCCTTTCGGCGTTGTTTTTTGCTTTTGACGTTTGTCTTTTCTGTTTCGCGGTGTTGTCTTTTTTGTCCTGATCGCTGCCCATAATACCATGCTGTTGAACTAGGGCTAAGGGAGTCGGATGAAAAAATCTAGCAACAACGTTTTTGGTCAAGGGCTAGTAGCTGGCTTTTAAAGCTGTCCACTGAAGGGGCACAGCAAACCTGTTCCGGTAAAAGGTTCCAGCTAGGGATAGTTCTTGGATAGAGAGAATTCTGGTAGCAAAACTTATTTGTGGAGGGATAATGATATAGATACCTACCACTAGTACGATGGGTAGTCCGTCGAATAAGATTTGAGGGGTTAATAAGATGATTCCTTACATTACTTGGAAGAAACCATGGGGTTTTTTATACATAACAACAAGACGAGCCCGAAATCAGTCGTCGAATTACAAGGCTGTCCCATTTAAGATCTCTAATCATCTCAGAAACACTTGATTGGCGACTCTAGTTGTTAAAGATGAATCTGGCAGCACGCCTCTGGACATTTCCTATAGAATTCTTTTCGGGTTGGGTATAGGGACCCACCGTACTGCAATAATCGAGAATGGGACGAACAAGAGCGAGTGTAGGCTGCGATCATAGCAGCTTTATCACAGTGCGAGAGGTTCCGCCAGTGGCGTAGCTACGATTTTTTCCAGGGGGGGGGGGGGGGGGGGAAAGGGATGAAATTTCCCCAAAACTTTTCCCGGTCAATGTGTATGTATTTCATATAAAATATGCAAACTTACTAGTATAACAACATTACCTTGGCATTTTGTAATATTACCTGCATTTTAATCTTAAAGTATAACATAGAGCAATCGGAAATAACAAAGTATATTATTTTGGTAAACAATATCTGGTTTATTTGTATGTACTAAAGCAGTGGCGTACGCAGGATTTCTCTGAAGGGGGAGGGGCATGCAGTATGGTCTAAGGGGAGGGGTGTCCGGAAATTATTTGACGTTTTCAAGTAGCCTACATGCAAAATGGTGCAACATTTTCGACTTTGACAGGAATAGTGTTAAAGGTTGAATCGTGGTGGTTCATGAGGATAAAACTGAAACTTTTGTGTCTTTAAATGCACTCTTATGCCATTTATGCTACCTTACGAAGTAAAACTTGTTATTAAATTTGCACACTTTTAGAAGTCCAAATAAAAGATCATTGATCGGTATTTGTGGTTTTTCTTGGTCACAAAATGTTATTTTGTCATAAAGATTATCTAAGCGGAGCGCCACCATTGGTTTGCGCGGAGCGTAGAGAAAATTTGGAAAAATCAGACCCCTTAGATGGCCGGAAATAGCATTTTCCAGGCTAATACGAAGAATCTAGCCAGTCGCTTTCTTCTTTTGTCGTTTGCAATAAAATGCTCACTTCAAAATATGTTCGCAAACTGCAAAGTGATCAGAGAGTTAAGAGCTAATGTTACTCCAAATATGTAATTTTGTCCAAAAGACCGAGAGAAGCGCCACCATTCGCTTGCGCGGAGCGTAAAGAAAATTTCGAAAAATCAGACGCCTCAGATGGTTAAAATAGCGTATTTATGCTTGTAAAGAGAATCTAATCATTACACTCAAAGTGAGCAGAAAGCTATTTTCCCGAACTAGCTTGTAAGTCTCCAAGGATTAGGCTAAGTAACAAAATCTAAGTGTGCCAACGGTTCCCGTTAATTCTAATTTCTAGATTAACTTTAAGTTTATCGTTGGCCATGGATTGTTTCAGCCCGATCCATCGTTATGTACACAGAGAAAAATCGTACAGCTACTGCTAGCTTGTAGAAGAACATAACAACCTCGGGGGTCTACGGTAGTGACTTGTCAGTTTTCACATCCTTTTACTCATGAATTCCCAAAGTATCACCTGAATAACAGGTTCCTGTGCACTGAAATGCACTGATCATAACCCCCGTGCGTATACAAGCACAAGAGAACATTCAATCTGCTACGCGACGAGGACATTTCTGTGGAACGCAAATTGGGCCGGTTCATGAGACACTGACGAAATCTGAGTTAATTTGTTGCATGAAAATCCGAATTATGTATGAGAAATGTCTCACAATTTCTTATTCTAACAAAAATTTTGAAAAATGTTTGTGAAATTTTTGTAATAATAAGAAGATTCATCAAATTTCCCCATTTTCATCAAATTTCCCCCAAAATTTTTCCAGGGGGGGGCAACTTGCCCCCCCCGCCCCCCCCCCCAGTAGCTACGCCACTGCTGCTGGTAAACATCCACCTGACACCGAGTGGATCTCCTCTGAACATGATTAAAGCGATTTGTCGATCCCTTTCATTAAGGGGATCGCAAAATCCCACTGATCAACCCAAGCAACCTATTATTAGAATGTTAGTTATTTGTCGAAGATAGATGTGGATTTCATTTCTTTATTATTCCTTCAAATAGTTTGTTATAAAATAATATGACTACTTATAATATATAAAAAAACAGTAGGCCATAAGGTGTCACTAAAAGTTTCAGAAAATGCCTAAAAGCAGTGTCATAATTAATCTGTAATGAGGTCCGTGGTTGATATCCAAAAAGCTGATTCGTCCGTTGGTGGGATGTAAGTTTGGTCTAACATATAACAGGTTAAAGGGCAAAGAATGGCATATAAGACCCCAGCCATAAGATGCTCTGCAGTCCAATTGAAACCCAAAACTGAACAGCAACTAATCCAACCACTGAGTGATGTTAATTTAATTAAAATCTACCACAGTCATGGAGGAACTTGCCAATAAAGCAATACGGGGACCGGTGTCTCTTGATGACGGATGTGGTGTCACTTATGATAAATATCCGATTTTTTTCTTTCCACAGCTCGGAAAGTTTACCAAACTGATTTATGAGCGAGAGCTACAATGCACCTTTAATTACATTGCATTTTGCGGCCCGGGCGCAAAGCGTGCCGTAAACTTGCTTTTTTGAGATTTGGAAAAATAATTAAAGGGGGATTTCTGACCCGGGAAGTGGGGGAGGGGTGAAAGCATGTTTCCAGCCCTCATTTATCACTAGGGGGCTGTCGCTCCCCCAGCCCCCCCCCCCCGGCTTCCTGTGCCTTTGTGTTTAATACACGTCTCAGGTTTTGAAAGGTATGTTCAGAATGTCGCCGTAAGAAGAAAAAAAAAAAAAACACAGGAGAGGAGTTAGGGGTGGGGAACAAAACTCTGCCCGAAAAATGAAATAGCGTCCTTAAGACTTTTTAAGCGGAGCGCCACCATAATTGTTTTGAAAAATCTCCACTCATCAGACAGTCGAAAATCCCATTCCTTGGGCTTGTTAGCAGAACCTAACTAAGCAGTTATTATTTCGTACTTCTGGAGGAATGAACACCCAGGTGGGGCATTGTCATTAGTTCCGGAACGGATAGACGGGAAAACTAAAAAACTAGCAACATCTCAAACAGCAAGAAATGGCGTTGCCTGAAAGCATATGTCGTACGGAAGCATTTCAGTTTCCAAGGGGGGGGGGGGGGAGAAGATATTTGAAGAAGGGGGCAGAAGATTTTTTGCCCGAAAAATGTAGTTCTGCCTGAAAACTATCTACCTAATTTTGAACCATTATTCGTACCTCTCGGACAGTCAAAAATGGCGTTATCTAGGCTTACAAGGAGAATCTGCTATTTGAGTTTTCGTTTGTAGACAATCGCTCGCTTCAAACTTAATTTCAGCCAGAAGTACTATCTAAGTGGAACGCCACTATTGGTTGGCGTAAAGCGTTCAAGAAATTTTGAAAAAAAATCGGAAGTTTCGAGACAACCGGGAATGACATTTTTCAGGCATAGAAGGAGGATCTAGGCAGTTGCTATTTTGATCAGAAAATTACCATAAAATGTACCATTTGCTGCAATTTTTCTTGTAGGCTTTTCCGGGGAACAATATATAAAACGGAATTGAATCCATGCTAATGTACTTTACTCCCTTGCAACCTTTGTCTTGGCTAAAATTCAACACATAATAAAATAACCGCTATATTGTCTATGTGACTGCACGACTCACGACTGTAAATGATTTTACTTCTATTGGTAACAACGGTGGAAAAAATCACGTGAAGAGATGGTTTTTACGGAGCCCGTAAGAGGACATGCAAGAAAAAAATTACTTCGTATATTCGAAATAAGTGTTTCGTATATTCAAAATAACTATTTTGAATATACGAAATAATTTTTTTCTTGCATGTCCCCTTACGGGCTCCGTAGGTTTTAAATGAATTTTCAGGAAGATTTATGAAAAGAGATTCGTACGCAGTATCATTAGGTCTATGTAATTGAAAAACAACGTAAAGACCCGATGTTCATTTCCGTTGGAAGAGTTTACGCTGCATGGGTAGGATAGATGGCAAAGTAGTACACACTGCAACTGAACGCCCCCCCCCCCTCCCCCCGTCTGTCAGTATAGTTAATTGGGAGATTGGAAACATCCCAGAACTTTTTCAAAACCTCTCCCGAGTATTTTACGTTTTTTGGCAAAGATTTTGCAAGACTATACGGTATGAAGTAGGGGAGAGGCAAAACTTTTTCATAAGCTACGCAAACACGGGCGGCGATCATTGGGGGATGTCCCCCAATATTTTTTAGGGGTACATCATATCAAATGCCCCCCCCCCCCCCAAATATTTGAGGCATGAGGAGAAATCTTTGAAGCCGATTCACTTTTTGTTTTAACAAGAGGTCAATACATTTTGCGGTTGATGTGACGTAATCTTTTTAATTTCTGAAGCATTTTGTCCTTAAATTAAAAAGTACATTTTCGCGCGCTACGGATACAGATACATTTGGTGTAACCTGTTTAACGCGAGATTCAGATGTATTAATTGCATAAAAGTATAGTTTTCACGAACAGCCCTATTGGTAAATTAGTTGTCCGAACATATGTTATTCTTCTGAAACAAGATATTAACTCGATGAAAGTTCTCATTTGGAAGATTCTTTATTCAGACACAACATAATATTGTGTATAAAATATTAAGTATTTCAGTGATAAGCATTGAAAGGGAATTATTTCCCCAAATCGGGTGCTTTTGTTTTCACCTAAGTATATTTTTAGGAGAAAAACAAACTTCTTAATTGCTACATGATCTTTAATTAGCATCAAAATCGAAAGTTGCATGGTACCTGACATTATTTAACATATAGGCAACGAGGACTTGCATGCTTCTCTGAATAATTTTTGTGAACAATGTAATAGGGTTTTCATTAATTGCACAAGGAAGATATCAAGACTGTTTGGGAGGGACTATGGGTGTAAAAAAGGTGGAAAATTGGAATTGTTTAGTGTGAGAACTGGTAACATTCTCCCATTTTCTTAACATAAGCCAAATATTTTCAGTATCTCTTGAGCAAAACCCCACATTTTTCGACGCCCTTCGCGCGTCCAAACTGTTTCATTGAGGTCATTTTTGGAACTTCTGACGCCTCTCCGGATGGCTGTGTATTTCACCGAATAAAGCTACCCCATGTCGTGTTCCTTGGTGAGAATGCCAGCTAGATGTTACTACATGGCAAATACATTTCTTACAAAATGCTTATAGTGGAGAGCTTATAGTGGAGAAAATTTTGAATTTTATGAAAGTAAATTCATGAAAAGCGCACCGTAGTTACTGATGTCACTTGATGATCTGGTGTCACGTATAGCAAATTTCCGTCTTTTCACTTTCAAAGTTCAGAGCTCGGAAAATTTTATTCAATGTATGAGCGAACCCTTCTGCTTAGAAGTCGTTTGTGGCGCGCGAAGCGCCCGGAAAAATTTGCTTCTTTGAGACGAATAATGAAAAATGTGGAGCTTTTAATGGGAGGATTTCGAAATTTCATGAGTTGTCAAAACCACACAGTAGACTGGTTACACAAATTTCACAGAGCCGCCTGTTCCCCGTAGCTACGCTATTGGGTGTCTAAGAGAAAGATTTGTCCAAAAGTTCTACTATTCTACTAGTAAGAAACCATTTGTAATGGAAAGAAGGTAAAAAAATCCATGACTTGATCAAAAGCGCACTTCAATCTACTACGGGAAACCAGAGATAGAAGGGTGGGGGAATGGTACCCACTGGTACGGTGCTACTCAGACACCGTTGCACATTGCCTACCAGTGAAGATTCTTGATACAAAAAAAAACAAAAACAGTAAAACATGTTTTTTTTTTTTTTTTTTCGAACGACACATCATGGAACACTATCTGCAGAAATAATGGAGGGTACCTCTAATTCCTGTTTGAAGTCTCTCATCTGGCAAACGTCAGTGTGATTTTACTTCTCTGATAGTGGTCTAAATACGAAATGGTCAAATCGCTATACAAAGGAATGATGTGAGCGTGTCGAAATTTTGCTTTGTAAATCATATATTTTTCTAAAAAAGTTGCATGCCGATTGTTAACCGAGACGTTTTTAGTTTCCTTAAAATGTGTTTGCCAATTTCAGCCCCCAGGCTGGTCATTCACTTAAAGGGCAAGAGCAGTCATCCCAAATTGAAGTAGGGTAGTATACTGTCTAGTTTCATGACTGGCTGTTGGGAGTCATGTGACAATGTTTTTTCTCTTCAAATGTCAAATTTACTAGAAATAGCTGCTTGGTTTACCTTGAAGATGCAATAGTAAAGTCATAAAATGTAATGAAAGATACTTTGAAGAGAAATAAGACAAATGTTGTCTTATCTAGCTTTTTCTCCCAAAGAAATTTGGGGGGACTGCTCTTTACCTTTAAAACCACAAATTTCATTAAAACATAGTAGGGGACGATTCATCTTCTTCATATTCCTATATATTGTGCTCCTTCATAACCACACCTGCTGCCCTATGCATACGAACAATCCACATAACTGCTTAGACCGATGACTAATGTATGCTTGATATGCAAGTGAAAAAAGAACATCAATGAGACTGCAAGCGCGCCGAGCGCGCGAAAATGTTGGAGATTTGCAAAGTAACCAAGGGGAATTATTGATTTAGAAAGCTAGTCGATCGTAATCGGTAGAGGACACCTTTCATAACCATGATGTATATTCTTTTTGGTAGTACCTAATTTTTAAGTTTCACGCCACAAAAAGTGTGGGGGACTGTTACGTTATGGTCCCCTCCACTCAAAAAAAGTCTGTGTGGGGGAACATTTTCCCCTGCCCCCCCCCCTCTCAAATCGACGACCCTGGCTCAATCATACCTTCAGTTTGGTCAAACTTTTCGAGCTCTGGCAATGACAAAATCGGAAATTAGCCAAATGTGACACGAGATCATCTTGTGATAACGCAACTACAGTGCTGTTTTCATAAATTTTCTACATGCTTAAAATTTCAAACTTTCTCCAATATGAGCTCTTGACTTTTTAAAATGTTGTCGGAGAGCATCAACTCGTTTGCCTTAGATAACACTATGTAGCAACACCGATGCTGGTCGCCTTGCAATCTCAGATTTGCCAATAGGAAATTTAGATTTTCCAATAATCCCCCAACTTGTCAAATTTCATTACGGGAAATCCAGAATCCGAAATTCTCTGCAATACAAGCCCCATATTTTCAAATATTTGTTTTAAAGAGCAAAAATTTCGGCGCGCTTTGCGGACCGCAAACTACGTTCCTTCTAAAGTGGTGGTCGCACGTTAAAAAAAGCGGAAATCTCGGTACAAGTACCCGGATTTCCGATTGACTCCCTAGAAAAAATGTCTAGCTACGCCTGTGTTTACAAGATGCACTTAAAGTTATAACTTTTGGCAGAAACCTTTCCAGTCAAAGGTAGGAAAACGCTCGAAGTCACTCTCCGTGCATCGCCACTTAGGGTTTGGCGGCATCCTTGACTACAAATCTAACACCCCAAACGTGAAGATTGGGATCCTCGATTTTGAACTCCGTTACACAATTTCTCGTCGTCTCTATCATGAAAAAATCGTTCAAAGTAAAAACACCATGTTAGCCATCTGCCCTGAAGACTGATTCTTGCATTCGATGTCCTGCTCAAAGCTCAATGCTGCAGTGTATTGTAAAAGGAGGAAAGTAGAAAATCTTCAAGAAGAGAAAAATTTTCGTGCGCTTCCCGAGCACGGGCACAGCACGAGGAGCAACAACACCGCACCAACACCAACACCATCTATGACAGGCTTGAGATGGCATGTGATCCTTGAAAGAAAGTGTTTATCACCTGATGTCACCATTTGACACAACATAACCCTTCGTTGGCTTGACCCTCCCTTATAGTGTCCCTGGTCACCAGTCTGTTTTTCGTGAAAATGTCCCCTGCAATATCTGAAACAGATAGCCGACCTTGCATATACGCAATTGCGTTTTATCATTTTTTTTATTTTTCATGAAAATTCTACCTTGAACGAAGCTTTTTGTGTTTTTCTGGGAAAAAAATGAAAGTATGTAAAATTACAGACAATTTCGAGCATTATATTGCACAAAATTGAAAAGAAAAAAGGCTGAAGAATAATGTTTCTTTTAAGCGACAGGCTTCCCAAATGTATCGCAATTTTTTATCTCTTTGATTTTTCAAAAATAAATCATCCTGGCCAGGGGTGGCGCCAGCGGCGGGAAGGGGGGGGGGTCGTCGGTTTCCTCGGGGAAGTCTAAAATAATATAAAAAAATAATAAAAAAAACCACAGTGACTAAAGTGATCTTTAACATACTTTTTGTTTTGACATGCTATTTAATACATATCGAAATTGAATTCCATGTACCTTGTTCTATTTCCTCCTCCGTCGGGGAAGAACGGCATTTTCCTTCGCGAAGGCTTAAAAATGAACGTTAAAGTCTCAAGTTACTGAATTGATGATCATGAACTTTTTCTTCTTTATGAACTATTTTTTCTATTTCTATTTTGAATCTGTCTTTATCACTTTTTTTCTAACTTGGCTATCCCTCATCCCATCTTCAATTCGCAAAGTCCTGCCCCTTTGGGGGAAGGCTTTCCTCCTCCTGTTTTTTAGAAAATCCAATTTCGTCGGGGAGCCTTAATATATATACCCTTGATAAACTTACAAAAGATGCGGGTCTGATCACCTACAGTCACCCGGACGATCTCCTTGATTTCGTTTGCTACAAGAACATATTATTCAAGGAAACTCGCAATTCCGAAGTTTCCTCACAAAAACGGACGAGAGGTTGTTCGTGTCCATGCAGTGCCCAATGGTCTGCCATCTGGCCTGCCTCGACAGCCGAATTCTAGTAAATGAAAATCGGCCTGGCCGTTTCAGCTACACATAATAAAAAGTATAGTGTGAGAACGACTCCCAGTAAGCCTGACTAAAATTCTTTTGAAGCCACCTTGTGACGTGACATATTTTCAAATACGTTGGAAGTAAAATCATTTATAATCTGGAGTTCGGACAGTCACGTAGAAAATCTCATCAATTTAGCGGACCTTGCAATTGAATACAACGAAGGTTCTTAATAGAGGCAAAAACACTTGTTTGCTTTAATTCCGTTGCAGTTCCCCGAAAAGAGACAAGAAAATTACATCTAGACTAATTGTAGCAGTAATTTTCTGATCACTTAGCAAGTAAGGTTTTTTATTGAAGTGAAACTTTTATTTCAAAGGAAAGCTCAAAATAACGACTGCTTCATTTCTAATTACAAGTCCGGGAAATGCCATTTCCGGCTGTCTGAGGGGTTAGATTTTTTAACATTTTTTTTTGTACGCTCCGCGCCAACGATCGTGGCGCTCCGCTCAGATAGTGCTTTGGTCGAACAGAATACTTAACACAACAATTCATGCTTGCAAATTATTTTTCGTTTTGGGGCAATATTATGAAGCGAAAATTTTATTGCGGAAAAAAGCTCAAAATAATGACTGCTTTGCTTTAGTTAAGAGTCCGGAAAATGCCATTTTCTGCTGTCTGGGGGTTCTCAATACTTTTTAATTTCTGTGCTCTGTACTTTAATGATCTTTCCGGCAGAATTAAATTTTTCAGACAAAAAAGACCAGTCCGCCCATTACCAAACTGAAACGCACCCTTACGTCTATGTCAATATATAAAATATAAAACTTCAAATATATGGGAAGCCAACCTTTTTCCGCGGGAAAAATTTCCAATTTGGTCCTAGGGCCTTAATCTGCATGATGATATTAGGAAACCCCAACAAAACTACAGATCACCCCTACTTAACTTATGAGAAGATCAGATGCTTCCATAAAACCCCAAAATCTGTTATAAAATTACAACTTTTATCCAATATAAGCTTCAGATTGTTAAATGTGGCAAATTTTTCTAGTTTCGGTGAATACTCCATAAAATAAAATACCTGCAACGAGCCAACTCTGTTAATCACCCTAACATTCTACCTAACTTTGCTCTTGAAAGCCATATCACACTTAATAAAAAAAAAACCAAAATTTTTCTTTATAACCGAACCAAAAAACCAGATTTTCTTCCAAACTGTAGGACGATTTTTTCGACAAGTCTTCTTTTTACTAGTTGGCACTGGCGTCCGGGGGATTTTTAAAATGTCCACAAGGTCCGGATTTCATGTGTTTTCCACATGATCCATACTTCTGCTTTGCGGTCCAATTATTTTGAGAGATTTATTCGTAGTATTTTAATTTTGACTACGCAATGTACCGATGAACAAATACTGCACCATTTTGCACATTGTTTGTTTGGCAATATGTATGTCTCTTGTAAAACCTCTACAAAAACTAAAAGTATTTTGATATTTTTCATGCTTCCCAAAAAGGGAAAATCCTAAAACTTAGGCCTATAATCAGTTCAAAGTTTGCCAAACAAAGCACCATTTTGCATCTAGGAAATCTAACGCAAAAAAAGTTTCTCAGAGGGGGACGCAACTACTTTTGGTTTTCCTGTTAAAGGGTAAGGTACTGCCTTAGGTAAGCTGAATCCATTCAAATATTGCCGCATATGCGGCTGGGCACATCCAGTTTAAAACACGTGGGAAGTGCCGTTTTCGCCCATCTGGAGGGGTTTCAGGGCCCCAATTTTTTTATACGCTTCTCGCCAACTGATGGTGGCGCTCCGCTTAAATTCAAATATTGCCGCATTTGCGATCTACGTCCTTCTGAAGTTTACAATTTTTCCCAAGGGAAAGGGAGATACCGGTTCCCTTCAGTCTCATCCCCCAGGCCACAGATCAGAAGTGCCCAGTTTTGGGGCCCCTAAAAAGTGTATTTATTACCATGTTTCATAGACTGATTTTTTATTCTCTTTATTTGAGAAGTCGCAGACATGAGAATCGTATTTCAAGGCTGGGTAAATGCAGCTTAAAACACATGGGAAGCGCCGTTTCCGGCCACCTGGAGGGTTTTAAAGCCCAAAATTTTCTTGTACGCTCCGCGCCAACCAATGGTGGCTCTCCGCTTAGATAGTCTTACCGTGCCTGACCATTGGAGGTACCAGGCCCCCACTTGTTACCTAGCCCCCCCCCCCCCCAAAAAAAAAAAAAAATCCCATCCTGGCTTCGCCACTGTATCAACTCATTGAGTAAGAAGGTTAGGAGGATTGGTATTGTTTGGGGTGAGAGAACTGGACTTTTAAATGCGTAACCCCAAAAGATTTTCAGCTGTCGCCTATGTTACGTTTTTCATTTTGCCCATGTGAAAGACAGATTCTTCAATAAACAGCCCAACTTTTTAATGATCCTCAAAAAAAAAACCAATTTCTTTTAAAAAATTAAATTTTGTCTTCAAAATCAACTAGATTTTTAATTATTTTCTGAAAAGAAAGCCAAACATTCGGCGCGCTACGCGCGCCTCAAAATCTGCTAAGTTACGTCACACGGGGCCTAATTCATAATCTTGTTGTGAAATGACTGTGAAGAGCTTTCTGCGCTGCCCGAATGTGTCTTTAATATGATCTTGGTGATTTTTCATGAAAATTACACTACGGTTATGACGTTTCTAACAAGAGCCCAATGGTTTCTTGCTGGATATATTTTACAGTAAGGCTACTAGAAAAGCTGATAAATTGACCTCCAAACTAGAGCTAAGCAAAAGCTCATACCCAATGTTTGTTATATCTTCGCAAGGGGCCCGTATTTTAGTTCTAGAGAAAAGAAAACACCCTTTTGTTCTTCTCTCCTAAGCTACCTTTACTTGTTCTCAAATACAACTTGCTAGGCCTATTACTTTAAAATCAGGGAGGTGCTACTAGTAACACCTCCCTGTTGGAACAATCTACCATTTGCCCGTTTCGCTATCTCTATACAGAAAATAGGGTTTATTCAGCCAGGGAAGTGTTACTAGATAACACCTCTTATAACACCTCCCTGATTCAGCAAGCGTTTAATGGGGTAGTGGAATGAGGATTAGGTTACCTCACTGAGCACAACAGTAAGAGACGTATGTTCTATGCATTATTGTGTTGCATCCACTGGCAGAGAGACTAGTTTAATGCCGACCTGTGCTCACTGAACCTATTACCCTCTTACAACTTCAACAGTGGCTTAACCAGACCTGACTGTCCGGGAAGGGGGGGGGGGCAATAGCATAGAGGTTTCCTGCTTTTGTACTAGTTGAGCTGTGTTAGTTTGTGGGTGTCTCAGGGCCTTAAGGGAAGTGTGGAGGGAGAAGGGGGGAGGTACAAATTGGACCGTGCAACTCACCGTACCTCATTGACCAAAAGGTACATTTTTATGCTATTTTTATTTAAAACTTCATTTAAAATAAATCTTATTTTTTTTTTCTTAAGTGTGAACACTACTGTATGAGATACGTACCAAAAATTTGAGTCCTTTTACATATTTGTAAATATGGAACTTGTATTACAGGAAATAGAGTAGATTCAGGGTTTCCTGTAAGGAAATTAGCATATTTGACTATCGAAGAATCTGCGTTTCCTATAAGCATATGTCTGAGATAGCATGTCAACTGAAGATCATGTTATCTAAGGAGTGCGGATTAAGGCTTCTCGGAGACATTTAAAAAACTCTCGAAACTTAAGTGCCTTTTTTAGACAAAAATGAAAGCCTACATTGAAGAAAATTTTAGGGAAACGGCACTGTAGCGGCTAGGACAAATTATTCACTGACTGCTTTATGGGCGATCACTTATTGCTTTACGGGTTGCAATTTAAGCGCGCGGAAAGTTTTGCCTTTTTTAAAACTACTAATTTCAAATATGGAACTTTTTGAAGGAAAACTTTGGAAAACCGCACTGTATTTGACTGGTTTCTCAAATGTCAAATTTTCGAATTTTTAATTTTCGAGGAAGGGCGTAATCGCCCCGTCTCCTGTAGCTACGCCAATGCTTTGCAACATTGAACATTGATAAAATTTTTACACTTCAATAACTAAAGAATCCGTCTAAAAGACTACACAAATGACAGGGTTGAAAGGTATCCGATGGCAGATGTGTATGAGAACATCTGAGTACGGTAGACTAATGGTTCTCCTGCCTAGAATAAGAAGTCTTGCTAGAAAGACTCTCTTCAGTTGGCGCGGAGCGTACAGAAATTTTTGAAAAATCACGACCCCTCAGACAGCCAGAAATGGCATGTCTCGGGCGTGTAAGTAGTAGCTAAGTTTTCCGATTTTTCTTGCAAATATGAACACCACTGTACTAGGAATGTATTGCGGCGCTCGAAGCGCGGCGAAATTTCTACCCTTTTGAAACAATAATTCTTTTATATGGAGCTTAAACTGCAGAAAACTTTGGATTCTTGGTTTCCTGTGAGGACGTTTAAAGTGTTGGGGGTGGGGGGGGGGGGGTTACTGAAGAATCTGCACTTCCTTCAATTGGTGGCATATCTGAGAATGAGTGCCTCGACTGTCTGACAAAGAGCAAGAGAGGAAAGTCTTTCCTCCGATAAAGCGGACCTCAGATATTATTTTGTCAACTTTAGGCGACTAAATGAATGTTCATTTATTTTTCTAAATGAATGTTCATTTATTTTTCTAAATGAATGTTCATATTTTGACAAAAGCAGTGTTCCATGAATGCAGATCAATCTTGCTTTTGATTTTATAGTTGGCCCACTTTCTTTCTTTTCTCATTTTCCCCTTTTTTCCTCTAAAAAACGGGAAGGGAAAAACAGGAAGGGAAGGAAGGGGGAAGGAAAGAAAGGAAAAAGAGGAAAAGAGAGGGAAAAAGAGAAAAGGAAAAAGAGAAAAAGGAGGGAAAGGAAAGGAAAGAAAGACAGAAAAAAGGATAACGGAAAAGAAGGGTCTCTCCTTTCCCCCTTCTTTTCCGTTTTCCCCACCTCTCTCTCTTTTTCCTTTTCTCTTCTTCACTCTCTTTTCCTCTTTTCCCTTTCTTTCCTTCCCCCTTCCTTCCCTTCCCGTTTTTTCTTCCCTTCCCGTTTTTTGTGCAGGCCGGGGGAAGTTTGCCCCCTTACCCCCCGCTGGTTATGCCACTGAACTTCAAACGATCCAAATTCTGTGTACAACCCGAAGGAAGCTGTACTGAACGAATGTAAAGGCCAAATTTTTAGGGTATTTGGGTGTGTAAGCTGATTTGATGCTACACCAGGTGAGGTAAAAAATCTAAAGAACCTATATCATTATCTTGCTATCAAGATTTTTTAAATAACATTTTCAGTGGTTGACCTCCAGTGACCTTGATGACCTTTAAACTTGACAAAACACAAATTGATTTGAAATCTGTCCTTTCTATAGCTAGCTAGTGTTTGACCCCTTGTGACCCCAGATGACCCTTGACCTTCCCCAAACATAAGATTTTATCCTTACACCATAGCACATCTACACACTTAGTATGACATCTATCCAAGTGGCCTATCTTGAAATATTGCATTGAGCAGGTTTTAAGTGATCTCTGTTAACCCCAAATGACCTTAGACCTCTTAGGCCTCTGCTTCCTCACCTAGTACGCCTATCCTGAAAGACTATCCGAAGCGGAGCACCACCATTAGTTGGCGCGGAGCGTTCAAAAAGGTTTTGAAAATAGCAACCTTGGACAGTCAGTTTGCGGGCATGCCTCAGGATTGGACTTGTAAAAGATTTTTCAGGTGTCGTTATTTTGAGCTTTCTTTCACATCGAAATCTTTATATTACGTAAACAAATTCCAGCCTTTCTTGGATGGGAGCTGAGCGTCCCGCCCCCTAAATCCGCAATTCAAAGAGACATTTTCAAAAAAGCTCAGAAAATTGAAAACAAGGGTGACGACTCGAGAAGCCATGCTGAGAGAGATTTAGCAAGCCATTCTCTAGAAAATACCCAAGTAAACTATCCTTTAAGGATTCCATACCTTTGCCCTCAGACAGAGGGTTCATGTAGCCTGGCTGGATGAATCCCATCAGGCCCAGGGGCTTTACTGGTCTCCAACGTAGGTGGTCCAGCTGGGGCAGAGAACGGTTCTAGTCTGGGGGAAGTATACGCCCACTGGCTGGTCTACTGTGAGCTGATTTCATCTTTCACTGATCAGATGCTAGCCTAGGTTGCACGCGTATTGCAAACGTCATATCTGTGTAATTACTAGTGAGTATTTCCAGGGAGACCCGGGACAGTATTTCAGTACAGTATACGCGTACGCAGAGATCGCCTTACATATATTATTTCAATTAATGGTACCATAAGATGGAGAATTGATGTCCGCTACGGCCAACCATACACTTTCACTAGACCATACGGACAGTAACGTTAGACTGCAGCTAGCTGCAGTACTGCAAGGTGCAATCATCGTATCGTAGCGGTATTCCAAGAGCAGGATAATTGAAGGTGTCTGGCCTAGATTTACAAATACAGATTGAAAATTTGGTACTAACGATAGGCCTTATTGGCCAACTTATAAGGCTAAAGAGCATGATTGACAGTATGGTATCTGGAACTGAGTACGGTAACTGTAGTGTTAGGCACAACGCCTGTAGGCCTACAATAAAGGATTACCTTTCGCTAGACTCACTTTTTGGAGCTCTTATCTTCTTAGGCCTATGGGACCGTCGGTTACAGTTAGTTTCCGCCTTCGCTACTTTCCGCCCATCAAAAACGGTGTTTTCCGCCCTTTTATTTTTTAGCAGAAAACATCTTTTTGGGAGGCGGAAAGTAATGGAATGGAATGTGATTTAAGTGATATTTTTGTCAAATGAAGATTCCATCCACTTTTCCTTAAATTATCAAACTTCATCGATGTCTTTTACTATTCAATGCGACACCCGTTACTGCCATGTTGACGTCTTTCCAAGAAACATTCTCACTGTAGACTTCAGTATACTAATACGTACTTACGTACAGGTATACAGTATTCAGTGCTGTGAACAATTGTTCACACAATCAGCATAAGCCTACCTATAGACAATGGGACTACTTACACGTAAAAAAATACGAGTCTGTGACTAGACTTGCCGTTTAGTAAAAATGTCATACAATGCATTCTTTTCGATGAGGAAACTGAAAATGTTTTAGCCCTACCTACAAATTTCATTGTTTTCTTGTACTTTGATCTGAAATTTGAAGTTAACAGTTATTTGTAACACATGTAAATTCAAACATTACTTTCCGCCCTGAGATTTTTACTAGGGGCAGAAAGTAACAGGCGGAAAATAGCGAGGGCAGAAACTAATTACGGACCCCCGGGACCGTCGACTCACAGTCCCTTCGTCGTGACTAATATTATTCTCACCCTGATTCTACAAGGCTAGGCCTATGCCTAGATCATTCATATTAAGCGTAAATGTTGTGCAGTTACTCAAAGGGGATTACGTTTACTCAAAGCGGGATTTTGTTGCTATGAGGGAGGACACCCGGGGTTTCTCTTCTACCTATTTCAGTGGGGGCAAGATAAAGGTACTGTGGAAGAAAATTGGCAGCTTATTAGGCCTAAGTCCCTTCTTGAAAGAACTGTGAAGGCTATTATAATATTCCCACTAGGCCTATAGATCTAGATTGGCTAAATCCAGAAAATCTCTTCCATGGATAACCGACAATATTCGCAGATTAGTTAGGCTTAGGAACAGATTGCATGCCCAGAAGGCTAGCTGGTATGAATGAGAGATGGGCTCATATACGAACTAAAATAAAAAGCGAGGTCCACACCGTCCAGTAAATCTAGTAAAAAAAGTACAGCAATGGAATGATCGGCGATATCAAAGTTGATGCCAAACCTTCTGGAGATATATATTAATGGTCAAAAGAAAGATAGGCATCATCTTCCCCCTCTTAAGACTGATGATAAGCTAGCTGTTACTGTCTTGCATGGATAAAGTTCGTGCTCTCAATAACCAGTTCTGTCATGTCTTCACTAAAACAGTGTTTCATATAATGTACCCCTCATCAGGCCTGCATGTAAGAGAATGAATGATACAGTAACTATATCCATCTTTGGTGTTGAAAAGCTTTTGCATGGTCTTAAAATCAACAAGAACATGGGACCAGATGGCATCTACCCTTGGGTTCTGAGAGAGATTGCCACTAATTTTGCACCTGTTTAAATAAACCATCTCTTTCAGCAATCCCTCACAAAAGGATGTATTCCAGATGATTGAAGACTGCAAATGTTTGCCCTATTTTCAAAAAAAGTGATAGTTCCCTACCTTGTATGTAGGCCTTACACATGGGTCTGCTGTAAATTGTTAGAACATATTATTGCTTCTAATCTTATGAACCGTTTTGAAACATATACAGTAACTTGCTCTCTCCTACCCAACACGCCTTTCCTAAGTCTCATAGTTGTGACACACGACTCGTGTCGATCTTCCTCCCTGGATGCCCTTAAACAAATTGACGTGTTTATCTTGGACTTGGAGAAGGCCGCGGCCTGATCGATACTGTTCCTCATGATCAGCTGTATGCACTTGGTGTTTCAAAACAGATTCTTCTTTAGGGTTGATGACATTCTTGGTGATCATAAACAATCTGTTGTTGTCAGTGGAATGCATTCTCCCCAGATGGAAGTTCTGTCTGGAGTTCTCCAGGGGTCTGTCCTGGGACCAATTCTCTTCTTAGTACATATCAATGATATTGTCGATGTTGTTTCTTCCAAGGTTCGCCTTTTAGCAGATGATTGTGTCTTTTAATTACTGCATTATTGAGTCCAATGATGACTGTCGCAAACTTCAGGATGACATTGAGCAGTTGGGGCTGTGGGCTTCTCCGTGGGGCATGAGATTTAATTCAGCCCACTAAGTGTAGCATTATAACTTTTGCTCGGAAAAAAAGTCCTATATTTTTGATCCCTTGCCGAAGGCAGGCAAGGAATCTATGCGATGGTGATGTCGTGTGTGTGTAGATGTGTGTGTGTAATGCCTGCTTGTAAACACGATATCTCAAGAAGGGTAACCCCCAGGGATCTCAAACATGGCATGTAGATTGTCCACATTGAGTTGATGGCCCTAATTTTTTTGGTACAGGTCAAAGGTCATTTGGGGTCACCAGAGGTCAGAATGTAAATACCTTGGAAATTGCTTGTAAACAGGATATCTCCAGAAGGAAAAATGTGAGCAATCTCAAACTTGCTATGGTGATTGTCCATGTTGAGTAGATGGTCCCTATTGTTTTTGATGGAGGTCAAAGGTCAATTGGGGTCACCAGAGGAAAAAAGGTCAAAACCTTGTAAACACTGTATCTCAAGAAGGGTAAATGTGAGGGATCTCATACATAGCATGTGGATTGCACATATTAAGTAGATGATCACTATTATTTTTGGTGGAGGTCAAAGGTCATTTGGGGTCATCAGAGATGAAAAGCTCAAAAAATTGTAAACACCATATGTCAAGAAAGGTAATCACATATTTTCCAAGTGGATTGTCTATATTGAGTAGATGACCCCTATTGTTTTTATTGGATGTTAAAGGTCAATTGGGGTCACCAGAGGAAAAAAGGTCAAAACCTTGTAAACACTGTATCTCAAGAAGGGTAAATGTGAGGGATCTCATACATAGCATGTGGATTGCACATATTAAGTAGATGATCACTATTATTTTTGGTGGAGGTCAAAGGTCATTTGGGGTCATCAGAGATGAAAAGCTCAAAAAATTGTAAACACCATATGTCAAGAAAGGTAATCGCATATTTTTCCAAGTGGATTGTCTATATTGAGTAGATGACCCCTATTGTTTTTATTGGATGTTAAAGGTCATTTGGGGTCATCAGAGTTCAAAACATCAAAACCTTGCAAACACTACATCTCAAAAGAGCATGTTGAAGTTAATATCCATCACTGGATAGGGTGAAAGGTTCAGAATAATTTGGCATGGGTAATGTAATAGGCATAGGTATATAATTTTTTTGAAACAGTGTATTAACTTCACTTTGTAAATTCTTTAGTGAGGTAATTTTGAAAATATATTTGTAAAATACTGAAGCAAATTCATAGGAAGAAGATCTTAGGTGCACAAAAAGGCACATCAAATGGTAGTTACTGTACAGTATGTTGTTTTGGCATGAAATTGTGCCCTTTTATTACATTAAGTTCCAAGTATTAATACATGAAAAAGTGGGTAGAGCAAAATATAAAAATCTTAAAAGGCAAAATCTGTTCATGAGGCTGGCATACATGCTTCAATACTCATGGGTATGCTGATTTTGCAGCAACAAAGATTTTCATGAAACTGATTTTCCACTGTTAAATGAAAGTGTAGAACATGTGAGTTTAAACCCAAGTCTCATCCGTCAAAAAAGTCTCTTAAGTAACAAATTGAGATATCCAGAGTTACAAGTCACTCACTAGTCCTTGAACAGGACTCTATGCTATGTCCACTTTGTTTTACTCCATGCTAGAGTCCTTGGCCCTAGTGCGCTACAAACCTAGCTCTTGCAATATCTGGATCACAGCATAAATAGCTCATTCACCAGCTTATTTTACCAACGTTATCCTTAAACAATTGGAATCAGTTTGATGTTTATTTATAGCTAAAAAATTATGCATACATACAATTTCAGGTTACTTTCTGCGGCAAAATGTTACAGAACGCTTGCTTGGAGCAGCAGCCACTTTGCTGTTAAAATTGAGAAATGATGGTGCTACATGCACTTCCATATAGTGAACAAGTTATGCACAACTGCAATTCTTGAAGTAAATATCATTAAATCTGTTACATATTTCTAAAATTCCAAACAAGAGGGCAATCCACGGAGTTGCATATCTCATCGCTAACATGTGCACAAGTTGGTTAGAGAACTTGAACTATTTATGTGCTAGAAGTTTTATCTGTGCTATTTTTATGTTACAGTAGAATGTCATTGACAGTAATTACCATACTAAAACTCCATGCCACAATCCTTTGAAATTCCTATTTGAAGTCCAAGAGAAGCGATTTTTTTTTTCGATCCAAAGGATGGAAATTTTTTTTCATAAGATAGCGAGGGGAAAGAATATGGCACAGACCAATCAAGTTCTTGGAACTATAGGCACACCCCTTATTCCAAGAAAACATCATTTGGATATTTAAATTCTGACACTGGATTACAAAAGAACTTGAGAAATACTGTAGGCTACCCAATCTTTGTAACACTTGCCCTTTTAATCCAGTAGGCCTATCTAAAATTTTGGAACAAATTTATGTTTTGCTGGGCGTATTCTCCATTTTGATGGGACTGCAAACTGTGTGTCGAGCTGATATGCACATCAAGTGGGTCTCATTTAAAAAACTGGGCGTGTGTGCCATGTTGAACATGTGGCGTTTGAAGATTTCCGGCCAACGCACAAACCTTTTCTGTGTACTGGCCTGTGGTGAATCCTAGCCCGTGGCAAGGAAATTGTCAGGTACGTCTTTTTGGCAATGCTTCAGAACTGCCAAGTTTTAAGGGCACTAATATGTAAGATAGGTAGGCCTTATGCCTATTACCAGATGTTAGTCACCCACAGTTTTAATCTTGGGTTAAAACTCAAGCCTATGAATGGCGTAGGTCTAGCCTTGCCTATAAGCCCCACACCTACTGTAGCCTATATACAGCTTCAGATTTCAAGTCTAGCCCTAGGTTAGACTTTAACTTTCATACTACTAGGCCTAACAGTTACAGCAACTTTGGAGTGAAAAATCCAGCTGTCTGCATAGACCATATGAGAATACTGTAGAAGGGCTATCAAAGTGAAGCGAGCAGAAATTTAAAAATCTCACTGCAGCATACAAGCTAGTGAAAAAAGAATTTGAGTTGTGAAGACAAGACTGCTACTACCAAGTACTAACCTAGGCCTGAGGCTAAGTCTAGCTTATTTATATTAATTTATGAAAAATAGGCTAGTTATAAAACATTAAACTGGGCATGACACGGCCAAAGTAAGTTTTTTGGTAACTGTTGGTGGGTACACCTTGACATAAAGTGAATGATTTCCCCTACTAAATTATGTCCATAAATACCGAAATACGGCATTTTGAATTCCCAGTTACAGGCCGGGCTCAGCCCATTTGAAATTTGAAAGCAAAAAACGTATGTGAATGCGTCTCAAAGAGGTGACGTCATTGGAGGCACAGTCAGTGAACCATATATAGCTCGTTGGGCACGGTTAGCAACACTGTACCAGAGAGCTTACAATCATCGAATCATGTGCATGGTAACGCGTGTTAGCGCATACATAATTGCAAACACCGGTGCTACAATAGCAGTGAGCATGGCCACTGACTACATTGTGAATTGTGCATTGCATGGTTACTGCTTAGTATTCGCAATAGCATCTTCACCAAACAGCTCATATAGTAAAGACGAGCTCGAAGTCGGAACGCCCTTGTTGTGGTCTGTCCATACATGTTTATGAATACCTGTTATTTATAGCGCCCGAACCCCGTCTTTCTTGCACAAAAACAGAACTATTTTTACCCTCGTGCATATGCACGCGAACATATTGGCCAACGATTTGCTCCGAATTCGCACCATGGTCCGCGCCTTCCGCTCTGTATGTTGTACTCCATATTGCAATGCAATTGTTTTCATGAGGTTGCTAAGACAAGATAACTTTACCGAGCGTTACATTAGTTCCACATCTAGATGCGGGCAGTAGGGCGAGGTTTGTGCAGCTAGTTGTGTCACAAGGCAAAATCAGGCGACCTGTTGCGGCATTTTTTGCGTTTGGATTTAGAACGTTTTCCTTCATATATCATTTATGCCGAATTGCATGGGTTTTTAATGGGGTGTGAGATGATATTTGCAAAATACTGTATCTAATCTTGCAATGCAAAAAAGTTTTTGTGGCTGTGTCATGCCTACTTTAACCTTTGACAATCTGTAACATGAACTATGTTCCAGGTTGCCATGACAACCACACATATCCTTACATCTTCTCATGCCGAGGCTATTTCACTTAAACTCTCAGGTTTGTGGGATGCTTCTGTTAAGAGTTAAAGTAAATACAAAAAAAAGTATTTGACCCCCTGTCACGTGACCTGTGACCAGGGTTGCCATGGAAACTACATATTTTGGTAGAACTAGTCTACCCTATTATACTTGTGAAGTTTCACGTAAAATGAATGGTTTCTTTTGTAGTTTTAGTAGAAAATAGTAATAAAAAGTGGCCTTTTGACCTCTGACCTTTGACCTTTACTTCCGAGGGTCTGGCAGACAGCTTACTCTGGGGTACCCACCAACCAATTTTGAAAAGAATCGCTCCAGCCCACTAGGAGGAGTTTAAGGGACAAAAATGTTGTCTTACAAACAAATTATCACATGAAAAATTTTGGTTCCACTCCAGCACTTGACCTTTGACCTCTGTTGCTATGGCAACCACATGGTAGGTCTAGATGCAATAATCATATGTGTGAAGTTTTTGTGTCAGGAGGACGTTTCCTTTTGAAAATATAGCAGAAAATGTTGATTTCACTGAATTTGACCTTTGACCTGTAACCTTTGACCTTTACTTCCGCCTGTGTATTAAAATGCAATTGTTCTACCTAAGGTACCATCCCACCAAGTTTGAAGAAAATTGGCTCAGCCGTTTACAAGATATTTGGAAAACAAAATTGGACACACACACACACACAAGGCATACCCGTATTCAGTGCCTTACGGGGTACACAGAACTGTTCCCCGTAAGGAAATGGTTGGAATTCCCCTTTAGCCCTTTAGCCATTTATGTCACGTGGCATGTGAATGCCGTGAGCAAGGCGGGCTGTTGCCCATCACGTGACAGAGCTCATTGCAGTGTCCGAATTTTCGGGTAGCTATGCCAGTTACGAGCTCCGTGTGAGCGGGGAAAGACACGTGCAAGGCTTCAGCTCTCGTGAGCGGCCTGTACCCGGCAAGGTATCGTTTACAAGCTCACACACCCCCATGCCACCAACACACACACACACAGGGACAGGTTTTGACCCCTCTCTCAACCCTGGACCGTCAGTCTACCCAGGGTACCTCACCATGGGTTAGACCTTGAGACTAGTAAATTGGGAAAATTTTACCATTACCATGGTAACCAGTGCGATCTAGGCTGGCATTGCCATATATAGCCCCATAGGCAAAATAACTACAATATCTTATCCTCCTCATGGAGTGATGAGATAAAAAAGATGTAAATTCTATCCAATATATTAATAAAACATACTTTCCAGAGTTTTAAAAATGTGTAACTACTGTAAATTTAATAAATTTATCGAAATTTTCTGTAAATAAAGTCAATTTATAGAGTAGAACAAACGTCTTTGGAACATCATAAAGCGTATTCAGGGTAACCCTTCCAATGAGTGACCCTGCCTTGTTCATACACTTCAAGGTGTAAAATCCTCGATAGAAGGGTTACTCTGACTACACGAAGTGATTGCACTGCGTCATATGATTAACACTACAGTTACAGGCATATTTCTAGATTGTGTAACATACTTCGTGATAGAGTCAATTTTTAATTCCAATTTTCACCAACTTATTCCCGGCATTTAACAAAAATTCAATCGACAAGCCTAGTACATGCATTTTTGAAGCCATGCGGCAGTTGTCTTGGCGCTCAGACATCCTGATTTTAGGAGATGTATGGGCAAGGACTGTGTACAGAGTAGTTCCTACCATTAAGCCTATTACACGGTCCTATTCAAGGACTAGTTTCCCCTAACAAAGTCTGTCTCTACGAAAGGATTACACCAAATCCAAATGACCAATGTCATTTTTTTTTCTTTTTTCAAATGACCCATGTGAGCACTAGTTCTGAGGCTAATGTGAAAAACAGATACATGTAGTGTATGCCAGTGGGAAAATAAAAGTGGGTCAACTTCAGCCCAACATCCCTCATGCATGTTGGATACCCATATGGGCCCCATGTCAGTTTTGGCACATGGCCCCTGGTATGGGCTTACCATGCATAAGGGACCCACATTGGTGTACGTACTACCTATGTTTGATTTAACAACACATCCTATAGGTCCCAGTCCATGGCTGGAACAAACAGCAGATTTTGGTATTTGGAAAGAAATTTGACTACCTATGTAAACATGTGAAGTCTGTGGGATATTTTGATTTGCTTGCTGGGAAACTGACTTGCTTGCAGGGAAATTTACATTTTTTCCAGCCCTGGGTCGCACATTTCCAAAAATTGGTTGCTGTATAGTCACCCCTCAACAAAGTTGCTCCAAACAAAACTGCATATTTTTTACAAACTAATATTATCCATGTACAGTATTGCGGTGTCATTTTACAGCAGCATTCGCATATCAGCTTTCCACTTTTCATTTATCATGAAAGGAACACAGTATTTGTATCACTTTGAATATTTCAAATCATGCCCTGAGGGGGGGGGGGGGGTCTTTGTTAAATTCAGGGGGCCTGGCAATACTGTTAAACCAACTAGGGGGTGACTTTGTCAGGTTAAATTAAGGCCCAATTCTGTCACCTCGAACAGTACCAATTCTCCTAACCTTCCTACTTATAAAGCCTCTGCCACAATTGTCTGAAATTGATCCTCATCCAGACACAATCTCAGTTTACTGCTTCAGGGAGGGAGAGATGTAAGGGAAGTGTGTCATTAAGCAAATGACTCAATCATCACTTAGGCCAATATTAGTTTGAATACTTTGGGGCCTTATTTTTGTTTTACAAATTAAGTAAACAAAAAACTTCCAGCCTTTCTTGGAAGGGGAGCTAAGCCTCCCACCCTTTAAATTTGCAATACAAAGAGAGATTATCAAGACAGCTCATCAAATTGGTAACACGGGTGACGACTCAACAGGAAGCCATGCTGAGAGAGATTTAGCAAGCCATTCTCTAGAAACAGCTATCCTTTAAGGATTCCATAACTTTGCACACACCCCTCAGAGCATTCATGTAGCCTGGCTGGATGGATCACATCAAGCCTAGGTGCTTTACTGGCCTTTAAAGATGCATCAACTTTTTTCAGATCCCCTCCACAGAAAAAGTGACATCACTGATTGAGGAAGAGACAATAACTTCACATGAATAGGTATCCAACATAGATGGTCTAGCTGGGGCAGAGCCATATAGAATGGTTCTGGTCAAGGGGAAGTATATGCCAACTGACTGGTCTAGCTGTGGGCTGATTTCATCTTTCACTGATCAGATGATGAAAGACATTAGGCTAGCCTAGGTTGCATGCATATCCCAAATATCATATCTGCATAACTCCTAGTCAGTCTTTCCAGGGTGCTCCCTGGTACAGTATTAATTAATTACGTCACATGGTTTATTTGCTTCATAGTTTAATGCTCCTTCAGTACTTATAAAGTGAAGCTTAATTCACTTTTTTGTCCATAAAATGAATATTTGAAGTGGCAGGACTGGTATGACTTTATTGAACTGAGGGATGAAGTTGACAGTGGGGACTTTGTTAGGGGGCAATTTTGTGTGGATGAGATGCCCAAGCCACGCGGTCAAGTTGAACTTCAATCCACCATTGCACTGAGTTTTGCATGCAATATAACATGATTTTGGTTACAGTAGTTCCAATGATTGACATTTTTTGTTGAAATTGCACACAATCCACAACATATTAAGTCTTATTTCAAGCCAAAACCACAACATAAGCTATTAAGTCTTATTTCAAGCCAAAACATTAGGTGGTCGAGCCATCATATCAAATTGCCTGTCCAACTGTGGGGAGAGTGGCGCTGATGCATGACGCCTTGCCACAAACAATATGGCCGCTCTGTTGCTTCAATTTTTCATCACCACCTAACATCCAGGTATGTAGATCAGTGATTCGCATGTTGACATGCCATCCGTGGGAACAGAATACTGTGATTGATTACTCCCATGCCAAATCTATCTTGCCTACTGTGTATGCACATCATGCATGCACAAATGTGTAGCATTCATCCATGTATATGTACAGTTGTACAGTAAGAACAGTACATGCCTGCCTCATACCAATGCATTGCAGTGATAGATAAGAGCCAAGCTACAGTATCTACAGTGAGGGCATGATTTATTTCTTTCGGAAGTTGAAGATAAACAACATGGAGGTGAACTCAGGGGTTTGGTACAGGGCCTACAGTATATGTGTCTCTAGACAAAGCATTGCAAAAATTCAAGGAGGAAAATGGAGTAACCCTAGAGTAGCTGCCTGAATGTGACTCTAGGGGCAGGACTGATGGCTGACTACTACAGTAGGCACTGAATCTGAACATCTTCCTGTCTGTCAGTGTAATGAATGCAGCAATTTAAAAGGTCCTAGCATTTCAACCTTTGCCAGAGTGGTTACTGTATATAGTAGGGCTACCATAATTTCAGGCAAAGTTTTTCAAGACTGCAGTATGAAATGGGGCTGATGAGGAAATACCTTTTTTTCACAAGCTATCTGAATGTGTTGCAAATTTCTTTTTACTTTGATTTTCCATGAAAATTTTACTTTTAATAATGTTTTCTGTTTGGGGGCATTATGCTGCCCAAGATTTAAAGACAAACTGAAGAACCATCATGAGGAATTTCCTATTCTATTAAATATTTCATCCCAGTGCCCACAGAAAGTGGGGTTTGTGGGGTAATCAAATTTTACCCAATTTCCTGCTAAACTCATTCAAGCACACTTCAAGAAACCACAAGCTTGATAGACACAGCTATCAGAAGATGTAAACAAAGGTGGAATAATACCGGCCAGATGTGCCCCTGTTTGCAAGGTTTGAAAGGCAAGCAGAAGGGCAACTTCTTATCTGGTTTTTAATGACCTTCATTCGCTGAAGCGAAAAGGTGTGGACTGTGCTTTTATGGGCAGGAAAATTCAACATGTTGTCTCTTTTAATCCGCAGGCTTCCCAAATGTGTCGCATTTCCCTATTTCTTTGTTTTTTTATAAATATTTTGCCCTGACCATGGGTGGTGATCCGTCTTTGAAAGTGGGGGGGATATATGTTGTTGGGGTCACAATCTTAGCGGAACGCCACCATCAGTTATCATGGAACTTGCGAAGAAAATTTCAACTAAAAATGTGCCGGAGATCACAGGAAATGTCCCTTTCCAGGTTATCTAATGTAATATCATAGCAGCTGTCAGAGACATAGTCCATAAAAAGGTAGAAAGACCTATTGGAAAAAGTGTAGAAAAGTAAAAGTTGTCTGATTGCCTTAAAGGGGGATTAGTTTTCTGAATCAAGTAAAAAGAAAATCATTAAACAGTCAGTGGTGTAGCTAGACTTGTTTGCAGGAGGGGGTGGGCAAGCACCGAAATTTTCCAAGTTATTTTTTTACTGGGGATGTGATTTGAGGTGCTGCAATTTCTACTCTTAATCAGCAGGGCTTTGGAAACATGTAGCTTGTATTGGAAAAAAAATTGGGTTTCTGAGTTCCCTATATAAGGAAGTGTGAAAGATTCAGGATAACTGAAGAATCTGTATTTCTTATTTGCAAGTCTGAGATTTCACAGTTACCAAAGATCTTTGTTGCTACACAGTGTTATCTAAGATCCTGGAGACTGAGGCTGTATGAAGACATTTTAAGATCAAAGAGCTTATAATAGGGAAAATTTGGAATTTATAACATAGAAAAATCATGAAAAGAGCACTGTATTTGCTGATATCAGTTAGTGGTGATTTTGTCATTTCCAGAGTTCAGAAAACAAAGGCATGGAAAATTTTGCATATTTGAAACAAATAATTACAAAAATAGAGCTGTAGTTGGAGAGAACTTGGAATTTCAGGAAAGAAGAGTTGGGAAAACCACACTGTAGTTGACTATGTCACAAATGGCAAATTTCAGAATTTTTTCCTTTTTTAGAGCTTGGGGGGGGGGGCAATTTCCCTCTGCCATCCTGTACCTATACCTCTGTCATTGAGTATCATTGATTTCTTTATATTGTACAGTACACCTTCCATTTCCATAGTAATTTTTAGTTATTTCAAGATGTGTCTATGCATGTCACAGCATTTCAAGTTTCTTGTCCACACTTTTCAGACTCTTTATATTGATAATAAATCAATTTATATTAATAGAGGCCTGAATATTAAGTAAATGTTTATGGTCATCAGTCATTTTCTGAATGAAATAATTAGAATATTTTTTTTTAATGAGACTCTGAGGAAGTCGATAAAATAGAACCAAAAGGAATAAAAATAACAACAATGATTTTCAAAGTAAAAATCACTGTATGAACCATGTAGAGCTTAAACAGTGGTATAGTAAAACTAACCCAATTTGCAACAGAAGTTCATCTTTTAGAAAAACAAAAAGCAAAAACAAAACAAAAAAAAAATTACTGTGCACTGGAAAATTATGAAACAAGTCTTTTGCAATTTTGGTGGCATTAAAATATAAAACGTTCTTTCACTGCATGTAAAAGTCACCTTTATATCAGAATATGTATGTTAGAAATGGATAACCTATTTACTGTACCTTCTATTTCAAGCAAAGAAATAAACTTTTGGATGATCACTTTCGAAGGTAATAGCAATTGAGGATACTGGTGCATAGGTTAAGGTTGATTCATATGTTCCCTCATATTTTTAGAGTTAAAGAAGTTGTTGTTACATTTTAGAGTGTGGATTTTTGTTATCCTTCAGTTTTCCATTCTTTTAAAAAAGTTTTCATAACAGCATGCTTAACTTTTTTACATAGTTTCTGAATCTAAAAATTTGTATTCATTGGGGGGGGGGGGGGGGGATATGGTGTATAGTATCTCCCCCATTAAATTTCATGGGGGCATAAATGCCTCCATCCCCCCCCCTGGATTCCTGCCCCTGACTCTGCCTATGATACTTTTTTTTGGGGGGGGGGGGGCAAATGCTTGAGAGAATTTGGATATTTGACCATTCGGAATGTTCGTAGCGGTCCTTGAAAACCTTGAAAAGTCCTTGAATTTTTGTGAGCCTTGAAAAGTCCTGGAAATGTCCTTAAATTTAAAAATGAGGTCATGAAGTCCTGAAAATGTCCTTGAAAAAAGTTTTGGAGTGTACAATTTGTCTGTGTATGTTTTACTTCTTACAAGATTTCATAATTAATAGCCGTAATTTTGATCAATCAGGTTTGCAAAAGTCTTAGCCGTTAGCTTGGGGCAGGGGTATCATTGCGGCAGGCATAACCAGCTTCTTCCATCGGCAGTACAGCCTATCATATTGTTAGTCCCTGCTTTGTGTACATAACCAATTGGCAAATGTTAACCTTAGGCCCTTAATGTTACGAGATTACGACAGGACGTAATCCATGTACTGCAATATTGTATTGCTCAAAGCTCGTGCATAACGTCAACTGATATGACAACTTTCACATTTGTATGATTTTGATGATGCAGGAAATCCATAGAACTCTGAATTAATTTTTTTTTTTTTGGGGGGGGGGGGCGGGGGGGAGATAAATGCGTGCATGAGCTGTAATTCATCCCAACATAAACAAAATTCATGTCAACTTAGTCGAAAAGAAAACATTTATATCCCAGCGGCTGGAATATTGGGCCTCCAGTGTCTTTGTTAAGCTTGACCAATAGTGCTAGCCGCCGCGTTCGGTATGGGTACCGTAAGATTAGTATGTTGAGCACTAAAAACTGAGGCCGAACGTACGTAAACGGTACTAGGTTCAAACAGCATGGCTCGTACTTCCAGGTGAGATGTAGTGTTCGACCGATCATCTGTAAAGTAATCGGCATGGGGCCGATTATTCCGTTATCGGTAAATAAGCGGCAATTCTGCTATTCAACCGATCACTACCACCTATTATTTGAAAACTGGAAAAAGGGGCTAAATATAGGGCCTATTTGAAACTTGTTCTTAATTTCGTTAGAATTCCCGTAAATACTCAATCCTTTAACTTCCCGCTAAAACGGGATGCATTGATAATCACAAACGTATAAATTTTACCCCTGCCATGGGAATGATCGTTTGATGTTTAAGTTTTCTGCTATAACCCGGTAGTATTACTTGGAATTCGATTTAGAAGTGCATTCAAGGTGTTTTCCGTGTCTTGCAGAAAGCGCCGCATAAGTTGCTGTACCAACTGTACTGAAATTAAACACATAGTACAGACTATCTAGCTGCAGTGTTTCGCCGTTTTTTCCAATCCACAAGCTTTGCATACATATGTGCACGTTTTGTACACTTAGCACCTAGAATCTTGTGAAGTTTGGTGGTTATTATCTTGCATAAATTAAGTCATTCCCAGCATTCCTTCCGTAATTTTATTTACAGTAGGACTTAAGCAATGTTGTCATACGACGTCATTGCAAACGAAAACAGTAATTGCACGTGGTCTCTTGCAGCAAACTTCTTGGCCCACGCATGCAATAGACTTACGTGCGTGTCCGTTTTTACCAGCCAGTAGACAACGGTACGAAAAAGCCTTTCTTTTCTTGTGGGAGTATGCATGACGTTTCATGACGTCATAGCTCATTAATACGTAATTAGATAAAACTTGCCATTTTCGTGGGCTTATATATCAGTTATTAGGTTGTTTTAAAGTAAACCAATGGTTGAATTTTACTAATAAGAAATGCGAAAATCAAATTCTGCCAATTACAGGTAACTTCAAGCATTGCAAAGTGCATTTTGGCCAAATTTTGGAAAAGTTACGTAGCTGCATCTGAACTGTTCAGAAAATTCGATTTTGTTATTTAATCGCGCTATTTCCAATTTTAAAAACTTGCATATTCGATGAAAAATTTCTTAATCTACAATTTTAAATAAACTGCTTTTTTAAACATTCTTTAACGAAGTCAAGTTCACGGCAAATACAGGGCGATTCGTTGACCAGTGGCTTCGTGAACAAGAACCTCCCCACTGTTCTCCATTGTACTGGACGTACTGATTGTGCGAAATAATTCGATGCGTAGAGTATATCACGAGTGTACGTTGAGTCAACCATAAGTCGGTCATTTTCGTAATAATCAAATGAGGGGATTACACTTGTTTCATGACCGACTCAAGGTGGCCCTTGGCTACGTAATATCCATTGTATAAAATATAAATTTAAAAGAAGATATGTGATTTTATTTCAATCAAGGGGTACATCATAAATGTAAACATGCTGGTAAAGGTTCCATGGACTGCAGACTTTGTTCAAAATAATGAACTAACAGCAAATATCTGCATGATTTCTAGTAAGCAGCTGGCAGAACTGTGTCATTGACTGATCTTACTCAGTAGAGAGTAATTAGGCCCTGATAGGTAGAACTCTCAGGCCAGTTAGCATGTTTCATCCTTTTTGTTTTGGGAGGGGGTATTAAGTGTGGTGGTAGGGTGCTTCCTGTGGAAAAGGGCAATACTACTCTCTTAGATTTCCTGTTCAATGCAAGATCACTTCATGCATAAGCATTTGGGAAGGATATTTCAAATTGACACTGGAATCTTATATTGAAATTAACATCTCAGAAAATAAACCTGGAGGAACATATCAATGGAAGCAAATGATGCACTTTACAGTATTTCTTGAATATGCCCAATGAAAAATTTGTCTTTGCCTTAGGATTTTTGTCTTAGGATTTGCTGAGGAAACTATATTTCACTGACTGAGGCAGGGATTAGCTACCCCCTATTTCTCAGTATAACATGCAATCCTGCTACTGCAATTATACTACTGATAAGTACCAGCAGGGTAGTTAACTCCTTGCCAGTACAGTGACTGTTTTAAGGTTAACATTGACAATTAAGTTCTCCCATGACTGGTAGAATCTGATTGTTTAGGGCTGCAGTTTGTTTAGGTTTGGTGGTTTGAATTTTGATAGGGTTTGGACTTCATGGCATCTTATGGGACCTTGGCCCTCCTTTGCACTTCAACCTGTTATGTTATGTTGATTGCTGCTAGCTGTTCCCTTCAAAATTCTAGGCCTATACAGGACTGAACTGGGCAGCAACTAGCTAAGGGTGTGCAACACTTTCCCACAAATATATCCACATACCACTTAATACATTATAGACTGACTGTTGCAATGTGCAATGCTCAGTCCAGAATGACAAGCAAAAATATGCAATTCAAGCGCACACTATTTTAGTTGTAACTCTCTCATTTGCCCACAGATAAAGTCCTGATTTCTACAAAATATTATTGTGAGTCATTATATCATGGTAAGAAACCCAACAATACATAGACCTGAAGTTTAGGTTTTGTACTTAGATCTTAGTCAAGTTTCATATGTAACTCATTGGTAGAAATCATGACTTGAGAAAATCACCAAAATGTCTGGAAGACTTACCTTAATTTATCGCATAAAACAAGACTAACAAGTAATATTCTAGCAGCACATGCACTGAAAAATGGTACTAATCCAGTCCTCTGTTTATCCTCAGGATACTGAAAAGTGTAGAGATTTAGCAATGCACTGTACCAAACAAATACACAGTGACACATAGCACTGCATACACTGGGCCTGGACAATTAATTCCTGTGTAAATAGGCGCGTTGTTAAAGACACTAGAAAGCCTGAACGACCATTCACCTTATAAACCATTGGAACAACTGTTCTAAGGATTCCACAAAACTAGTAGTATAGTGAGGGCCTGTAGCTAGTTAGCTCAGATGAACTTGACATCATGTATTGTTATGACTCAGTCAGTGTTGTATTGGTTGGAAGGTATAAAATTGCATACTTACAACGTGCGTTGCTGGCTCACCACTGACGTCCCATACAAACCTGTGCAAATGTACACGCAAAACTATCGAATTTCAAGTGAATTTTCTAGGCACCATTACACCATTGCATGATCATTTCCAATCGCAAAATTGATACCAATAGGAAGCTAAGACTCTTTTTTAACTGATTTTACCAAATTTATCTGTTTTTATTCTTTAACGAAGTCAAGTTCACGGCAAATATGCAACAACTTTTTAAGCCTTGAAAAAGGCTACCCTATTTCGTTACCTGATTTTTCACTTACTACGATCAATCGAAAAATGTTCAAAGTCTTTCTAGGAAAATAAGACTTTCGAAATTCGAATAACCATGTTTTGGTACTTTGTTACGCCTTCTATTGCATAATTCATCAACGTAAACCTAAGGATACATCCAGTATTAGTTCCGCGAAATGTCATCAGTTGCTTCAATTTTTGGGGGCGGGGCTACAAGAGAACTTGGTTTTCAGCTCATTAACTCGCCCGTTGTCCGATGGCTGTTACCGCCGAATAAGGCATCATATTTTGCTCGGTGACATCATATGCATAAGATCCATTGCAAAATTTAAATTAGCCCCTGCTTCGTGATTGGTTCAATTGCGTTGATTCTAGGCAGCCAATCACAACTCGCGCCTTCGCCTATGTGATTTAGTGTGTGAAAATACTCGGGTCTCGAGACAAATTTTCCCGTTGAGTTTGTGTTACGACGATCCCGCTTGTAATACCGGCTAGCGAAGCCGGGCGAGCCCCGTGCTAAATTCACCTAGAAACGGCATCACAAATCTCTGCGAGCGTGGATTTTTCGGGGATCGGACTTACGTGCATTTCAGTTGCAGATTCTTTTTAAACAAGACGGAAGTTTTGGACGAGAACAACTAAAAATATACGGGGATATTTATATCGGAAACGAACCATGAGATACGTTCTACGGGTGCCCAGAACTGCTAAGATTATCATGATTGCTTTACATGGGGTTCGTTTAAACGGGAGAGTAGCTACAGTGCATTAACGCAACTACAACCCAGTACAGTAAAAGAATGCAATTTTCCGACATGATTGGGGGATGAAAACTAGACAGAGCATGATGTTGGCAATAGAACTAAATTATCAAAGGGCATGTGACATCGACTGCAAACAATTGTACTGTATAAAGGGTTGATTTGTATCTCCACTTTTAAAATAAAAATACTTCGCCTACAAAAATGATATCCAGAACTATTCCCAATATTTTCCATCATGCACTGGTTATGATAATACGATATGCACAAAGCAAGGGGCACGTACTAAAGTGACAAACATGTTACTTCCCTCTTTCCAATAATCGGTGATCAATAACTCGGCATCGGGCCCGATTGTTAAATTGAATAATCGGGTATTACCGAATATAGCATAATCTGTCGAACACTAGTGAGATGCCCTGCATGGCAGGCAAATGTTACTCGTACACCACACTAGTACTTCGTAGGCTTGTATTTGCATCAGCTTGCCATGCAGGTTACATACGATGCGGCACGTCTGGTACAAAACCAGCTATACAGTCTGAGGCTATTTTCATTTTATGAAATCGGTATTTTCCATTATTCATACTAGCTGAAGAGAAAAAATCAAAGGGACTCGTAATTGAAAAAATGCAAACAAAATATTTCAAAAGGAATTTTAACAAAACGGAACATTATAACATTTAGGCTCTGTCACAAATTGGTCTTCGCGTGCAACCGGTGATCTACTGGTCACGCTGTATGCATTGTTATCTTTTTCAAAGTTGATGGATTTTTTATACGTTTATTTTTCAAGTAAATGGTGATTTTTTCATGCATACAGTATTTGAAGACATCCCAGCATTATGCAGTACATGACCCTGCTTCCATTTTCAGTTTAATGGTTTGAACATCAAAGCAAATTACAGCTGATACTTGGAAGTATGAGTTTAGATGCACGTGCGCTTGATTGATCTCAGTGAAATTTCCGAGTGAAAGTCGCTCTATATAGTACTTGAAAAGTTTGTAAGAGGTCTTGAAAAGTCCTTGAAAAGTCCTTGAATTTTGAATCCATGAAGGGCTACGAACCCTGATTCCCAGGCATTGTGTTGTGAAAGACTTTTAAGTAAAAGTCACAAAGAATAAATTTTTGGGGGCTCCCTGAATCTGTAGTGAATGTTTGGATCTTATTGATAAATTTTACAGTGACTTTGACGTTTCTTTCCTTTTTTTTTCAGGCATGATACAGTTCAGTATCTTTAAATTCTGGCAAGCTTGGGAATTTCCTGAAAAGACATACCATTTTTAGCTCATACTGTACCAGCATGCTGGTGTGAGCTATTGTGATCATGTAGCATCACTCTGTCTCTCTGTCTGTCAGTTCCGAGGTCCCATGTGGGTCCTGTGTGGCCCATTTTATGAAATTCTACAAAAATGCCTTTTTTCCAACTGATAATCTTGTACACTGTTGATGTTATGTCATTGTGCTCTGGTAGTGGTTTTTGGGGGTGTTCATGATTTTTGGTTTCGATGATAAGAGAAACCTATGCAATCATGATGGCGTGTATATGTGTGTGTGTGTGTGTGTGTTAGTGATGCTTTGCTTGTTAGCACGATATCTCAAGATAGGAATATCTGACAGTTTTCAAACTTGCTACATGGATGTGCCATATTGAGAGGAAGAACCCTACTGTTTTTGGTGGAGGTCAAAGGTCATCTGGGGTCACCAGAGGTCAATTTCTTAAAACTTTGTTAGCACGATATCTCAAGTTAGGAAACTTGGATAGATTTCATATTTGGTATGTGGATGCGTTATGGTCAGAAGGTGATCCCTATAAGTTTTGATGGAGGTCAAAGGTCATCTGGGGTCACCAGGGGTCAGAGACTGAAAATCTTGTTAGCATGATATCTCAAGATAGGAAGCTTGGATAGATTTCATATTTGGTATGTGGATGCATTATGGTCAGAAGATGGTCCCTACTGTTTTTGATGGAGGTCAAAGGTCATCTGGGGTCACCGGGGTTCAAAGACTGAAAATATTGTTAGCACGAATTCTCAAGATTGGAAATTTGGATAGATTTCATATTTGGTATGTGGATGTGTTATGGTCAGAAGATGGAACCTATTGTTTTTGACGGAGGTCAAAGGTCATCTGGGGTCACCAGGGATCAAAGGCTGGAAATCTTGTTAGCACAATATCTCAAGATAGGAAAGTTGGATAGATTTCATATTTGGTATGTGGACTCGTTATTGTCAGAAGATGGTCCCTATTTTTTTAAAGGAGGTCAGATGTCATTTGATGATGGGATTATTTGAAATGGAACATTTGTGTATCATCTATACCTCAATGCAGTTTTGCATTCTGGTTTGATCTTAGGCCCAAGATGGCCTCTAGGGTCCATGTTGATGGATTGTAATGGGATGTTTGAGTTGCTGTAACTCAATAATTATCTTAACCATTTTGTTAGAGATGTAAGATTGCAACACAAGAACAAACAAAAAAATTTCATAATAAAAAGTCCCTTTAATTTTCCTTTATTCAATAGATGTTGTAATGAACAATGACAAAAAATGTCAGAGATTCTGTGACTGGTGGATCTGGTGACAACCAGGGAAGGGAACCATACCATTCTGCTGATTCTGACACAGGTTCTAATGAAATGTCATCAGAAGAAGAGTCTGAAAGTTCCAGTAGTGTTGACTCTGGCATTGTTGAAGGCGATGATATCAAGGAGAAGATACTTTCTTGGTATCAGACAATGGTTAACATCATTCTTGGTGTTACTGTAATGGTAATCGTCGGCTTTCTTTTTGCTTGGTACATCTACACTCTCCATGAGAACAGGATGTGGTTTTCAAACATAATGGTAAGGGTTTCTTCTTTAAACATTTCTAAGTACTATGTTTTACCAGTAGGATGTTTTATCTTGCTAAATGTACAATTAAAGTTGCCCTTTGTGACCAGAATACCATACCTCTGTTCAAATTTAGCCTGGGAATTTGTTTTGCCTTGCTGGGTTTTGTTCTGCTGTACCAGTAAAATTGGTCCTTAAATTTTTACCTTTACAAACCATTTATCTGGTTTCTCCATTCACATTTTAAGAGTGATATTTTTCTTTTCACGTCAAAAGCATGAAATGGAAAATGATTGCCTTTCTTTACCAAATTTGCTGTTGGCAACAAGTTGCAGTAATCACAGTTTCTTGGCCTGGAGGCAAAGACCAATAATAAGTTCAGACCTCTAACATTTCAGGTGAAATCTACCCACTGAAAGCTGAGGGCTTAGCCAAGATAAAATAAAGATGTGTGCCTGGGAGGATAAATTCCACTTTTAAATTTTAATGACATTTCCATGTGATGCAAAATTGTTATTGGCTATTATTTGTGGAACCACATCATGAACCTATCAAGCCCTCTGACAGCAAACCCAGTTTGACAGGGCTATCCTTTGATCTGAAGAGATACTGTACTTTGCACTTTGTTGACACACAGTAATTGTTTTAGCACCAATATTCCAGATGTCTGCAGCAGAATTTGCTCTTCAAAGCATTTGGCAGTTAATGGTCTGGAAGTTCAAGATTGAAAATTCTGTATTGGACGTTATTCAGTGACTTCAAAAATTATGGTACAATATGAAGTAAAATTTCATGACATATTTTTATTAAATCTTCTTGTCTCTTTTCATTGTACTGTACCTCATGAAGAGTAATATTGCTGTACTTGCTGTAGTTTGTTTCAAAAGGAATTTGTGTATTCTTTGACACATCTGAGCTTTCATTTTACAGTACCTTTGTAATCTTCATGTGAGAAATATCTTTTTTCGTTTGGTGCATCTTATACTGTGTTGTTGACCAGTATTGTGGGAAGTGCATTTGTAAAATTAAAATGTCTTCAGATATCACAAGATTTGGAACCATTTCAGAGAAAAGGACACTTAAGTATGAACAATCTAGACAGAGGAAAGAGATGTTTGAAGTTGGAAGGAGAAAGAACCAAGTAGAGTCACATGATCTTATTTTGTGGATGTTCTATACCAGTGGTTTTTGTGAAGTTTTTAGCATTGGATTGTTGTTTTGGAAATATTTGTACACTTTACATGAGCATTGGCTGTGGTTTGCAAACATATCGGTAAGGTCTTCTCTGTTAGGTTGTGCTTGAACTATATAGCCAGTGATTCTATATACAAAGAGAAGTGGGCAAGTCTACATTTAGTTCAGAAATTCTAATTTGCTCTTGGCCTGAGTATGCCTCCTTTCTATTTTAAAATTTTGTCTACATTTACAGATACACAAATTTTGTATGATACTGTAAACAGTGAACCCAGATAGTCACTTTGGCCACTTTGGGTGATATATTGTTTAATATGCAGCAAGTTTCTTGTGCAAAAAATGTTAAAATAATCTCTGACCAACTAGTTTTCAAAAACCCTGTGTTACAGTAGCATTAGTCTCCATTTCAGTGCTTCCAGCAGAAGAGGAAGGGGGAATAGTCCCCTCCCCCCCTTTCTCAAAAGTTTCCAAAAAAAAGATGGGTAAAATTCTCCCTTTTCAATTTCATAGAAATTGAAAAATTGTCAATATCTTGGTTTCTTTTTTAAAAAGAGGACACTTTTCAGCAATGTTTGAGCTTACACAAATAAAAAGCCCTAAAGAATTCCTTCAGATTGCACCTTACAGAGGCCTTAGAGCAAACTTTTGTCCCCCTGAACCAACTTGTAATTTAACCTAGGGCAGTATCAGTTTGAACTTGGGCTTAGTGGAAATCAGCTCCCCCTCTCCCTTTTGTCTTTCTGGCAGAATCCCTGCATTTACACATGTAGTGTAAAAATAGCATAAAGACCTTATGCATTGGCAACACCCCAATGTCATGTTTGTGGAGGTATAATCATGAAACCCAATAACACCAATGATCTTTGTATAGAACATGATTGATGGCTGCACACAGTAGAATTTGCCCCACAGGTGTAAAAGGTTCCTTCATGTACAGTATCCATTCAGTTGACCAATCAGCTATCTGCATTTGTTCTTGTTCATGATTGTTTGTTATTAATCCTACTGTATAGTAGAGATCCTTTTTGTATTAACTGTGACATCTTATGCTTATTTTCTACAGTACAGATATGTAGACCAGCAGTCTTATGACTCAAACTGGAATCACAGTTTTTGTGACTTGATGACTTGAGACTTCACTCAGACTTGCCTACTGTACTTATTTATTTACTTAACATTCTATTTTTGGCCATTTTTCACTTTTACTCTGTAATTCTGTAAACTTTTATCACAGTGTATTTAGAAAATCCTAGGTGCCTCCCCACTAATATTGTTCATTGGCTTCTCTAAAAGTGTATGGTACAGTACCATTGCTTACCCATCCATGGAACCTCTTTTGCACTAATCTCTAACCAGACTCCAAAAGGTAGCCCCCTCCCCCCTGCATGTAACCCTGTTTTCATCTTGATTTGTTGCTTCCTTCCAATCTTGAAATTTAATAATCAGAGCAAAAGCCCCCAGATCCTTGTATTATTAGCCTATAGACATTCTGTCACTTCTCAGTTCTGAAGTAGCCTTTCAAAGAACAGGTTCAAGAACCTTCAATGGATAAAAACTTTAAACAGCCCTCTTAAAAAGATGTCAAGCTAGTCTGCATTGAACTTGTGTGCAAGTTTCTGCAGTAATCCTGTGCATTTTGCTGAAAGCAGTATCCATTCTGAATGGCTTGCTTGAAAGAACAAGATACTGAGTAAAAAATTCCTTGTTTCACAAAAAGTAGGAAGATTCCGTCAGCCCTGAGTTGAAGCTGCCAAATTTTTGTTTGAAGGAAGAACAAACCAAGCACTTTATTGATAACCTCTCTGATAAATCTCTTTCAGATAAAACTGATATAGCCTTAGGTAGGGGTTTAAAGTTTAAACTGTAGCTACTCTGCCCTTGAACCAGAATTTCAAGTCTTATAGTCCTCAAAGGACATTTTAAAACAATCAAAAACCAAAGAGCTACTGTACCAAAAACCAAAGATCTACTTGTGCAACAAAACCTACAGTGCTAAGACACTGGCACTTGGTATCAGAATATTCAAATCTGTGTCAATTTTTTCAACACCATCATTCCTATCCTTTGAGAAGGCCACCCAGCTAAATAATACCTAATTAATTCTAAGCTTCTAAGCTTAAAAGTGAGGATGAAGTGGAAACAACTCACAATGCTAATGAAGATACTACCTTAATGCTGTCATCAATGTGCTCCAAAAGAGCAAAGTCTTTATTGAATTAAATCAAGGACAAAGTAAAAAGTGAAACTGCGAATGCCACTCCCTACTTACGTATTTTAAATAATTAGTTGATGCATTATGGCAGGAAGGTTGATCCTTTAGTTTTTGGTGATAGTCGAAGGTCATCTGGGGTCTTCAGGGGTGAAAATGTCAATACTCTTGTTTACAGGATATATCGCTGGGTAAAAAGCTTAAAATGGATTTTATACTTTGCTTGTATGCATGAGAAGATACACCTTCAGGGTTTGGTGGAGTTCAAAGGTCATCTGTGGTTACCAGGATCCACTCACTAAAAACCTTGTTTATAATATGTTAATTATCTGAAGGTTGGAAACTTGAGTAAATTTCATGTTTTGTATATGACATACAGAAGAAAGGAACTTGTTTTTGTGGAATTTAAAGGTCACTTGGTGTGGCTGGGGTCAAAAACTGGAAAACATTCTTAAATGATGTTTGAAAAAGGGAAGCTTGGATATATTTTGTACTTCAAATTTTGTGTGGCACAGAATGCAGCAGAAGACTCCTTCTGTATGTATGAGTTTTGGCTCATATCAAAAGTCAGATGAAATCATCAGAGGCCAAAAAGCAATTTCCCCAAAATTTTCTAGTCAAATAGAAACAAAAAAGTCCTTAATTTTGCCATATTAAAAGATACACCTGCAGTGTTTGGTGGAGTTCAAAGGCCATCTGTGGTCAACAGAATTCCCTCACTGGAAACTTTAATTAGCGGAAGGTTGGAAGCTTGGATAAATTTCATATTTTGTATGTGAATGACAGAAGGAAAGAGAATTTACTTGTTTTTGTGGCATTGAATGCAGCAGAAGACACCTTTTGTATGTGTGAGATTTGCATGGTATCAAATGTCAGATGAAATCATCAGAGACTGGAAAAGCAGTTTCCCCCAAAATTTTCTAGTCAAATATGAAGTCCTTAATTGTGCCATATTGATGAACTCAAACATACAAACTAAAATAGCGGGACAATCGAAGACTGGGCTAGTAACAGTAACTTGGGTTAGCACACTCAACAATTCTGCAAAATTGCCAAGCATGTAGCAATCGCACTGTTTAACGTTTAACGTTAGACTAGTTGGATTAAACCATTTTAACATAGGAGTGCAACGATTCATCAGACGAGTGTATTTTACAATATTTATCAGTAACTATGGTCGCAAAATTTTAGGAAGCCCACCTAGCATAATAGGCAGCGGGCCGTATACGAAAAAGTGCTTTCGTTTTTAACTTTCGTGACGCACATCTGCGGGTCGGCATAAAAATTACCCACGAAGGTCAATTTTAACCTTTTGAACATCATATCAATTACCACAAGCGAGCGAGTTGGCCTACGAAGAGAAATTTGAGGGTGAATTGTTGGCATTTTGTGGCCAACGTTCATTGTAGATACTAGTTCCACGAATTTTCTGACACGTACAAAATTTGTACAATATGCGCCGGGCAATAGGGATAAACTTCTATGTCAATTAATTGACTGGGGGGGGGGGGGAGTATGACAACTTTTCCCTCATCTAGGGAAAGGTTGAATAAATCAGGAACTGGAACGAGAAAGGATAGGGAAAGGATAGCGAAGAAGGAAAATGAAATAGGCCTATAGGACAAAACAAGAATAAGAATTTGGAATAGAAAAGAGGAAGGAAATAAACACACTTGACATGAAAAACAAGAAACAGAGAGAAGAGATGCATTCAGTAAGGATACCAATAGATGATTCACATGATATTGTTCAATCAAGTCTGGTTTGCAGCAGAGTTATGAGAGAGTAAATAACGTACGACATATGGTGAATTGGTTAAAGCATCCAACTTCAGGCGCGAGTACATGGGGTGGGGGCTTACGCCCAGCCCTCTCTTTTTCGCCACATCAACAATAAAACATATGGAAAATTAGCAGTGCAGTTCCCTCTCATTCCTGTTTTCTCTTAGGTCAGTCCCCCCCTCCCCTTTTCTTTGAATATGCGAATCCCCGCCTGGACTTGCAGTTGGGAGGTCAGGAGTTCGAGTATTGTCCTGGTCATACTGAAGACTGTAAAAAACACAGCGTAAAGCAATTGAGTAGGAAAAACAAGCCAGTTAGTCACAACTGGAAAAGCTAGTCCGCATATCGAAAAGTTTTATACAAAAACGATCATTTGCTCATTCTATATCAAAATTTTTTAAATGTCCTAATTAAGGTAAGCTAAATCGGTTATGCTTTGGAATGATATGTCAAGGTGAGAGGAACTCATGAAATGCCGATTTTCATTCAAAATACTTGATTTTTGACGATTTCAAAATTTTGTGACGTCATAATTTGGGGAATTTCCCCAAATTAATGGGCCATTTTATGCCTTTACTACAAGCGTTTTATGACAAAAAATATAGATCAAAATAAAAGCAATTCTTCTCCTCCTGTTACCTGTGACATGTAGCTCCCAGAAACGCGTTTAGCTGTGTCAATATATTTGTGGAAAGAAGTGTTAATCCTCTAAATTATGTAAAATTGGGATGAAAAACGTTATTTAGCCCATAGACATCAAATCCCATAAATTAATGATTTACGACAAAAGTAAGAGGGGTGTCCAGTCAAAAAAGCATTCACTAGTGTTTGCAATAGTATGAACATCACAAATCCAGTGTAGCCAGACCTTAAGACACAACCCCGAATACTACTGTACATGAAGCGAAAAACCTAAAAATGCAAAATGCTCCCGCACACTGTAACGCATTTGGGAGGTTTATGATCAAAACTTTTCGATATGTGGCGGCTCGACATAAACCAATTGGTTAAAAGCTGGCCATATGGGCCGTTATGTAAAACTCCGTCCATCTAACTGACTTTAGAGGAAAGGTCTCAATGGACACTCCTTACGGCAAAGCAGAACTTAATTCCCATTGAGATCTTTTGTCCAAATTATTAACCAAAAGGTTTCAACAGTTTCCAAATGGTAACGGGTTTTCAAAAGGGTTTGGTTTATAAAAAGGGTAATTTTATAATTCCCTTTGAGATTTGACCAATTTCCATCATCTACCAAAGGGACTGCCCTTTAAATGAAAAGGGTATTTACAAAAGGTATCACTTGAAACCCTTTGGGTTCAAAGGGTTTAACCCAAAAGGGTTCCAATTTTCAGCTGGGCTGCCAAAAAACTTTGACTACACCTTAAGCTGTAAAGTATAATCTCTTCTAGTGAGCATGCCTCCATGATTTTGAACCAGCGTCGAGACTCCATGAAGCCTTGGCCGTTCAATCCAAGTATAAGTTCAAACTATGTGATCTATCATCAAAGAACCAATCTCAAATTTCCTGCGAGAAACTTAGCATCATGTAGTACTGTAGAACTGATCGCCAGCATCTCTGTCTGCCAGGAAAAAAGGGAACCGATCGTGGGGTAAAGTTTACAAAATGTGAAAAGACCGGGGTGAGAGCTGTACTGTATCAATACATTATTGATTCCTTGCCGTAGGCAGGCAAGGAATCTATGCGATGGTGATGTCGTGTGTGTGTGTGTGTGTGTGTGTGTGTTTGTATGTGTGTTTGTGACACTTGCTTGTAAACACGATATCTCAAGATAGGAATGTCCGACACTTTTCATATTTGGTATATAGATTTATCATGTTGAGAGGAAGAACCCTATTGTTTTTGGTAGAGGTCAAAGGTCATTTGAGGTCACCAGCGGTAAAATTGCGACAATTTCAAAAATAGCTTGTAAACACGATATCTTCAGATAGCAGTGACCGACACTTTTCATACTTGGTATATAGATTTGTCATGTTGAGAGGAAGAACCCTATTGTTTTTGGTAGAGGTCAAAGGTCATTTGAGGTCATCAGCGGTAAAATTGCGAAAACACTGAAAATGGCTTGTAAACATGATATCTTCCGTTAGGAGAGACCAACACTCTTCATATTTGGTATACAGATTTTTCATGTTGAGAGAGGGAAGCCTATTGTTTTTGGTAGAGGTCAAAGGTCATTTGAGGTCAATAGTAGTAAAATTGCGAAAACTTCGAAAATGGCTTGTAAACACGATATCTTCAGATAGGAGTGACCGAAACTTTTCATACGTGGTATATAGATTTGTCATGTTGAGAAGAAGAATCCTATTGTTTTTGGTAGAGGTCAAAGGTCATTTGAGGTCACCAGTGGTAAAATTGCGAAAACGCCGAAAATGGCTTGTAAACATGATATCTTCAGATAGGATTGCCCGACAACTTTCATACTTGGTATATAGATGTGTCGTGTTGAAAGGAAGAACCCTATTGTTTTTGGTAGAGGTCAAAGGTCATTTGAGGTCATCAGCGGTAAAATTGCGAAAACACCAAAAATGGCTTGTAAACACGATATCTTCAAAAAGGAGTGACAGATACTCTTCATATTTGGTATATAGATTTGTCATGTCGAGAGAAAGAAGCCTATTGCTTTTGGTAGAATTCATTTGAGGTCACCAGCGGTAAAATTGGGAAAATCCCGAAAATGGCTTTTAAACATGATTTCTTCAGATAGCAGTGACCGACACTTCTCATGCTTGGTATATAGGTTTGTCATGTTGAGAGGAAGAAGTCTATTGTTTTTGGCAGAGGTCAAAGGTCATTTGAGGTCATCAGCGGTAAAAATGTGAAAACACCGAAAATGGCTTGTAAACATGGTATCTTCAGATAGGATTGCCCGACAATTTTCATACGTGATGTATAGATTTTTCATGTTGAGAGAAAGAAGCCTATTGCTTTTGGAAGAGGTCAAAGGTCATTTGAGGTCACCAGCGGTAAAATTGCGAAAACGCCGAAAATGGCTTGTAAACATGATATCTTCAGACAGGATTGCCCGACAACTTTCATACTTGGTATATAGATTTGTCATGTTGAAAGGAAGAACCCTATTGTTTTTGGTAGAGGTCAAAGGTCATTTGAGGTCATCAGCGGTAAAATTGCGAAAACACCAAAAATGGCTTGTAAACACGATATCTTCAAAAAGGAGTGACAGATACTCTTCATATTTGGTATATAGATTTGTCATGTCGAGAGAAAGAAGCCTATTGCTTTTGGTAGAATTCATTTGAGGTCACCAGCGGTAAAATTGGGAAAATCCCGAAAATGGCTTTTAAACATGATTTCTTCAGATAGCAGTGACCGACACTTCTCATGCTTGGTATATAGGTTTGTCATGTTGAGAGGAAGAAGTCTATTGTTTTTGGCAGAGGTCAAAGGTCATTTGAGGTCATCAGCGGTAAAAATGTGAAAACACCGAAAATGGCTTGTAAAGATGGTATCTTCAGATAGGATTGCCCGACAATTTTCATACGTGATGTATAGATTTTTCATGTTGAGAGAAAGAAGCCTATTGCTTTTGGAAGAGGTCAAGGTCATTTGAGGTCACCAGCGGTAAAATTGCCAAAACTTCGAAAATGGCTTGTAAACACAATATCTCCAGAAAAGAGTAACAGATACTTTTCATATTTGGTATATATATTTGTCATGTTGAGAGAAAGAAGCCTATTGTTTTTGGTAGAGGTCAAAGGTCATTTGAGGTCACCAGGGGTAAAATTGCGAAAATTCTGTGCCTAAAATGTAAAGAAAAATCTATCAAGCACTGTCAATTTGAAAGCAGGTAAGGTATTTAATGGCAAGGAATCACTAAGCCTTTTGGCTTTCTGGTCTTCTTTCAGATGGAGAGGGGCCCAAGATTCCTAGTGGTATAATCACAACAACCAGTGGTTCGAACCTGCCATGCACTTATTCATAACACTAGATTTTGCATGTATTTTATAGGTAAACATTTCATTTGGAACCCTTTGAGCACAATTGGTTTGAAATGGTAGACATACCTTTCGAAAAGTGAAAAGAAAAAAAAAACTTTTTTAAGCATAGGAGTAGGAAGCGGGGGCTGGGGGAGAAAGCTCCCCCCCAGTGAAAAATGAGGGGCGGAAGCATGCTTCCGCTCCCCCACTTCCCGTGAGTCAGAAACCCCTTTTTTAATTTTCCAAATCTCAAAAAACAGCAAAATTTCCGGCGCGCTTTGCTCGCCGCATTATGCAACATAAAGTGCGCTAGTTCTCACTAAACTTTTCTGAGCTCTGGACATAACTTGAACAAAATCAGATATTTAAATTACCATTGTGACACCACATCATGAAGAGACACTGGCAGCTATGTTGCTATTTTTGTGACCTGTCTTTCATAACATTCCAATTTTTCTACCATTAAAGTTCTTGATTTTGAAATATTTTGTCTAAAAGGACAACAAAATTTGGGAAACTTTTGAAATGTCATCGGGTCTGCAGGTCTGAGGGGTTGCGATTTTTCAAAATTTTGTATGCGCGCCAATTGAAGATAGTCTCTCGAGAAAGACCGTTCCAGGCAGGGAAGCTTTGGCCTACCGTAGTCAAATGTTCTCATACACACCTCATGCAGGACATCGAATCCAAAGTAGGGCTTGCAGTGACCTTCCGTATATCTTTGCCGCACCCGCACCAAGTTCAAACTAGTTTCAAGGATTGAATTTGTATCTGACTTTTGAAGGAATCGAATTCAGTCATAATTAGACACCAAATGATCTTGAACCAAGGAAGTCGGTCCAGCTTTAGTAAAGTTATGCTCAACCGACTGAAACTAAGATTAAAAATGTGGAAATAGAAGGTAAAAAATTTTCAAGTTGATATATTTAAAAAAAAAACATATCGGGTTCCGTCATTTCAAAAAATCCACAAAGGCGTAGGTTACGGGAAGAGGCGGATCCTGTTTGCCGTGAACTGAATATAAGTTCAAGTCCTATTTTGCCCGGCCGTATGTCAACACGGTCCGCTGCAGGCCAAACTGACTAGCTGCATGCTACCCCTTGCCCATAAATATATGTAAATGTCAGTGCCCTGAAAAAAGCACTTCCCCTGCTCTGGGAGAAGTGCAGCCCCCCTACCCCCACCTGAAAGGTCTACGCCTAGTAGCAAAAATGCCAGGTCTGAATTGCGATTTTCTATTGAAAAACCTGCCCCTGTCTAAAGCTATCGGCCATGTCATGACACCCAGTCTCCAGGGGCAGGAATTTCTGATGAGATTTTGTGCCAGAAAGATCAAAATTTTAATGCATGGCTACTTTGTCGAGTGTCCCAACAAGCATTTCATCGGGAAAGGACTGATGGCTTTTACAAAATGTGGTCAGTGTATGGTTTTCAGTTTGGCACTAGTACTGAGCTCAGAGGCTCATATTGGGACCAGAAAATTTAGTACACGAATTCCGATATTTTTTCGGAAGGGAAACCGTTCCCAGTCGCTAATAACAGCTCGACCACCAAATTTTAAGTAAGCTTGTAGCGGTTTAGGATTTTTAGATAGCATGTAAGTTACTGCTAAGCCGAATTAAAGTTACAACTATTCCATATAACTTGAGAACCAACACACCCGCAGATGCCAGTGCCTATTAGAACCTATTACAAGAAATAAAACTTGGTGACATTCTCGCCCGTATATGTATTGTTAATCTTCCAGATTTCGACGTTCCTCGATACAAAAATGATACTAGATGGGTTGAAGGGTATTATTCTTTTTTCAGAGATCAGAGTGACCCAGATTATACAATTTGGATCGGTATCCAGCTCGAGTTACTCATTCGCAGTTAACGTTACGCACAAAACCGACGTAGCAGGGACATAAATAGTTCCTTGTTCGCGAAAAAGTGTCCTTTTTCTTTCCACATCTTTTTACCAATTTTAATCCCACGTACCCAAAATAACATTTAAATTTGTTTAATTTTTCATAAATTTAACATTACAGCGCATTTCAGATAATTAAAGTGCCTTTGGAACATGATTAGAGGCTGCAGCTGTAGTTTTAGTGCTGTTTGAGGAAAAGTTTACTTAAAACGTGGAAGTTGTGTGTCTAATTCACCTTCGCCAGATTTTGAATTTAAAGGGATATTTTTACTTATTTTTTCTTGATCCATAGGCCAAACGGATCGCTTGTGGTAATTGCATGGGTTATTATTTCATCTTTTTCCATCGATTCGTATTTTTTTCAATCAGACCCTCCGAAGTGCGTCACGAAGTAACAGGAAAAAGCAGGACAGATTTTGGTCTATAATGAAGAAGGTCTACTTCACCCTTACCACACACTGACTGCGCTATGATAAGCCTGTAGGGCCTACTGAATGTCCTCAGAGAAGGTCTCCAATCTCCAGGCCTCCGAACCAGTATTTCACGCTTAAAATAGAGAAAATGAAACCCAAGAACATAGGATTTCATGTATTCTAAAATCTTTAAAACTTACTGATTAGGAGTCTGTTTGCAGTTCCCTTTGAGACTTCCCATGGGGAATGTTTGCTTCCCATACAATTCCCATGGGGGAATCTTGAATTCCCATGGGATTCCCATGGGAAGTGCTGCACTTCCCGTGGGAATCTCATGGGTTTTTTGGTAAGGGTCTAGCCCTTGGGTCAACTTTAATTTCACTTCCCAGCAGACACAGTACATCTCTCAATGAAGCCATATCACTACCGATCGATCGTGTGCATCTTCAGAGTCCAGTGATGAATTTTTTGGAAGAGCTCAACTTCCTTTACCTGTTTACAGACAGTTACGGACGCACCTTACAAAAACTATGAATGTACATACAGCTTCTACGTCTGTACATACACAGTGTACGTAAGGAGTTTCCTAACCGGGGAAAGGTGTAATAACTATGGTGAAAGTGATATAGAAAGTCAGTTATACTTGGTGATTAGGGAGGTTATCACAGCTCATTTGGAGTTCAAGTTTATAATGATAATAGAAAACATGTAAGATGCTGTCAACATGCAGTCACTATATAGTCACAGTCACAACTACACACAGTTATCATATAGAATATTATAAAATTTTCCTATTACAAGTTACAAAAAAGTATTTTTTCATACATAATGTAATGGTTGCGGTAAAAAAACACACTTGATTTCCTTCCTTGCCCAATTACACAGTTTGATGATTGACAGACATTAATACTCCATGCAAAGACATTTAATCCAAGTCAAGAAACCCTAGCCACAGTATGCAGAGCACATAGAGGGGGTTTTGATTACAATCCTGCCCAAAGAACTGTGAAATTTTTTGCAACCTTAGTGGACTATGAGCTCGGTGAAGTGGTAATAATAGACCTCCAGCACTAGGTTTGGAAACTTGATATACCTCAGTTGAACATAGATTACTGAGGTTAGAAAATCAACTTTTTTACCGCAATAGAAACAGCATGTACTATAAACTTATTTTTTACCTTTTTTTCTTTCAGGAAGTAGAAAGAGAGATTTCTTTCCGTACAGAAGCAGGTTTGTACTACTCCTACTACAAGCAGATGGTTAGTGCTCCTTCATTTGAGCAAGGTACAGTTGTCTTACAAGCTATATATTTTTGGCACGCTTATTTTCAAACATCCTTATGTTCCCATAGACCAATATTATGGCAGTCCTGTTTTCTGACAACATTCCAGCACCCTATTGTTCATACACCTTTCCATTCTAACAGTCCGGTGTTCTGATGACTGAGTTGTAGATGAGTAGTACACGGTACATAGTGGTGTTGGAATGTAGAGCTCTCGCCACTTTACAATGCTGCCAATTTAAATATTACAACAGTTCGGGGCTGTGTCCATGTTTTTCAGAAAATGGTGTGAGACAGAGTGTCAGTTGAACAAGTATTGTTTTAAAACGGAATTACTCTATAATAGTCTCATGAAACAGATAGATCTAGTACTGGCTTTTCACAAAATCTCAAGCATTTCAAGACTGATGACTTCCTGGCTAAAAAGCTGTGGAGTTCATTTTGTGCAACCACTTTACAAGAAAATAAATTGGTAATAAATTATAAATTCAGCTTTGCTACCTGTCTTTGAAAAAAAGTTGTTTTGTGTTTGTTTTGTTTAATTTTTGAAATCGTGAATTAATTCCTTTTAACTTTTAAAGTAATAAATCTTTTTATTTTTTTTTTTAATATCATGAAAAGGCTGGTATGACCTCACACATGACAATATTACTGAAAACTGGAGAACCATCAACGTCATACAAAGGTTCAATGTATTCCAGGAGATCTTTTTGGCAGTAGCTTATCAAAACTTGCCTTATGTTCAAGTGAGTTGACTTAATTACACATGCATGTTTTACATACTTTGGCTCACAATTCTTAAAACTCTGCCTTTCTTTAAATAAAAAAGGTGTGTTTGCTGCTTTTGACTTCCTGCCTTGTTTGCATTTTGTACATTAAATCTACATATTCATCACTTGTGTAAAGAAAATGAATTTCTTTTAATTTGGAGAATTAATTGGCCTAGTTATTGTTGTTCAAATCTTCACAGTAATTACAATTTTTCTATCCCCTCACATACAGCATTTCTTGCATGAAATATTGTCTGGTTTTATAGAAACAGCCCCACCTTCCATAAGATCAACTTCTCACAAATCAAAGAGCTCAGATTGTCTCCCCTAGTAAGTTTAGCGGCAGTCAGTATATTTGATACATCGATTGTTTTTGAACAGTAAGTTTTTGCTCCTTGCTTGCTCTTTTGCCCTCCACCATGCTAAATTGAAGAGTTTTTATTGAAGCATGATCTTCAACTTCACTTTGAACATGAGGTCAAAAATTCACCCCCTTTTAAGCCTTTTGTAATGCAAAATTTATTTTTGCTTTCATTAAGTTTAGGCATTTTGGTTTTAAAGAGGCTCATTGAGTTGATATCTAAAACGTTATGAGAGTGAGAAAGGGTCACTACAACATGACGATGCTTATAGACAGCATAATAACTCAGGTTTCATATCCAATAGTTGCAGAAAAAGCTAAAATTTTGAATTTTGTAATGTCCTGACTTGTAACGGTTTTGTGCACAATTTGAAAAAGTGTCTGGTCACGAATTTTTGAAAACTGAATCGAACCGTTAAGTGCTCACACATAAAACAGTTATTTGTTATTAGGATATGGGGATTGTATAAGATTGATCATTTGTAATTGGTATGTGAAGAAAACTTACCGGGTTTGGAAAAATTTGTGGAATTTCATGAACCAACTCAGCGAGCCCTTTCAAGCAGGCCCAAAGACCAATTAAAGAAAGCCCTATTTTTCAAGAGCACACGTTTGTGAACAAAAATGGAATTAAAAATTTCAAGAATTTTTGTGGGGAAAAATTATATACATTTTTGAAGTCTTTTTTTCTTTATCCTTATCAATTTGCAGGCTCTGTAATAATTGGATATACATTCTACTACGGACATAATTCTGCCTTATGATACAAAAGCTTCAAAATTAAATACGTCCTGTCTCATGACATATTCTGATTTTACAGGATCATCTGTCACCCATTTTCTTCTATATTCATTCTGTGTTTGCCTTACACGGTGCTTACATCATGGTACTATTTATGCTGGGATGGCTTCTAAGCAATACATGGCTTGCTGGTTTACTAGCAACTGCATTTTATGTCTGCAACAGGTATTGTATGACTCCATCATCATATGCATATCATCCATCCAAAAGTAACCTACAGATTTCCATGTAACCATTTAACATATACTTATCCATAGTGACAGGTGTATCCAAAGGAGAGCAAATTTTGTTTCATTTAACATTGCTAACCACACACATAGCAAGAAATATGTCAAAGAAGAACCACAATCTCTGGACAGACTATTTAAGCATAGTGCCACTGTGGTTGGCAGAAGCATATAGGAAACTTTGGCTAAGAATGCCTCAAATGCAGATTGCTAGAAATTGCAAAATTTTCAGGGAGTCTGGGGGTTTATACCCCCCCTCCCTCCCATGCCCTCCTTAAGAAGACAAAATTCCTTGTTAAAAGAAAATATTAAAACAGTGCTCCTTATTAATACAATTTTGATCATAATCAGCTGTGCATTTTACTAACTTCACAAGGAAGATTTTTTGTCTTTCATTAATACTTTTTTGCAGTACTTGCTTCCTTCACTGAGTCCCATTACAGTTCCCACACAGCATCTAGAACGGTATCCTTTTAGACAATTGCTGTTATAAATTCTGTAATGGCATATGTGTAGGAGGGTTAATCCTATGTTTTGGTGACAGGATATACAAATCGAGATGGGAGTTTGCTGTGTGGGAATAGTCTTGGGACTTCACCTATATACTGTATTTCTCTGATATGGTGAATGCTCTTTCTTAAAGATGTTTTCAGACTTCCCTTTCTCCGTTAAAAATCATGCTGTCTCAAACATTCTATAGACCTTCACATACAACAGCAACATGGGTAATGCTTTTTTTCTTTACAAATTATGCATAAACAGCTCTCATTGCATTTTCATGGCTTTTTTCTTATTATTAAACATGATATAATGATCGAGTATCACTTGTATAAATGAGGCATTTGTGTGAAAGTGTGTAAACAAATCAAAAGAGTGTAGGTAAGTGATTCAGTGTTAATATTATTTACTTATGTTTGTTCTTAAGTTAGGGGTTTACATCCATGTACTGAAGAAAATGTCAGGAATTTTATGAAATTGATTGACATATTCCCTATTGATCCTTTTGTTACAGTATTGGCTGATTTGAACCTATTAACCTTTACCTATTATCTAGCTAACACATTCATTTTGATGTGTTGTTAAATCCAAATCTAGTAAATCTCCATCTAACTTTTCTGAGTGTACAATTCTTCATTATGTTTATTACATAATGAAATAATTTAGAGTTAGTTTATGAGTTGAAACCACAAATGTACAGTAAGTAGTAGGAACATATATTAATGTGTTATTGAAAAATACCAATCCCTCAAAATGTTTCATCTTCTGCAGTTTTTCATGTTTTTTTTTTTTAAATTTGCAGTGAATGTGCCATATTGCTATAGCAAGACAATGGTGTTTCTAGGTATATGTTTGAAGAAGACAAAGTGATTATTTTTGTCCATTTTGTGTCATGTTTTTCATGGTATTTAACAGCTTCTATGCTTTTAGGAATCTCACTCATCAGAGTAAACAGTTACATTTTGTGGATGTGAGCTTAAGAGAACTTTCATCTGGAGAGGCTTAAGAGAACTTTCATCTGGAGAGGACCCTTCTCCACCTTTAATGAATAGACACAAGTTAATATGCAATGTCAATTACTTTAGCAATAGTTTTATTTAGTATATAAGCTGTTATCCACATAGTTCCCAGGCAGTTTTGCACCTCAAAATATGCATTTAATAGTTATATAGATTGCGCACTACAAATTGTTCTTGACAACTAGTAATGGACTCTCATCCATAGATCTGAAAAAAGAATTAACCTGCTATATTTTTTTCTTATTTATGTTTTATGTATTTGCATATTGTGCAAGTATTGGTTTTAAGAAATGAAAATATTTAGTTACAGATGACTTTTCTTTGACAGATATTCGTGTGTTTTCTCACTTCAGGTCACACACTACCAGAGTTGATTTCACTGTGCCTCTTAGGGAGAGCTTCTCCTTGCCGTTTCTCTATATGCAAATCTTGATGGTGACCTTCTATCTTAGACCATCTCGAAGACATGAGGTGAGCATTTATCGGGTGCAGTTGGTGTAATACTTGAAAAAAGGGAGAACTGGGGGCAGCTTGAACAATGTCTTCTTCCTCCCATGAAAAAGTTTGCGATCTCTACCCGAAGCATTCTGAGGCTAACTTTTGCATATTTCACGTACAGCAACACTTTCCACAACCACCTACAATAATTTCACAACTTACAGAAGTTATTTGACAATGCAGTATAATGTCATGAGCAAGTTATTGTAAAAGGAGTTTTGCATGTTTTTCTTGTTCATGACATTTGCACAGTGCAGACAGAAGAGGTTCCAGACAGTTAGTGTTTTATACTGCATTTAGGATAGTCAAGTTAAACTTCTTAAAGCAGCTCATTGACTTGCTTCATGAAATTCCACAAATTTTTCCAAACCTGTTAAGTTTTCTTCACATATCAATGACGAATGGTCAATCTTACACAATTCCCATATCCTACAAACAAATAACTGTTTTATGTGTGAGTATGAACGGTTCAATGTGGTTTTCAAAATTCGTGACCATACACTTTTTCAAATAGTGCACAAAACTGTTACAAGTCAAGACTTAACAAAATTCAGATTTATAGCTTTTCCCATAACTACTGGATTTGAAACCGAACTTATTTCCCAAAGGAAACAGTGTCTCATTCCATTGTGGTCAAATTATGCACCAGGGTGGTCTATTACTGTGTCTATTAAGATAAGCAAAAAACATTTGAGGAGTAATTTGTCAATGCAAACACCTCCCTTCCTCAGCCACTATGCAAAACATGCTTCATGGTGTACATTTGTAGTGCCCAACCCACTAACAGTGTGGGTAGAGCTTATGTTATACTGTAGAGGGACAAAATGACTGTCTTTCTCTTCAAAAGGTTTCAGCCTTTGTAATTGCCAGTGGATTTTTGTAAAATTTGCTGTACAGGTGTCTTACCATTTAGCAACATGATGAACCCTCAAAATTGGTACTTTTTGGCCATTTTGATCATTTTTGCCTCATCTTGGAGGAATTGTTAGCATGTAGGCCAATTTTTGTTATTGTCTGAGTCCACTCTGCACACACCATGGGTTCCCATTCAGCTTATTACTTATCCTTCAGTAATTTTAGTATCTATTAAACAGAGCTCTCCTTAATGTGTGTGTAATGAAACTTGCATTCAGTAGGGTCACTGTTCATCCATAGAATTGCTATTTGGCTCATCACCACAAGTTTGTTTCCCAGGAGTGATCAAGCTAGAGTGCTGGTGAAGAGGTATGATCTCTGCTCACACATGGCTTGCTAGAATTTAGAAAAATGACATTTTTAAATGTACACCAATGAACATTTCCTATCAAATGGATGTTTTAGTAAAGTTTCTTCCAGTACTTTATTTGCTTCCAAGTTTCATGGAGGAGTGCAGCTTGGGAGGGAGAGAGAAAAAAGCTGATCTAAGGGAAGTGAAGGGAAGGGAGGGAGCGATTGAGCGGATCTACTATTTTGCAGACTGCAGACTGACTGGCATGTTGCAGACTAGGTGTTACAAACTCCAAAAGGCAGTAATAGATTAAATAATGCAAATTCCATCAAGGGACCCTTTCTTCAATGGATACGTAAATAAAAATCTGATCAAAATCTTCTCTTGTCCAAACCTTAGCAATTTATGGTTTCGATGATAAGAGAAACCAATGCAATCATGATGGCGTGTGTGTGTATGTGTGTGTGTATGTGTGCGTGTGCATGTGTGTGTGTTTGTGACACTTTGCTTGTTAACATTTTATCTCAAAGTAGGAATGACTGACAGTCTTCAAACTTGGTACCTAGATGTGCCATATTGAGAAGAAGAACCCTATTGTTTTTGGTGGAGGTCAAAGGTCATTTGGGGTCACCAGGGGTCAAAGTCTGATAACCTTGTTATGGCGATATCCCAAGGTAGGAAACTCGGATAAATTTCACATTTGAAATGAAAATGCATTATAGTGAGAAGGTGGTCCCTATAGTTTTTGGCAGAGTTCAAAAGTCATCTGGGGTCACCAGGGGTCAAAGTCTGAAAATCTCGCTAACACGATATATCAAGTTTGTAGGCAGCCGTACACGAAAAAGTGCTTTCGTTTTTAACTTTCGTGACGCACATCTGAGGGTCGGCAAAAAAATTACCCACGAAGGTCAATTTTAACCTTTTGAACATAATATCAATTACCACAAGCGAACGAGTTGGCCTACGAAGAGAAATTTGAGGGTAAATTGTTGGCTTTTTGTGGCCAACATTCATTGTATATACTAGTTCCACGAATTTTCTGACACGTACAAAATCTGTACAATGCCGGGCACAGTGCACAGTTAAGTGGTCAGTGAAATTGATAGGGATAAACTTTTATGTCAGTTAATTGACGGGAGAGGGAAAGCAGGGGAGAAGGGCGACTCTCCCCTCATCTGAAGAAAGGTTGAATAAATCAGGAACAGGAACGAGAAATGATAGCGAAGGGATAGCGAAGAAGGAAAATGAAATAGTACAAATCAAGAATAAGAATTTGGAATAGAAAAGAGGAAGAAAATAAACACACATGACATAAAAAAAACAAGAAACAGAGAGAAGAGACGCATTCAGTAAGGATACCAATAGACGATTCACATGATATTGTTCAGTCAAGTGTGGTTTGCAGTTGAGTTATTGAGAGAGTAAATAACCGACGGCATGGTCAAGTGGTTAAAGCATCCAACTTCAGGCGCGGATTAAGGGGTGGGGGCTTACGGCCCCAGCCCTCCCTTTTTCGCCACATCAACAATAAGACATATGGAAAATTAGCAGTGCAGCTCCCTCTCACCCCTTTTTTCTCTTAGGTCAGCCCCCCCTTTTTGAATGTGCGGATCTGCGCCTGGACTAGCTTGCAGTTGGGAGGTCGGAAGTTCGAGTACTATTGGCCGGGTCATACTGAAGACTGTAAAAAACACCTACTGCCATTGTGCTTGGTGCTCAGAATAAAGCAATTGAGTGGGAAAACAAGCCAGTTAGTCACAAGTGGAAAAGCTAGTCCGTGGCGGCTCGACATAAACCAATTGGTTAGAAACTGGCCATATTGGCCGTCACGTAAAACTCCGTCCATCTAACTAACTTGAGAGGATAGCTAGGCCTAAATGGACAGGCCTTACGGCCAAGCAGAACTCAAGTCCCATTGAGATCTTTTGTCCAAATTAACCAAAAGGTTTCAACGGTTTCCGAATGGTAAAGGGTTTTCAAAAGGGTTTGGTTTATAAAAAGGGTAATTTTATAATTCCCTTTGAGTTTTGACCAATTTCCATCATCTACCAAAGGCACTGCCCAAATGCACTAGGGTATTTACAAAAGGTATCACTTGAAACCCTTTGGGCTCAAAGGGTTTAATCCAAAAGGGTTCCAAATGGAATTTTCAGCTGGGCTGCCAAAAACTTTGATTATACCTAGAGCTGTAAAGTATAATCTCTTCTAGTGAGCACGCCTGCATGATTTTGAACCAGCCTCGAAACTCCATGGAGCCTTGGTCGTTCACTCCAAGTATAAGTTCAAACTATGTGATCTATCATCAAGGAACCAATCTCAAATTTCCAGCGAGAAACTTTGCATCATGTAGTAGAACTGATCGCCAGATCGCCTGCAGCATCTCTGCCAGGAAAAAAGGGAACCGATCTTTGGGTAAAGTTTACAAAATGTGAAAACCCAACCGGGATGAGAGCTGTATGAATACATTAACTTTTGTCAGCCTGGTGGAGAGTGGCCCAAGATTCCTAGAGATATAATCACAACAACCAGTGGTTCGAACCTGCCACTTATTCATATGCTTGATATTTTGCATGGATTTTATAGGTGTCCATTCCTTTTGGAACCCTTTGAGCACAATTGTTTTGAAATGGTAGGCCTACCTTTCAAAAAGTAAAAAGACAAAACCCTTTTTTAAGCATAGGAGTAGGAAGTGGGGGGCTGGGGACCTCCCCCCCCCAGTGAAAAATGAAGGGCCGAAGCATGATTCCGCTCCCCCACTTCCCGTGTCAGAAACCCCTTCCAGATCTCAAAAAGCAGCGAAATTTCCGGCGCGCTTTAATTGCTCGCCCCATTATGCAACATACGTGCACTAGTTCTCACTAATAGATCAGTTTGGTAAACTTTTCTGAGCTCTGGACATATCAAAATCGGATATTTATCATTTGTGTGACACCACATCATTAAGAAACACCGGCAGCTATGTTGCTATTTTTGTGACCTGTCTCTCATAAAATTCCAATTTTTCTACAATTAAAATTCTTGATTTTGAAATATTTTGTCTAAAAGGACAACAAATTTGGGAAACTTTTGAAATGTCATAGGGGTCTGCGGGGTCTCGATTTTTCAAAATTTTGTATACGCTCCACGCCAATTGAAGATAGTCTTTCGAGAAAGACTTCATATTCCAGGCGGCAGGGAAGCTTTGGTCTATCGTAGTCAAATGTTCTCATACACACCGCATGCGGGACATCGAATCCAGAGTAGCGCTTGCAGTGACCTTTCGTATATCTTTGCCGCACCCACACCAAGTTCAAACGAGTTTCAAGGACTGATTTGTATCTGACAATTGACAGAATCGAATTCAGTCATAATTAGATACCAAATGATCATCGGTCCAACTTTAGTAAAGTTATGCTCAAACTGAAACTAAAATTAAACATGTGGAAATAAAATTAAACATTTCTTCAAGTTGATATATTTAAAAAAAAAACATATCAGGTACCGTCATTTCAAAAAATACACAAAGGCGTACGGGAAGAGGCAGATCCTGTTTGCCATGAACTGAATATTTTTCAAGTCCTATTTTGCCCGGCCGCATGTCAACACGGTCCGCTGTAGGCCGAACTGACTAGCTACTACAGGCTAACCCCTTGCCCTAAAATACATGTAAGTGTCACTGCCCTGAAATAAGCACTTCCCCTGATCTGGGAGGAGTGCAGTCCCCTATCCCCACCTGAAAGGTCTACGCCTAATAGCATGAAAGACTCAGTGCCGCGGCAAGGTCTGCTTGCAATTTTCTATTGAAAAACCAGTCCCTGTCTAAAGCTATCGGCCATGCCAGGGGCAGGAATTTCTGGTGAGATTTTCTGCAGGAAAGATCAAAATTTTAATACATGGCAACTTCGTCGAGTGTCGCAACAAGCATTTTATCTGGAAAGGGCTGATCACTTTTACAAAATGTGGTCAGTGTACCGTATTCAGTTTGGCACTAGTACTGAGCTCGGAGGCTCATACTGGGACCAGAAAATTTAGTACACGAATTTAGATATTTTTCGGAAGGGAAACCGTTCCCAGCCGCTAATAACAGTTCGACCACCAAATTTTACATGACGAAATGGTTACGGTAAAAAAACACACTTGATTTCCTTCCTTGCCCAATTACACAATTTGATGATTGACAGACAGTAATACTCCATGCAAAGACATAATCCAAGTCAAGAAACCCGAGCCACAGTATGCAGAGCACATAGAGGGGGTTTTGATTACAATCCTGCCCAAAGAACTGTGTAATTTTTTGCAACCTATGTGGACTAGAAGCTCGGTGAAGTAGTAATAATAGACCTCCAGCAGTAGGTTTGGAAACTTGATATACCTCAGTTGAACAATAGATTACTGAGGTTAGAAAATCAACTTTTTTACCGCAATCGAAACGGCATGTAAGTAAGTTTGCAGCAGTTTAGGAATTTTAGATAGCATGCAAGTTATTGCTAAGCCGAATTAAAGCTACAACTATTCCCTAACACCCCAGATGCCAATGCCTATTAGAACTTATTACACGAAAAACAGCTTGGTGACATTCTCGCCCGTATTCGTATTGTTAACCTTCCAGATTTCGTCGTTCCTTGATACAAAAATGATAGTAGATAGGTTGAAGGGTATTATTCTTTTTTCAGAGATCGGAGTGACGCAGATTATACAATTTGGATCGGTATCCAGCTCGAGTTACTCATTCGCAGTTAACGTTCCATGCGAAACCGACGTGGCAGGCACATACATACAGCTCCTCGTTCGCGAAAAAGTGTCCTTTTTCTTTCCACATCTTTTTACTGTTTTTAAACCAACATACAAAAAATAGCATTTAAATTTGTTTAATTTTTCTAAAATTTAACATGAAAGCCCATTTCAGATAATTAAAGTCCCTTATAAACATGATTAGAGGCCGCAGCTGTAGTTTTAGTACTGTTTGAGGAAAAGTTTACTTAAAACGTGGAAGTTGTGCGTCTATCTCACCTTCGCCAGATTTCGAATTTAAAGGGATATTTTCACTTATTTTTTCTTGATCCATAGGCCAAACGGATCGCTTGTGGTAATTGCATGGGTTATTATTTCATCTTTTCCCATTGATTCGTATTTTTTCCAATCAGACCCTCCAAAGTGCGTCACGAAGCAACACAGAAAAGCAGGACAGATTTTGGTCTATTGGGAGCTTGGATATATTTCATATTTGGTATGTGGATGCAAGAGATGGTCCCTAATGTTTTTGATGGAGCTCAAAGGTCATCTGGGGTCACTGCTGGTCAAAGTCTAAAAATCCTGCTTACGGGATATCTCAAGATAGGAAACTTGGATAGATTTCATATTTGCGTATGTTGATGCATTATGGTCAGCAAATGGTCCCCATTGTTTTTGGCAGATATGAAAGGGCATCTGGGGTCTCCAGGGGTCATAGCCTGGAAATCTTTTTAAATATGATCTTTCAAGATAGCTGTTTGTCCATTTGTCTGTCTGTTGTTTGTATGTTTAGCTATGTATGGCTTTTTTAGAGGTCAAAAGGTCATCTGGAATGACAAAATTATTTTTTGAACATGCTAGTATAACATTTGAATGAGAAGATAATGGTGTACGATGGGGCACTCTTTGAAAGGGAACATTTATGTATCATCGAAACCTCAATGCATTTTTGCTTTTGATTTTTTTTATGATATTAGACAGTCTCTATTCACTGTTTTGATATCGTAATTTATTCTCAGTGATCCCAAACGTACATTTCAAGAAGTTAATTGAGCACTAAAATCCTCAATTTATGCTGAGGGGTGACAATGAGAATACGAAAAACCTTGATGGATTATGTTCAATCAAAATGTCAATGCATGCATTAATTGTGTTGGGTACAACTGTGTGTTGAAGACTTTCAACAACCCTTACTTTCTAGTCCCAAAATTTGACTTATCGAAGCCCTCGAGAATTCAATTGCAATGTTTTGTCTAGAAGTACATCCTATTGATTTTAATTACCAATCAGAGAAGACACATTCCCAAACATAAGTAGTATATGTTTCCGATATCCGTATATTTGTAAATTTATCAAGTCCAGTTTTCTGAGAGCGTACCTGGCATATCTGATAAAGTTCATGCTTCATTCTACGAAACACTTGTTCAGCTGGCCCAGCTAGGTATATACAGAATTGCGTGTCCATCAATGATCAAAAGCAATGGTAGTGTTACAAGCAATAAATAGTTCAAGTGTAACTGGCACAAATGGTGCAAGCTACTGAATTTGGATTTGAACACTTCGTTCGCAGTGCATGTGGTGACCAAGACACGGGTATGTTACTGTATATGGTTAACAAGTGTCTAGACCGATGAAGATTTTATGTTAAGGGTATGGAAGGTTTGCTCGTTCATAAATGCAAAATGCATTTCATGATGATTGCGTCTTAGACAAAAAGGTGTAATACGAAAATAGTTTAAGTCAGGACAAGAAAAGCCACTCACCAGTTAAATTAATGTTATTTTAAGATTTTGATCAGATTTTTATTTAAGTATCCCATGATGAAAGGGTCCCTTTATGGAATTTACATTATTTAATTTATTACTGTGTTCTGCAGTTTGTAGCACCTACAATCTTGGACAAAACTCCTTGGGACACCCCCGCTCCCCTTCGCAATGTTGACCACAGTTAGCCTATTCACGGCATACAGTCACTCTTTCAGCGCAACATTGAAAGGGGGAGCGGGGGAGGGGAATTCATGTAAGACTTTGAACTGAAATTCAAGAATATTATGGCAAAGTGTCCCAACAGTTTTGTCCAAGATTGTCTGAGAATTTCGGGAAGTTAGAAGTACTCGCGTCACACAGTAGAAAGTGTCAATTTGTCTTGATGGGTTGATTTGCAAGAGGGAATAAGTTTAAGTGCCCGATCGTTCATGTAGCTGTTCTCAACAGTGACTTGTTTTTGGTTTACACTGTTTTAAAATAAAAAGAATATTGAAAAAAAGTTTGTGTTTATGTGTTTTAAGTTTGTTCAAAACAGTGACGTGTTACCTGGTAAGTGCATTTTGGAGAGCAGAGGCACTGATGTATCCTGCCTATTATTACTTCATTTTAAAGTAATTTACCGTGTTTTCTCAAGAAAAAATATGCGGTACATGCGAACTTGAAGAGACCGGCAGTGAAAGATAAGTTTAACCCAACGGTCTACCATTTATTTTGAAAGCAGATTTGGAAGCAAAAAGCAATGAAATTGCTTCGGTTTGAAAAGGGAAAAAAGCATGCGTAACCAGTTTCATTTAACGTAAAAAATGGAGTCATAGGGGTGTGATTTGCTTCAAAATATGCCAAAAACCAGCCTTAACTAACGATCTACCATCGTTATATTTTAAAAGCTTGGATCTCAGATGCGCCTTTTACATTTCATGGTAGATCGTGGCGCTCTTTCAGTTAAAATCTCGTCTCCTTAACACCAGTTTGCAATGGGAGTCAGACTTTGCTATCCAAGAAATTGTTTTGATTATATGTATATATATATGTATATATATAGTATCTATTGGAATAGAACGTATCCTGGCGATTACCCGGGCCTGAAAAATATTCAAAAGTCTCTTTCCATATTTCAAATATTATATTATTGGCTCTAAAATTGCCTCCTCCAAGTTTGAACATGTTTTTTAATTGGTTTTGCATCTGTATATTACGAGAAGGAATTGGTAGGGGTTCTGCCCGTACCTCTGCCCATGGCTTACAAGATGCAAATTCCTCAAGAATACCTGCAACAGTCTATTCTTTATTATCGTCCCGACTCTAAGTAAATGTATACAAATGAATCAAACAACACATTAAAACAACTCTTTATGCTATTAACTTTTTATGTTAAAATCCTCAGACCTATAAGCCTCCGAAAAAATTTTTCCGAAAAAGTCGGCCCGAAAAATGAAGCATTATCTATTGAATTTGTTCTTGTTAATAATACGCGTGTAGCTCAGACAATCTTGGACAAAACTCCTTGGGACACCCCCGCTCCCCTTCGCAATGTTGACCACAGTTAGCCTATTCACGGCATACAGTCACTCTTTCAGCGCAACATTGAAAGGGGGAGTGGGGGAAGGGAATTCATGTAAGCCTTTGAACTGAAATTCAAGAATATTATGGCAAAGTGTCCCAACAGTTTTGTCCAAGACTGTAGTCTGCAAAATCCCAGTCAGTCTGCAGTCTGCAAAACAGTAAATCTAGGGATTGAGGAAGGGGTTAGGAAAGATCGGATATCTACTTTCCCCAAATTGCTTATGCTACTGTCCTACACAAACTGGTCACATTTATGATACACTATGACTTTAAAGTACAGTGTCTGATTCCTGCCCTCATGGGCAGCTTTATATGAGGGGATAAACTAGCTGTAGAGATTTATCCCTGACATAGTCCAACTGCTGGGTGAACCATGTTTTCATGCTGGCCAGACCAACTACAATCGTCTGGGTATGTATAAGGTGTCCACCATGATTTTCTTAAAGATAAATTAAAAGCTGGGTTGGTAAAACCAGAAGGGTTGAGCAACAGTAGCTATGCTTGCGTTAATGTCTTTGTCCAAAAGCATCAGCAAAGTGAGCATTTGAGTAGGCTAATTTTGAGATTTGCACGGTAAAATATGGTTCAAAATTGCTGTATATTTATAGAACAAAAAATAGAGAGAAACATAAAGATTACAGAAAACTTTTGGTAAAAGGTTTCCAGAACTTTTCTGTTATCCTTACTTATCTCTTTATTTTGTTGGTCTGTAAATCTTCAGTTTTTTTTTACAGTATAGCTAGAACTAAAATTTGAAATAGTTGCAATTCCCTCTTCAGTAAGTTTTTGTCTCCATGATTGTTTGTCTATCTTACACAATATGCCAATGACTTCAGCCTCATTCAGTTGTGCTGTTGGACCTCGTTGATGAAACATTAGCTTTCCAACAGTGCTGACAAATCATCCAAAAATCCATCTGGGGCCCGTTCCACAAAGACGCACAATCTTAAGTATGATTTGCTGTGGACTTAAGTATGGGGAATCATACTTAAGATCGTGTGTAACTCTCTGCGGAATGGGCCCAGGTCATAATCAAAACATAATTTTTGTCATTTTCATTTTGGTGCCTTATATGTAAAAACTTCTCTTTCTTTGTTTCTATGCAGGTTCTCAACCTTTTTACGATTTTTGTTGCCACTTTTCTTTTCACTGTTACATGGCAGTTTGCTCAGTTTATTTTGTTGCTTCAGATGTGCTCACTTTATGGATCTTCCATCTTAGGAATTGTATCATCAAGGAAGGTAAGGAAGATTTTTAGATTGCTTTGCAAAACTGGATTATAGGCAGGACTAGCCAATAGATGTATGTAGTACTTTTCTATATTACTGTATTATCCTAGTTTTATGGCTACGTAGAGAACAGTGCAGTCAATTTCTTGTACTTATTGGCCTCAAATGTGCTTTCCATTGCTCATGTGAAACAAATTTCTTTGGTAAAGATCTTTTTTGGGGTGAGACTGTAGGTTCTTTTTCCTTCATTACTTTAACAATTCAGTTTAAATAGAATACACCTTGCCATATCATCTGCAATGCAATGAATAAAGTAGGAAAGCTAATTTTGGTTTGGCTTGACTTTTTCTTTTATCATTTGTTTTTTTCTACTAATTGTTCCCACAGATGTGATTCTGTTGTATATGTACTGTTGGTTTTTTCCATTGTGACCTTTAGGGTATTTTTAAAATATTTTTCAGGTGAAGAATTTGCTTCAGTGTATAATAGCTGCCATGGTATTAGTGTCCTTTCTCCAGTTTGGAAATGACATGCTTCCATCCTCACTGGCTCTCAGCTTTGGCTTGGTAGCAGTCTTAGAGCTTGTTATAAAGGTATGACCATGTTCACAGTAGGCTTGAAAGGGTTATCTGACTGTGCTTCAGGGTAGAGCATGGCAATTAACTTCATTCCACTTTACTCCATTTTCTTTAATGATGACTCTAGTAGAATTTTTTAACTGTGAAAACCATTTATGATGATAGTTTTTGTGAGTGTGCCTGTAATCTTGAATCTGTTAACTAATTCTAATCCAACGTTTTATCTGTTTCCCAATTAAGCCAAGGGTATGTCTAACAACTTAGATGTTAGCCAGAACCCCACTAACCCACTGGTTTGGGCCCAGCACTGCCTCCAAAAAAGTTCCTGCTACAGTATGATGTTTTGTGTGCTGGTTGCAGTTATGATATCATTGAAACCGATAAAGAGTGGAACCAATATCTGAATTACTACTATTCTGACCCCAGTTACCTAAAATATTGGAGTTGCCTAAGCCTAATTGGTAGTAAATGCATGTTTTTTTTTTTTTTTTTAGTGTGCCAGTTCTACTTAACAATTGTATCGTAGATGTATTGAACCATATAAAGTAACTGTAGTATGCCATAAGTAAATGTTACAAACATGAAAACTGTCACATCTAGCTTCCATACTTTGTTAGATCAGTGTTTGTGGGAGGTGGAGGAGAATGGTAGACATCCAGTCTTCCATCAGACTGAGAAACTGGCCAAAATATTTGACTAAATCTGGGAATGTTGTCCATTTTGTTGGATGATTTCTATAGTTTAAAGCAGTGAGGCCTCTTAACCATATAAAATAACTGTATGCAGAAATTAAATACAGCAAACCATGCAGGAAAACTGTCACATCCTGCTTGTAAAGTTTGTTAATCCGGTGTTTATGATAGGTGGAGGAGGACGGTAGAGGTCCAGTGTGCCATCAGGCAAAGAAACTGGCCAAGATATTTGACTAAATCTGGAAATGTTTTGCAAACGTTTTGTGAGATGATTCCTAGCAATGAACCTCTTTTAGAATCTGAAAACTTATGGGTTACAGTAGGTCCAATCCAATATGCTATTTGTATAAGTAACTCCGAAATGTTTGACAGCTTCTGAATTGCTTCTTCGTGTTTTCATCCAACCATGATAATAGGAACTCAAAGTACTATCATAGCCTGAATATGAATGGAGTTATGCAACAAACTTGATGTAATTGTGGTCAAAATGGCTGTCATTTTGGATTTTTCTCACATGCATGATTTCCCCTGAAAGGTCCCCAGTGTTGACTTTCCTGGATTGCTTGAACACAAAACATATAAGTAGCCACCAAAATTACCATCCATGGCTTTTTTTTTTTTTTTTTTTTTTTCCACCTTTATTTTCTCAACTTACGCACATTCAGTACACAGAGAAAACACAGGTCAGTAAATTACTCAATACACAATAGTGCAATATACAAAATTTCAGTTGAAAAGCTTACTGTGCTGATAACTTGAAAATAGTAACATTAATAAAAATACAGCTGTTTTCCACTAAGTCCTAACTTGCAAACCTTGAGACAGTCCAAAAATTTATATAGATCCTTCATAATAAGTATGACAAAAAGATGTATAAACTATTTAAGATATAGCGTACAAGGCCCATGTCTTCTTCGACCTTAATTAAATAACATTGTGCAATAAGCAAATGCATTCGTATAAGGTTCATATGTAGTACTTCTACTGTTTCTTTGAGAGGGACTTTTCAACTTGGAGTACAAACTTAAATTTGTGGAGAAATTCGTTCTTATCAGGCCTACTACCGCTTACTTTCTTATTAAATACATAATACTTTAGATGAAAAATCAATAGATTATATGGGTGATTAAGAAACGTTCTATAACCAAAGAAAACATCCTGTTTGCTTAAAAGAAATTGTTGTCCAAAAACACATTGCTCGATATCAAGAATAAAGTTAGATGTAATAGGGCAATCCCAGAACAAGTGATTTATGGTTTCATTACATTCTCCACAGAAGGTGCAAAGAGGGTCAGTCTTAACTTTAATTCGATGTAAGAAAACATTGGTACCTAATATTCTGTGGAGGAATCTATATTGAAAATACTGAATTTTGCTCTCCCTAAGGGACGAAAATGGAAAAATAATATCCCATGAAAGATGGGTAGAAGGAAAATCAGTGTTCCAATGGGACAATGCCTTGGGAGGACAAACATGGTTTTCAATAAGTTGGTAATAAATAAAGCGAGATAAAAATGGAATTCTTAACACACTCTGAATACATTGAGTTCCAGGCTCATTCTCGTTCCTATCAATGTTATGCTTCCAAGCAACTAGGATTGCATCAAGAATACCATAATAGACAGTAAAGGGACAGTTGTTTAAACTAAATTTAGCCTTAAAAGTATCATAATTGATAAGACTGCCATTGTTGAAGACGTCTTTTAAATACATAACACCATTCTCGTACAAACTTTTATAAAAAACGTTTTTTTTACCGATTTTAATATTACTATTGTTCCAAATAATTTCGTTTGCATAATTTACCACATAATCTCTAAAACGAAATTGTGACCAAGCTTTACTCACGTCTTCTATAAACTTATTTGCAATTACAATATCACTGTCCCTAATATTGCACTGATATAACAATGACTTCCCATACTTCATAAGATAATAATCAAAGAAAAGCTTCCAAGAACCTTTAGAGTCATCAAGGTACCTTTTAACCCACGTACTTTTAAGACTTTTAATAAAACTAAAGATATGAGTAGCTTTAAGGCCCCCTTTACTAATCGGGGCAATCAACAAACTCCGCTTTACTTTATCATTCTTCCCCGACCAGATAAAAGAGAAAATGCAACTCTCAGTTTTCTTTAAAAAAGAATCCGGAAGATTAGGGAGAGTCTGAAAAAGATAAATAAATTGGGAGAGCCCGAAAGTCTTAACAATGGTAATCTTACCGATGGGAGTCAGGTCACGCTGTGACCAGAGATTAAGCAGGCTTTTAATACGTGAAAGTTTGGGTAAAAAGTTTAAACGAAATAAGTTCTCCCTGCTATTGTTGAACACAATTCCAAGTAGCGTAACTGGGCCGAGAGTAAAATTAAAATTAAAATTGTTAAGGAAATGTGGTTTTTGATAAGTTAGAGGACCAAGAGGGAAGATATTGGTTTTTTCATAGTTAATTTTCAGCCCTGAAGAACGTTCGAAAATTGAAAAGATACTCACAGTCTCTTCTAGAGACTTAAGTGACCCATCAAGATAAATTACTGTGTCGTCCGCATATTGTAAAATCCTAGTTTCATGGTCCAAAATGGAGATTCCCCTAATTATACGAGAGCTGTTAATCTTAAGAGCAAGAACTTCTGCACATATAATAAAAATATAAGGACTTATAGGGCAGCCCTGTTGGACGCCTCTCGATATTTGAAAAAAGGGGGAAGAGTAACCATTATTGCATACACAAGCAAAGGTGTTAGAATACAATGTTTTGATCCATCTTATAAACCCGTCGTGAAAGTTAAAAAACCTCAGACAATTAAATATGAAGTCCCACTCTAGTCTGTCAAAGGCCTTTTCGAAATCTACCAACATTAGTAACCCTGGAAGTTTATTTTCATTACAAAAATCAATGAGGTCCAGTGTGAAACGAACATTTTCCCCAATAAATCTATTTTTTATGAAACCAGTTTGATTATGACTAATAAGAGATGTCATTAGAGGTTTAATCCTGGAAGCAAGAGCTTTTGAGCAGATCTTGTAGTCACTATTTAAAAGAGAGATTGGGCGGTAGTTTTTCACAAAAGTCGTATCTTTTTGGGGCTTAGGTATAAGGGTGATAATACTACGACCTTGCTCCGAGGAGAGCATTTGGTGGTCAGAAGCGTAGTTTAAGGAACTAGTGACCAAGTTTCCAATGCTAGGCCAGAAATGTTTATAAAAGTCCGTGGACAAACCATCACATCCGGGACTTTTCCCGTTGTTCAAAGAATTAAGAGCACTTTTACATTCCTCTTCAGTAAGAATCCCCTCGCAACTAATAGCCTCGTCATTAGTCAATTTGGAATCACACTGTAATTCCCGGAGGATAAGGCTGGGACTACACTTCTCACTTGTATAAAGTTTTTCGTAAAAAATCCTCAATTCCTTAAGAATCTGGGGCCCATCAGCCACCTCCTCTCCGTCTGCAACCTTTAGTTTTTGAATGACATTATACTTTTTGTTGCGTTTTTCGAGATTCAAAAAGTAAGCTGTACTACCATCCATGGCTTATTAGAAACTTAATTATGGAGGAATAGAAGGTATTGGCATCTATTTCAAATGTCATTTTTGATTTCTTACATTGCTTATTGCTCATCGTCACCAGCAGCTAGGTTCTGTGAAAGGATGCTTCAAACTTATGAAATCATCCAACAAAAAGAATATATGAGGAAATTATAATTCTTGATTTATTAAGGTATTTATCAGACCACTATTAGTGATCTGCAGAGAGATAAAAAATCCTTTTGTTAGCATACATTTTTCTGGAACCCTAGGATATTTGTGATACCAACTTCCTTTCTCTCAGCTATGATGGGCAGAGGGCGGCTTCTTACATGATTTTGTTCCATTTCTTTCCTCAACAAAAAACACTCCATGACCTCTGTGTTAATATTGACCAATGGTTCAGAAAGCATTTTCAAGATAGCAACTCATTTCAGTTCTCTAGCAAATCATATATGTGCACACAAAATGATAATGTTTGTGAGCTGCACCTCTGATCTATTTTCATCACTTTGCTGTTACAGCGGTCAATACCAGTGTCCAGGCCAGGATTACCAAGAAGTATTTCCTTAGCTTGTCTGAGACTCACAGTAACTGTTGTGTTTGCTGGTGTATTGAATTTAGCTACAAAGGTAATAGTTACTGTTCTTCATCAGATAAGTAAATTAATTGTTCCTACATATGGTAGAATTTTTGAAGGTTGACAACTAAAGCAGTCTTCCAATCATTATGATTGATTTTGAGTTAAAATCTTACAGATCTCCTCATATGTTGCTCACAAGGTTGTCCTCCTAGTTTTCACCTGGGACAAAAGTACACCAAAAAGCAAAACAAAACAAACCAAATTGAACCTGCTGCTAATGTGCTTTTGCTTTGCAAGAGGAATGAATAGGAAACAACTTAGTCTATAGAGGGCGGATGGTCTGGCAAGCTATTGTTAGTCTCAAAGTGATGTTATTGTTCTGGAAAAATGAAGGTCACGTGGTATTCAGAGTGCACGGACTTCGTTCAGTGTACACGGGTCTACACAGTCCTGTACATTTTCAATAAAAGAAACTGACAAAAAAAAGTGTTCTTGCAATATTTAATGATAGAATTTTAGTTTCCCTTTCTCGTAAAGCAAATCCATGCTAAACGATGATTTTGCAATAAACTAATGTGAAAATAGAAGAATCTCCATGGAGATGTACCTTGAGTTGGTCACTGCATACAAAATGTTTGACACGTACACATTGTTACGAGACGACACCAACCAGATTGAATCCACGGACGAGCAAGTGGAGAGTTCTAGAAAGTGCTAGCATCGGTGTTGTCTGAGTCTCGAGCATATTCAACGGGTAACCCCAGAGAACATTCGCACAGTTGCGAGAATGTACGATCACCTACTGGAAACTACTGTATGATGTAATGGCCTAATAATAGCCAACCTGTGGTTATGGGTTACTGAGCCCAGAACTTTCGCTGTTTGTTTTGTACGAGATCAAACGAGACGTTTCCATTAGAGTGAGTTCCAGACTTTTCTGGAAGAACTACCAGATATATAAAAGGTCATGCAAGCAGTGTGACGAGGGGAAGAGAACAGAAGATACACAGATAATACAGAGACCAGACGCCTGCTTTGCCGCTTAACGTTGTAATTGTGTCGCCATTTACCGATCACTATAGTCTTCATCCTGCCTTCGCAGAACCGAGTCCTACGCTGTGCTGCTGTACAATCGACGCTAACAACACTACCCCTTGGACAAAGAGTGAAACCTTAAGCCGTAAAAGATTGTGAGTAGAATTAAGAGTAATCGTTGTAAATTTAAGGAAGTAAGAGGTAAATAATAATTAAGTTGTTGATTTTAATCTCGCTCTTCTGTGGTCTTTCGCTGTTATTGGTTTGAATTGCGACCAAGCTGTAACAACATGCAGAGAACAATGCTTATTGATTGACCGACTCATGGTATCACAATTCTATATGCTCGCAGAGCCTGGGTAAGTGTACCAGGTGAACGGCGGCCAGTTAGCTTCAAGTTCAATGGCGCATATACTGCAAGTTAGCACAGAACCACAACCGTAACCCTCTACAACAAACGGTCTTCGAATACGTAAGTCCATTATAGGCATTTTTTCTATATAAAATAAATAACTGACAGACGATTGGCAAACATTCAGAATTGGGTCATTCAACAGCTTAGACTTGCATGCTGCACAGTGATCATTGACCGACCATGGTAAGTCAATCAACCGAAGCTTCACGGCTTGATCCAAGTTGCACTATGGCCTAAACGTGAACTTTTAGTAAACAAGTTTCTCACAGTACTCAGCTTCGATCTCATCATTTTTGGTTTCGATGAAAAGAGAAACCTATGCGTTCATGATGACGTGTGTGTATGTATGTGTGTATGAGGGTGTGTGTGTGGGTGTATGTATGTGTGTGTGTTTGTGACACTTTGCTTGTTTACACGATATCTTGAGAAGGGAAGATCTGACAGTTTTCAAACTTGGTACACAGATACACCTTACTGAGAGGAAGAACCCTATTTATTTTGGTTGAGGTCAACGGTCATTTGGGGTCATAGGGGGTCAAAAACTGAAATTTTGTTTACACAATATCTCAAGATAGAAAACTTGGATTAATTTCAAACTTTATAGAACATAACAGGTTGAAGGGCAAAGGAGGGTCAAAGCCCCGTAAGATCCCAAGTCCAGGCCCTAATCATTTAACTCTTCGAAGATCCAATGCCAGAGTGAGTGTGGATGAACACCGGCGAACTTTGCCTTCTCTTTTCGACTAGTGCTCAGAGGTAACGAGGCAGGCTTGTACTAATAGCTCCCAATCCTGCTCCGGGGACCGCCATTTAATGTCCCCATCCGAAGGACATGAGCGTATCCCCAGTCTTTAGCCACTTTCCCAAAGGCTGGAGGGGGTGGAGGTTATACTTGCTCTGCACCACTGCTCAACAGCTGAACTGAGCAAGTGGACAACTTCCTGAGTCGGACAACTTCCTGAAACGGACAACCAAATATAAATTGTAATTCACCAATTTTAAACCCCCTCAGCATCACTGTGAACAGCTATGCTGAACAAGCTAATGTTTAGACCCCGGAAAATTTCCAAGTGGTTCCACCGGGATTTGATCCGGGGACCTTCAGTATGCAAGGTAGTGCGCTCAAACCACCGAGCCATCTCCACCCCTATATATGTAGATGCATTATGATGTAAGGAAGAACCCTATTGATTTTGGTGGGGGTCAAAGGTCATTTTGGGTCACGTGGGGTCAAACCCCGAAATCCTTGTTTACACGATATCTTATGGTAGGAAACTTGGATTAATTTCAAACTTGATATCTTGATGCGTTAAAATGTAAGAAAGAACTGGATGTATTTTCGTGGAGGTCAACGGTCATTTGGGGTCACATGGGGTCAAACCCTGAAATCCTTGTTTACACTATATCTCAAGGTAGAAAACTTTGATTCATTTCAAACTTGATATGTTGATGCCTTATGATGTGAGGAAGAACCCAATTCATTTTGGTGGAGGTCAAAGGCCATTTGGGGTCAGGTGGGGTCACACCCAGAAATCCTTGTTTACATGATACATCACGGTAGGAGAGTTGGATTCATTTCAATCTTGATAGGTTGGTGAGTTATGATGTAAGAAAGAACCTGATTAATTTTGGTGGAGTTCAAAGGTTTTTTGGGGTCACATGGGGTCCAAACCCTGAAATCCTTGTTTACATGATACATCATTGTAGGAAAGTTGAATTCATGTCAGACTTGATATGTTGATGTATTATGATGTAAAGAAGAATCCTATTTATTTTGGTGGAGGTCAAAGGTCATTTGGGGTCCGAATGGGACAAATCCTGAAAAACTTTTTAACACAATATCTCAAGGTAGGAAGCTTGGATTGATTTCAAACTTGATATGTTGATGTGTTATGATGTAAGGAAGAACCCTTTTGATTTTGGTAGAGGTCAAAGGTCATTTGGGGTCATAGGGGTCAAACTCAGAAAACCTTGTTTACACTATATCTCAAGGTAGGAAACTTGGATTCATTTCAAACATGATATGTTGATTAGTTATGATGAAAGCAGCTTGTTTGCGGAATATCTTTAGGCACAGTATGAAATTTGTAAAAATGTTTTAGTTAAAAGAAAAACCAGTTACTAACAGGTGGAGTCAAAGGTCACTTTGGGTCACCAGTTGTTACAAGAAATGTAGCATTTCATGAAAAGAGCATGTATGTATCGTCGAAACCTCAATGCATTTTTGCATTCTGGTTTACAATTCTGTCACTCGACCTTTTCAGTGTACATCTTTTAGGCCTATTAGCAACAGGAATATACCTCTAATAATAATTTCTCTTGATCTTTATCAGGCCTTAACAGTTTATGAAGTCTGTTTTGTTTAACTTTTTTGATTGATGAACTTCAAAATCAAGCAGTATGCCTACATATTTGTTTAGCCAGCTTTAGATGCCATGCATGCACAGGGCACTGAGTATGAAAGTTAACAATAACACGGGTTACATTTAGGCTATAGACCTAGAAATGTAAAAATAAACATGATTTCACAACCAATTTCAGAGTGAAGAAGATAACATAAAAAATTGCCCTTCCTTCAGGGATCTTCGAAGGGACAATCGAGGCAGGGCATTGTGGGTTATGATACATTATGTATGTACATCGGCTACTCTAGTACTACAGTGTGTTCATATAGCCTTAAATAATATCAATCATATAGACTTAAAACTCTTGTGAAACTTAAAATTATTGATTTGGTGTCTTACAAGCTCATCTTCTAGTTGGGTTTTTGGAAAAAGTCCTCTTTCAACATGTCAAGCACTAAGGTTATCGTGCAGTTGTAGTCACTTCGCAGAACAAGCTGTGCACCATGAATACCATGTGACCACAGGAAAGGTACTGCCTCAACATAGAACTGTTATCTTGTGTTACAGTACAATAGCTTGCCAGACCATCCACCTATATTGACTATGGAAACAATAATCCAGTGACCTACAATTGATAAAAAGCATTACGTATTGTTAGATTATACAAGAAAGGCAAGGAGGTGAGGTGTGAAACTCTAACAACCCAATGTAACCCCTTACAAGTATTTTTTATCTTTAAGGGAAAGTTTAATGAAAAATTTAATTTTCATATGTGAAAGAAGAACCAAATCTACACAGTGTGATGAAAGTTCCATTCAAATCAGACATATATTTCTGGAAATATCAGTAAATGAGACTTCTGTGCTTTGTACGGTCAATTGTGAGAAAAGAACCAACAGGCAAAGACAATCTGTAGGTAAAGATAACTTGACTTTTTTAAGGTTGTATAGAATTCATTTCCTGCTACCTTGGTGACCAAAATAAGGGCATCTGGGGGCCCAGAGGACAAATTCTGAAAACCTTTTCAACACAATATCTCAAGATAGGGAAAGTGATTCCATATTTGATATGTGGATGCATTATGGTGAGAAGATGTTCACAATTATTTTTGGTAGAGGTCTAAGGACAGCTGGGGTCAACAAGAGTCAAACTCTGAAAATGCTTTTAATGCAATATCTCAACTTAGGTTTCACAATGTCTTCATATGTATTATGTGGGTATGTATAGTTTTTAATAGGGGTTAAAATTCATCTGGGGTCACCAAAATGACCTCACATTATTTTGAATAAAATGTATGTATAATCATCAAAGCCTCAATATTCATCTGGGCTCACCAAAATGACCTCACATTATTTTGAATAAAACATACATATATCATTAAGACCTCAATGCATTTTTGCATTTTGGTTTAAATGCAGTTGTCTCATGTATTCTGTAATTTCTTCCAAATGCATCATGAAGTCAGTTCTTATGAGACCCAATCCTTTGTATCTTCTCACTTTTTGTCTCTACACACTTCAGTCCTCCCTTTACTCTGTTCCTCATGCTACAATTCATGTGTGGGATTCCATCCCTTGCATAAAATCTATGGTCAGTATTTTTCCTACATACCTTTAAAAGCAAATTGTTTTCTCTGGTCTTTACCGTTAATAGCTTTTTCTTAGTGGAGGATTTTTCTTGTTTATGGCAATGTGGAGTGTCTTTCATTATTATCTACTTTTTTACTTTCTCACTTTTCCTTTTTCATCTGTTATTGTTTTGGAACCCCCTTTGTCCTAAGGGGTTTCCACATTTATAAGCTTGATTGAGCTCTGTGCATGGATAGCCCTCCGTCTTGTATATTTATACATGTATTTATATGTTAATGTAATTTATTGACAAAAATAAATGTTGTAACTGAGTCTGATATTGACAGAAAAACTATTTGTCTTATTGTCTTGTATAGTATTTCAGGGAGACCAGAGGAGACCACCATATATTCAAGTTTCTGTCTTCAAAATTTGGTCTAAGTAATCACAGGTGAGTGAGAAAGCTTCTTTATTTTGGGCATGATGGTAAGACATAGCTAGTGTGGTTCAATTTCCCTCTGTGAGGATCAAAGGGAATATACAATATTCAATTGAAATTTATTAATACTGTGTAAATTGCATTATTTATACATTCACAATGGCATGATATTGGCCTTATCCCAAGATCAACTATGCCATACAGTGTGTTAATTACTTGGATTTCAGTTGTTTGTCCTAACTAATGTTTATCATATTAGTAATCACCTTCCTACAAAATATATTTTACACTGGCCCTGACTGATTCATTAACTCTAAAGCATCATAGAAGTACTAGTTAAGAAATGGATAATGTTTACAAGATGTTTCCAGGATTCCTTTAATATCTCATCTTTTAGGGACTTTGATTCCCTCCTCTACCTCTGCAATGCTGCTTTTGACTTTATGCCTTGGTCAATGGTAGAAGAATTGACCCATGGACTAGTTTTTCCTTTATATGTGGTCACTTTGGTTGGACTGTTCGGGATTATCATGATAACAGTATGTCAAAGGTGAGTACTGCCAATGTTAATTTGTTAAGTACGATTATATTTTGGGAGCAATCTTCAAATGCAGCCTTGACTTTCATTACTACAAGGTTAGTTCTTAGATCCACCTCTTTTAGAAGAGTCAGTTATTTAGTTTGTGGCCCTACAATATGTTAGACTGTCATGAAGAAGGATTTCAGCCACAAGCTCACTGAGGTATTACATAAATTGTTGGGCACAACCCACAATTTTGCTTTGATAAACACAGCAAAAGATTAGACATATTATGTGATGATTGGAAGGGGGCAGCGAACTTACTCACCCAGCCATCTTCGAGACCATTCTTGTTTGGAACTCTTTTCCTTCCTTCATTATCTGCAATATTTTGTTGCATATAGACTTATTTATTGAATATCATTTAATTTGATTCTCAATGACGAAGTGATATGTGGGAAACCACAATGAAAGGGCTAGAAGTACTCAATCTAGATCAAGGATAAAGAAAATTATCCATTGTACACCAATTCAAGATGTACAAAAATAAGTCAAATAAGTGTGATTCATTAACCAAATGGAAAGATGGTTAGCTAAAATGGTATATCCCTATTAACCTATGAAGTTGTTAATTGGAATACTTGCTTAGTTTGGTAAATGTGTTGACTGCAGAATGCTTTATCCACACATCTTAGGTATAATGTGTATAGGGGCATTTTTCATTTGACTTTCTCCATTTCTTCAAATAATTTCATTTACTTATAAAGAGGCTCATTGAGTTGATATTGATAACTTAATGAGAGTCTCAAAGGGTCACTATCACATAACAATGCTTATAGTTAGCATAAAAAGTCAAGTTTCAAGTGCAAAAGTCACAGAAAAACGCTAAAATTTTAAATTTTCTTGCGTCCTCACTTGTAACGGTTTTGTGCATAATTTGAAAAAGTGTCTGGTCACGAATTTTTGAAAACCAACTTGAACCGTTAAGCGCTCACTCATAAAACAGTTAATTTTTGTGAGGGGTATAGGGATTGCGTAAGATAGACTATATGTCATTGGTATGTGAAGAAACTCAGTAGGTTTGGAAAAATTTGTTGAGTTTTATGAACCAACTCAATGAGCAGCTTTAATATTTGTATCACTTCGTTCTGATCTTTTAAAGATGGATGCAAACAGAAGATGATGATCAACTTACTCATCAACATTCCTCACATTTCTTACTCTCTCATCCTGAACTTTGTTTTCATGCTTTGCAAAGTACCCTCTTTGGTGTAATGGCAGTCACAGTGATGAGGATGAAGTATGTCTGGACCCCTCAAATTTGTGTTCTTGCAGCATTTGGCATTAGTTGTCGTACATTTTGGAAAAGAGTTTTAGCTAAGATTGGTTTAACTTCTGATTCAGTGGTAAGTCAAGAGATATTTGCTCAGTACAACTTTTAGAAGGAGAATGCTGTGGTTGACATGTGTGATTGTCTGACCACTTTGACAAATGGTTTCTTAGTCATGGAAAACCTGCTTGAGACCTTTCATTTTCATGATCTTATGATATGTCTAGGACACAAACATTCATGTGTTGTTTTTTGAAGAAAAAAAAATGAAGAAAAGTCAAAGACAGGTTTCAGTAATAATTTTCCTGTTAATAACGTTCACCACTCTTAGGAAGAAAGATATGCCTAAATTCCATGAAAAAATCTATCTGTGAGATTGATCTATAGACCAAAGTATGATTTACGTACCCATTAGGTAAGTCATACAGACACTAATTCAATGGAGATCAATATGGAAACAGCCACATTTCTATGAAAGAACAAAAAAATCCTGCTAAACCATAATTGTCTACCAAATTGCCCCAGTGGAGTTTTCATCACATTTTGAATATTAAAAAAAGGCCAACCCTTACTTTAGTTTGGTTTTATTACGTTTAGTGAGGTGTAGTTTCTTGGTCTCAGTCACGTACCTTAAAGTCATCACCCTGTTTAAAAATGAAGATGGTCATAATGGGACATACTGACCATATAAAGATGTTGGTAGAGTTCATTCACTAAACCCCCTTGAAAAGATTTCACAATAACCCCCTCTAAAAGTATATCATTTTGTTTTGTTTCGTTTATTGTTTTATCGCTTTAGCATAAACACATACAAATATAAGGTGTAAATGTAACAAAAGAATCAAAGTACATATAAAAGGGAAAGGAAGTACACAAAAGCCTGAGGGGCTTGATAACATACACTCCTCAAGAAAAAAGAAAAAAAAAAAACAACAGCAAGCAGACTGCAGGCAACCACATTACGTGTTAAAGCCCGATGTGGAATTCTCTAGCAAATACCGACGACTGACGGTCTTTTGAAGTAAATAATACTGGATCAGATACCACAATACTAGGTAATGGCGCTTTGATCCCGCCTGCTCACACCAGCTCATCTCCATTTACAAAACTCATGAAGTGTGAATAAACTTTTAAACTGTCTAGTGTCCACAGAGAAAGTTCTCTTTATAACAGAGGTTGTTCTCAACAAGACAATGGACTGTTCTGTGACAAACCAGGGAGGTGCTCTAGCAACTCCCTGGACAAGCTGGGGCAGTAAAGTTGCTTACTCATTGCCAGGTGAACTGTGGGCTAATTAAATAGGATCATCTAACTGATAGTGCATGCTTCATTACATGGTTTAGTGAAGACAAGCGGAAGGTGCAAGCTCACTCCCCTTCGGAGAGAACACGTAATGACAAAAAGTTTCTACAGTAGGGAAATAAAAAGGAGGGTACAATAGCAATGATCAAAAAGGAGACAGAACTTTCCCAGCTATATGATCCACATTTTCATGGATTTATATGGTAAATAATCAAATTTTGTGAGATTTTCATGTACTTTTTTTTTATTACCTTTCCATTTCTTCCTTCAGGTTGAAATTGTAAGAAATTCTGCTGTGGTCATCATGTTATCCATTTTACTGTCTAGGGTAAGAAACAAAGTTTTGTAAACTCACAGCATAGGAGTAGGCAACGCAGTTTATTTGTAATCAAAGTCCACAGCTTGTATTGAAGGAATGCTTCCAATGTCTTATTTTTTCAGCTACTTGTGCAGCCCGGTATACACATTCAGCATAAACCTATTAGCATATCAAATTAATACAGCGTACACGTCGGGTTTTCTTTGCTTTTCATCTGGTTATGTGGCTTGAAAAAACATTCTCATAATGACACATTCAGAATGCATATACTGACATTATACAAATAATGAATGTTTATGAGTGCGATAGCATTGAATTATTTCTTGAGTTGAAAGATTGCCACCTTCTATTCGACGAGGTGAAGCCGAGTTGAATTGGTGGCAATCTTTCAACAAAAGAAATAATTGAAAGCTATTGCACAAATCAAAACATTCGTTATTTGTTTTATATTACACCTAACTTCCTAACTATTCCTTGGCAAGGATTTGATTTTGCCTAACATTGGCCTACCATCTGAGTTTTGTCCTGTCGAACGCTAGTACTCGTGTGTATGTATTACGTATGATATAAAGCTGCTAACCCTAATAGCCTAGGCCTAGCTTGTACATGTAAAGCCTACATGCAATGCATGGTTCACAACATTATTATGAATTGGCAGCGACATAGTTCGTACAAACGAACTTTGTACATAGGTCTATGTACCGCATAGCCTACTATCGGCAGCACTGTCAGGACTACTATTGCACAATGGGAACTACTATTGCACTTTGACAGGATCGAAATGTGCGGATGGTGGGGAGCCTCCAATCAGATGAAGACAAATTAAGAAGGTGTTATATAAACCCACTTAGTGAACAGCTACAGTATGCATGCAAGAGAGGGAATGTTCAGCATTAAATTCCAACAATCTCCAACTGAATGTATTTAATAGGTGAAGAGTATTTAATGTATGTCAATATTGAGATATTGATCACTAGATTCATCTGGAAATAATATTTAAAGTAAGTATTTAAACAGAAAGCAGACTTAATACCACAAAAAGTATATTTTGTACATCCTGCACCCATTGGAAATATGGTTACCAAGTTCACTGTAGATGTGTATGGGTGACCGTATTGTAGCAGAAATTGTTTGTACATGTACAAGACACGTCAGAGAACTAGGTGGCAGTCAATCTGCATTTGGAGTAAGTTACACACTGACTGAGTCTGACTGAAAGGGAAGTTTAAGCCAAAATTTAATATCCATTTGCAAAAGATGAACCTAATCTACACAGTTTGCTGATACTTCTATATAGGACTTGTTTTTTCAAGATATCAGTGAGTGAATTAAATAGATTTGCATTCCAGAGTGATCCTGAGGGCAGGAGAGGTTATATCACTTTCTCACATTTGGTCTTTTAGAATGTTGCATTGACCTTGAAGTTTATAGTAGGGATAGGGCCTCCCTGAGATGAATGCAACATTTGTAAAAGTTCTCTTGCCAGTTATGTAGTCACATGTTGATAATATGGGATTGTTGAGGGAAAGTTTGTTGTAAGTTTAAAGAAAAACAAAAGACTGTCCATTCATGAGAGGATATGATTTCATAAAGTGCTTGCTTCAACATGCAATTCAACCAAAATCCTGTCGACTGGCTGTCCTGGCGGAATTTTGGACATGATGTCTTATTGACCTTATGCATTGATTACACACTGACATTAAACTTGGGGCAAAAAAATGGCACATGTGGCCACACAGAAGAATTCACCTTGCATGTGTAGCAGGCTATGTGCATATTTGATGGGTTGACAAATCAGCTGTCTGCATTTGTCTGTGTTGGTTTGTTTTGCTCTCAAAGGAGGGTGTGTTTTTGCTCTGTTACATTATATGCATAAGGTCTATTAGAGCATGAGTTATATCACACCCTGTTTCCTGACATCTGACTCTCCATTTGTACCCATCCAGTTAACTCACTCACTATACAGCTTGATGCCAGTGCAGTAAGTAGTTAACTTGAAAGATCTGGGTGAGGAGGAAGCTGTTGTCGATAATGCCTTCAGAACTGGTGTACTCAAGAAATTAAGTAGAGATAAAAACTTTGGGGATTTGTTGAGAGAGCTGCAGATGTTGTTGCATTTGGCTAATGGGCCTTGTTTGGACATTAGTTCACTCTTTGTTCAAATGTGACAACTTAACAAGCTCATATCTTGAGAACCATGTATTGAATTTCTATGCAAATTTCACGAAAATGCCTAGAATAAGTTCCCCTTTTACATATCCAAATTTGACATGACCTCAGACCCTTTTTGTAAATGCCAACAGTACATAAATAATATATAATCTTAGTGCACAGTGTCATCCAGATTTCAGTTGTTTTTTTTTTTTGCTTTTTGCAACATTGGAATAATAAACAGGAGTTTTAATATTAGGACCTACAATATTGGACAAAACTGTTGGGGCACTTTTTCATGTTATTGGTAAATTTCAGTTAGTAGGCTAGCATGAAATCCCTATTCCTCTTCCTAGTGTTGCATTGAGAAGAATGGCTCTCTGTTGTGAACAGCATATGGTCAATACTGGAAGGAGGAGTGTGGTGTCCCAACAAGTTTTGTCCAAAATTGTACGTAATTGATAAACATCCACTTGGGAGATGGTCCCCATAGGAGATAGTCCCCATAGTGCTGGGGGTTAACAGTGGGGTTTGTGTAACTTAGCCTCATACGGTAGGCTTGAGCAGAACCCCTGCAGCATGGCATTCCAATGTTAGCATATTTAGCATTAAAGCAAGGAGTGGATTACCCATTGTGTGTGTATTTGTGTTTCAAGGTGTATGTGTCTGTGATATGCTTGCTTGGGTATACACTGCTTGACAAGGGGAATATTGGATGGAGTAAGCTATACCATCATATAAAATCTCACAGTTATTAGGTGTACTCTATTGTCTTTGGCTGAGGTGAAAGGTCATTTGCAGCCATTAGAGGTCAAATACTGAAAAAATTTTGAACATGATATCTTGAGGTAGCTGTTGTATGGATTTCACATCTACACTCCCCAACAAAAGTAAATGAAACAAATCACCTTCCTCACTGCCCCTTTCAATGTTGACTACAACCTTTTTAACTATCAGATAGGACACAATATTGAAAAGGGGAGAAGGAGGTTTCAAGGGGAATTTGAGAGATTGTGGGTGCATTTTGTCACCGTACCAGCGATTTTGTTTCATTTGTTTTGTCGAGGACTGTAGCAAGTGGATGTGTTATGGCAACAAGAGGAATCATATTGTTTTAATGTAGGTCAAAGCTCATATACTGAAGGTAAAACTGAGAAACTTTTAAAAGAGATATATCACAAGATAGGTAGCTTGGGTAGGTTTTGTGAATTTCATGGTGTAAGTTTAAGAAATCCAACAGGAAAACCATGAGTTGTCTTATATATCAGAGTTTGGCTGACACCAAAAACTGAATTTCAAAGAATGCTCAGTTGGTCAAATATGAAAACAGATTTTAATAATTCCTGCACAAAATCATATTCAAACAATAACTGAAAGAATAGGAATGTCTCGATCCCAGAGATGCCAGGTCTCTTGATTTGCAGGTATTTTTTAATTTATCTTTATGATGTCACATTTTGCCATAAAGTGTGAGACACACATTCTCCCATCAGTATATGAGCTACTGTAATATGAAGTGAATTTTAGAAGACCCACAATGCATTGTGCCAATTCATTGATCAGTAGAATAAACATAACCACACGATGCACAAAAACCACTTACACTTGGTGAAGATGATGTTGAGGTTATCTTAGGTCATTTGGAGGTAGTTGTAGTGAACATTCAGTGCCAACAACTTTGAAGGTTGTGTACTACAGTAAGGATTACCAGAGGAATGGGAAACTTTAAATTAGCTAAATTTTTTTGTATACTAATGGGTCAGTTTCATTTCATTCAGCAAAGAACCACTCTACCCAATGGGCTCTTGTAATAATTTTAGAAGAAGTCAGATATAATTCAGTAGAAGGCCAAGTAAAATATATAATATGTTTCTCTTCCCCACATGCATCCTTTTTTTTGAGCTGTGCAGCAATCATATTTTATTTTAGTACCTTTAGCACATTTCCATAAATTGCCATACTATACTGGTGTTGTTGTTCCATTGGGTCAGCGATCACTCCCCCTATTTTTCACTCATCTTACAGCATTCTGTCTTGCTGAAAAAAGATGGAATTTTCATCAACCCGACACTATGTATACATATACACTAAGTTATATGCCATGCATACTCAACTTGTTGGTGACACTCTATGAGCACATGCAGCATGTGATACATACATGCGGTACATACATATGCAAAGCCGGTTTTTCCTGCCTTGAACATGTGTACATGGTCCTATGTGCATGAAAAAGGGGGGCTCTCATCCTCCTTCTCTGAAAAATTCTGGATATGGAACAATTTTTGTTTACTTGGTTTAAATTATATTTTATCTGGATTTGGAAGCCACGAAGGAGGGAGGTGAACATCAGTCACTCAGTGGAAGCTATCCACAGAAGAATTGTTGGAGAGCCATCACCCCTAGCTGCCTTTATTATCTGTTTGAAAGTTAATGAATACTGTATACATTTTGTTTTCTGCATACAGTCTGTCCCATCTTTGAGTGCAGAGCTTGAAGTTCTTAGGGAATTCTACGATCCAGACACAGTTGCCTTAATGAACTGGATAGAGTGAGTCTTCCTTTTTCTCTCTCTGGCTTAATTATCTGTGTAGCAATGCATGTATCACTTCACTAATCTGCAGTCCAAGTGTGGCCATACCAAGATACTTTATATTTATACTTGACAAAAGGTTGCATCTGGAAATTCAATGATTTGTGAACAGGAGGTTTCATTTTAATTACTACATGGAGTAAGTCCGTAGGGTTTGAGGAGGAAGAAATATTTTATTTAAGAAACAAGGTGTATCCAGGCTAATATGAATGTGATACACAATTTGACAAAACATTTGGCATGACAAGTTCATATGTCTTAAATGACCATGCTTTGACAAAGTCTCTTGTAATTACTTGTTCTGTGGGCTGTAGGTGTTTAAAAAATTTTCTTGTATGCATGAATTCGATACATTCTTGGGCACTTATTATCTTCATAGTAGTAGCCATTAAATCCCTATGTAATGGGACTCCCTGCGGGCTACAAAACCAAAGCAGTGCATGTGTTTAAGTGATTTTTCACTTACCCAAGACTATATGGCGTAGGGATTTTATGAAACCCTGTAAATGAGATGTTTAATGCTGGTGGCATTTTAGCACAAATAGATAAACAAATATAGAGGTATCCATTGCTAGCTAGAATAGTTGTTTCAGCTATTGTGATTTAATGTAGCCTTTGGGTATCATTCTATCATCACACCATATTAACTTGCTGCTTACATTTTGTCCCCTTTAGAAACAGAGCAAATGGTAGATACTATATCAATAGCAAGTCCTTTACTGTAGTTGAAAGTTTGAAACTGTTTGCTTTGTCAAATAAGTTTTGTGCTGGTAAGTAAATGCAAGGAGTGTTTCATCTCTTTGAGCACGTGTATAGTTGGTTTCGATGTACACAGTTTGGTTACTAGGTTGTTTAAATAGGCTTTTAGGGTGCGTTTACACTTGATCCGGATCTGATCGCCTGCGCGGGGTCTGATCCACTCCTCGAGATCAAATTTGTAGTGTAAATGCAGATCAGGTCCAGATCTGATCGCCTGATTTTGATCCTAATAAGGGGGAGGATCAGATCCTGCGCAGGCGATCAAATCTGTAGTGTAAATGCTCACCGGATCAACGGTGAGGCAAGGTACGGAATGCATGGTACATGCACACGGTCTATTTTTTGTTTATACTTTGGTGTGCAAGCTCTTGTGCCTGTATTTCGTAATGCGACTTCCGCTCAAGCAAAGAGGAGGACCAGAGTACGAGACAAGTGTAAATGCACCAGGATCAAGCCATACACGTAATTCGATACACTGATAACATCGGGTGATCAGATCGAGATCAAGTGTAAGAGCACCCTAAGAAGGGCATCAAAGGGGCAAACATTTAAGACAATTTTGTCAAAGTTTATTAAATAAGTCTGAACTTAACAACCTCAAAATTGAGACCCTTCTATCACATGTGGCCAAATGTTTGCTCAGAGCTAATTACTATGGAATAAATTAATAACAAGTAAAATAGTACCTTGCAAGAAGAAACAGAGGGTTGGGATGAGAAACTCAGCAAGTCTGCCTGAGCTACACCATTTGTGCCTTACTTACCGTTAAAGGTTTTGTTGTATTGTATTTTGAATTAGGCTACACATTTGTTTGCTTTTGCACAAGTGGCTTGATTTTCTGCTGGTAAAAAGATACAACACTTTGAGAGTTATAACTATCAAGAAATTTTCAGTTTATAGGCACAGGCCTATTATGCATGGTGGAATTATTCCAGTAGATTGAGCAAGGGGTAATACGATTGTTGGTTTCTTAAATTAGAAACATTCTTTTATTTTTATGGAAAGGAAAGGGGGTTTATTTCCCTTGTTCTGGAAAAAGGATGGAGACAGATCACCCTCACTTCCCCCTACCCCCTCTGACCCCCACTTGAGGAAACATTATATGGTGTGTTCCTGTCTTTAAAAAGTCACTAATGGATGAAAGTAAAATCTTGTTACCAATTAAAAAGGAAAATTTAATATTTTCATCAGAAAACTTTGAAAAGTTCTTTTTTTCTTCTTTTCCATCTTAGTCAACATACCCCAAAGAATGCAGCATTTAGTGGTAGCATGCAGTTACTAGCAGGTGTAAAACTTTGTACTGGCCGTAAGCTAACCAATCATCCCCACTTTGAAGACAAAGAATTAAGAGAGAGGACTTTTCAGGTGTGTATATATTTTTCGATTACATCTGTTCTCTTTAATATCCCTTCATGCTGATAAAATTTTTGTACTGTATAATTCATATTCTTTATCTGAATATCAGTTTTGTTTTAATCTTAAAGCGCACCGAGAATTTTGTACAGTCAGGGTATATGAATAACCATGTAATGCGAAGGTTATTTGAAATTTAACATGACCTCTGAGTGCACTGCAATGCTTCTTGAAGTATTGGTCCAAGGGGTGACTGCCCTATATTTCGACACCCCTGTGTTTTGACACCCCTATGTTCAGACAATCTCTATATTCATCTGTGATTCAGTTGTCGGTAAATAGGGGCGTCAGAACAAAGCATGTGTTGGAACGTAGTGGATTTGTCCGAATGTAGGGGTGTCGGAACTGAGGGGTGTCGGAATTGAAGGGTGTCGGAATATAGGGCTGTAGCCATCCAAGACCACTCATTGTAATATGAAGTATAGTCTTTCGTGTTGTTTTGAATACTAACACTAAATATGAAGTATTAAATGATGCTTAATGAAAAGTTGCGAACCCAAGGGGGAACTAGTTGCGGGAGGCTCAGCCAAATGAATGACTCAGTACAACAGATTTCTGGTTCAACCTTCACTTTATTCAGGCTAGCACCTGCACCAATCAACAGCCTCTAAAAATCAAATGAATACATAGAAAGAATGAGTTAAATATATATACATGAAGAACAACATTTTTAAATTCACTGCTGCTGCAGGTAAAAACAAAGGATTAATTTGCATAGTTCCCTAACACAATATATGCCCAGCAACATAATCTTGGCAAATAACCCACACCCTTTGCAACCCTATAACTCAACATACTAATCCAACAGAAGGTTATACCAATGATATGCAATGTATACATCTGTAAGGTCAACCAAAATTCAGTTCTAATACATTTACCAAAATACATTTTATTAAGCTTAGAGGTTTTTACTAAAGTGATTAAAAACAAGCACCCTGAGAAAGATACAAAACTTGATATTAAATTCCAGCCAGCACTGCTGCAACAGAGAAATTAAGACACTCATGTATCTCTGACTTACTTGCACAAACCATGAGAGATAAAATCAAGACAAGAAATAAAATGAAAATGCGGTACAACTATAGAATACCCCGCCAATAAAAAAGTCCACGGTGTAGCCGGCTACAGCGTCGCACTCGCGCGTTCAAATACAATAAGCACAGTACAGTGAAATAAACAGAGAGTTCAAATACAATAAGCACATAGTGAAATAAACAGAGAGTTCTTAATCTTGCGAGTTATAAAAAAATTTAAACCACGATGTTGCCGGCGGAGCCGGTGTAGCCACTCGAGATAAATGTCTTGGACTTAGAACATTTTTTGGGCATAAATGACTATGGTGATCACGTAGAACATTTTTGCAATCATTCCCAACATTATTGCACCGTACAAGTCAATGGGGGCAATGATGAGTCGTTCTCAAAATAACTATATACCCTTATAAAAAAATCCCACATAATTCCTACAGGAATCAGCATGTGGGATTTATGTGGGTTTTTGGGCATGTGGGAAAAATTCCCACTTAATTCCCACATGAATGTGGGAAAAATTCCCACATAAATCCCACATCCTGGTCATCCCTTCCCATACCAGGTTCTACCATTTTCTTGAAGGGGGATTTTTCAATGTACTCAGGTCTTCGTCATTATTTTCCATTCATCATCCTCTGCAGGCACACTACTGTATACATGTGCCGTATACTGGTCACAGTATAATGTTCCTATGAATTAAAGTGTGTCCAAAAGAGTATTATGACTGATTTTAAATGTAACGTTCACCTTAAAGTTCTTGCCAAACTGGATACATGATTGTTTCTTATTTTGTGAAGGCATGTGCAAAATAAAAATCCACTAGATGCAACTGGTTTGAGAACTATAATCAATATGTTTGAAATTCGCCCATGTTTGTTTGCAACACAATTACCGATTCCTTTAAAGTACATCACATTGCCTGCATGTGTTCTGATGCAGACTCTTCTTCAGAATAATTTGTGACAAAGGCATGTGCAAAATCCTGATGAATGTCCATAAGAACAGTCCACTAGATGCAACTTGTTTAAGAGTTAAACGATATGTTTGAAATTTGTCCAAGTTTGTATGCAACACAATAACTGATTCCTTTTACAGCACATCCCACTGCCTGCCTGTGGTTTGAATATGAGAGTCCAATTGCTGAGGCTACACCTTATAAAAAATATCTCAGTCCTTGCAACAAAACAGCACTCAGACTTAGTCACTTACTTAACAGTATTCAGCACATATATAGTCCACAGCCTCCACTCAAATTTACAACTGCACAGTGTGCATCCACTCTCACTGCTTGCTAACTATTAACTGCTGACTGCTGTATACAACACAACGTTAAACTGGTACACTACTTGCTTTTCTGTACAGCTCAACACTGTGCATGTACCATACAAAGACTCATTTGAAAAGGTCTTTGTTGTGACAGATCCTTTCAATAAGCCAATCACAATAGACTTCCTTCAAAGCTGTTCACTGCACAATCCACACAGCCATTTTGTGCCTTCCCATATGGGGAATTTAACTTCCCATACCAAAAGATGTCTTCCCACATGAAGAGTTGACTTCTTATATGGGAAACTGAACTCCCCATATGGGAATTTAACTTCCCATATGGGGATTTCCACTTTCCATATGGGAATTTCAATTCTCATGTGGGAATTCAACTTTTTGATGTGGGAAACTCGCACATGGTGAATATTATCCCACATAATTCCTGTAGGAAGTTGTAACTTCCTATAGGAAATTGCAAATTCCTATAGGAAGTTTTCATTTTCCTACAGGAATTACTGTATGTGGGAATTATGTGGGTTTTTTTTTATAAGGGTTAGAAGTCGCCTCCTCGACAATTACTTGACAGCTCGATGTAGCCACGCAGTTAAAGGGGTATTTTCGCGTGGCGGGGTATTCTATAATTACTCCGAAAATGCATACAATGATCAAAAGTATAAACTTATTTACAAAATGCCCTATGCTAAGTAATATCAAAATATCAATGATTAACTACTCTCAACATATAACTCACCTGCCCAATACTTCAATGGCTACACCTTCCAATCATTGGAACACATACACCGGCTCAGTAATTAAGACCCTCTGGATATATAGTATCATTTAGAACATCTGAGTTTGCTCTTCAGCAATAGAAACCCTCAATCTGGCACTGATAAATATTAAACTGGGCAATTTCTGTTACATGCTGTGACACAGTCTTCTCACTCTCAAGTTTCAAGCAGGCATGACAAAAAGGACCATGCTACTGCTGGTGAAGTGGACCTGTTCACTTAGTGTAAGAACATCTTGGATTTTACCCATAAGCTGACCAAGGTCTATGAATGCGGGTGACATTGACTACAACACTGAATACTATACTATCATGCTAAAACATTAATTGAATGACTTAAAGCTGGCCAAACTCCACTAGTTATCCTAAGGCCTATTTTACCTAAGGCTGTTTATATCAGACTTTTCACTACTTATGCAGATTTGTGCACACTGCCCACACTGTCCCAAAAGGAAGTAGATCAGGCAGACCTCAAAGCATCCCTTTGTTCCCTGTCTCCTCCAAAAGCTCCCATGCTTAAGTCTAAATATAGAAAGGCTTGAGTAACAGGAAGTGTTTACTTTAATCAAGCTTTTAACAAGCTTTTGGCTCATAAAAACATCTCATGTAGTTGATATCACACAGATTTGTTTCTTTCAATACACAGCTTTATCAGTTTTATGCAAAGAGGTCTGTTCAAGAAGTACATGCCATACATATGTCATCAGGCAGTGATTTCATTATTTTAGAGGACAGCATTTGCTTATCCAGGAACAATCTTGGATGTCGGCTGGTAGACATAATTGATAAGGCAAACGGGCATGTGAGTACCACTTTGCAATCATACACAGTTTTATCATGTTCCAACAACTTTCTGGATGATTGGTTACAATTTGTTACTTGGTAAAGAGAATTTAGAGAGCTAGGTGTTAGTTATGGGAAATGGTATGGCTGATTTCTCCTTTTGATTTATAAAGGATGAATTTTGCAGCATAGTATCAGATATTTTTATGTCAATAAACATTCAAAGCTGCAAATTTGGTGCTTCTCAATAAAATATTGATGGATGGAGAAAGATGAAGTAACAATTTTTTTTTTTTTTCATTAAGTTGAACAAGTGGAATCCAGCCAAAATTTTTTTTTTCCATTAAGTTGAACAAGTGGAATCCAGCCACAAATACCAAAAGATGAAACAGATTTATAAATCAATGGTTTTATAGCTTTACTTGGAGGGATGAAGGTGATTGTATGATAAAATGTTGTAGCAAAATAAGTGGAAATGTTTTAAAGCTGCACCATGTACTCATTTGTTAAGTTCAATACTAAATTCATTCTTCGGGTATGTGGTTTTTTTTCTCTATCTCACTTCTTCTTGTTTCTTTTTGATTACTTGCTGAAAACAGGCAAGGAATCTATCAGATGGTAATGTCCTGTGTTAATGGGTATGCACGTCTGCATTTGTGGAGCAATGGGTTTTATGTCCTCTGAAATAAAGTCAATAGCATGTTGGAGTCCTCTCCTAGCTGTATGAGTAATAGATGGTCAATTGGAAGGTTATAGAGGGCTAAGGAAGCAGGACCAATGGAAAAAAAAAACCGAGATCCTCAGGTTGTATGGAAAAAGGGTTGTTTGTATATGTGTGTGCACTTTTTTTTAATGCAAACAGAGGTCCAAAACAATCGAATCAGACTTTTGGTGGAAATTCATCTTGAGTCCTCTCCTGTTTGAACAAGAAAGAGTTTATTATTACTAAGGTCTGAGGGTTAAGGGAGCAGGGACAAAAGAAAAGACGTTGAGGTTCTAAGGTTTCATGGCAAAAAACCTTCGTGTGTTAATGGGTGTTTGTGCCACCTATCTCAAGGAAATAACAGACACTTTTCATATTTGGTGTATAGCTTTAATATCATGTTGAAAGGAAGAACTCTGTTGTTTTTGGTGGAGATCAAAGGTCATTTGAGGTCATTGACTGTGATACTGGGAAAATGCCAAAAATGGCCTGTAAATATCTATGAATGCCCGAAAGTTTTCAGACTTGGTACATAGATGCCCCATATCAAGAGGAAGAATGGCATCAGTTTTTTTTTTGGAGTTAAAAGGTCATTTGGGGTCACAGGGGTTCAAAGACTTGAAATGCATGAACATTTAACTCATTAACATGATATCTCAAGGTAATGTCTGAAAGTTTTCGAACTTGGTACAAAGATGTCCCATTTCAAAAGGAAGAACCTAATCAGGTTTTGTTGAGTTCAAAGGTCATTTGGGGTCACAGAGGTCAAAGACTCAAAGCATGTTACATTTAACTCATTAACAATCTCTCAAAGAAGGAAACTCATAAAGATGTCATATATGTTTTGTTAATGTGATATTGTGGGTGGGTAGTCCCTATTGTTTTTGGTGGATGTCAAAGGTCATCTTGGGTCACTAGGGGTCAAAGTCTGAAAAACTTGGGGATTAGTTTGGTATAAAGGTTTTTGTGGTGCAAGGTATTGATATTAAACCATACAAATTGGACCTAGTTATATGAACCTTTATCTGCACACAAACGCAGTTTTCTATCTGTGCAAAATGGATGCAATGTAAAGTAGAAAAATGAATACTAGCTTACATTCCAACTGAAATTGGGAACATATTAAAGCAGTAACATTTGCCAGGAAATGTCAGCCAAGGTTGTTTCTTTTTTTTTTTTTTGGTAGACTCAAGACCATACTGTGAACAGTGACAGGAAGGAAGGACAACCAGGAACTGCTGAACGATTCTGTGCTGTTATAAAGAAGCAACTGCCAGAGCATGTGAGGTACTTCAAAAAAGTGTTCCAGAATCGAACATTTAGGATTTACCAAGTCATGGCCAATATTACAACTACTTAAAAGTTTGCTATTTTCAAATAGTCACTTGAAGCTACAGTTCAATAATAATTTGATTGATGGTTTAGCTGGTAATTCATGGTAGCCCATTGCATAATTGCATATTGTCTCAACTGTTTGAGTTCTGCTACCATCAAATAGTCACCTGATGCCAAAGTGCCCGAATGATTTGATAGATGGTGTAGGCACCATCCAGTAGTCACTTGATGTCACAGTGCAGCTCTTCTTTGATATAGAGTTTTGCTACCACCATGGGCAATAACAATGTCTTAGTGTAACATTTCTTTCATGAGTTGACTTTTGGTCCCTGCTGATTAATAGATGCTACAGTAAAACATTCTTTAACCCTTTACCGTTGTTTGGGTCCTTTTGGACCCATGCGGAGAGCTCGGCTGTCACCCATCTTTACTGTTTCACGCGGAGCTCAAAACTGGGAGTAGCTACCCGAAAATTCGGCCACAACAACGAGAGAGACAATAGTTTAAGGTCACAGGGTCAGTGACCTACGGAAGCCGATGTGGGGCGGGCTACGTCCGCTTTTCCGCCCACTCCCGAGGCGCCCAAATGTGCCCAGATCAGAGCACAACGGTAAAGGGTTAATCTAAAATATCTGCACCACTCGGCTAGAGGGTTACGTGCACACGCGCAGAGACAGTGGCATCAGCTTTGCAGTAAACACACTCCACAGGCTTCTTTTAACCCTTTACCGTTGTTTGGGTCCTTTTGGACCCATGCGGAGAGCTCGGCTGTCACCCATCTTTACTGTTTCACGCAGAGCTCGAAACTGCGAGTAGCTACCCGAAAATTCGACCACAACAATGAGAGAGACAATTGTTTAAGGTCACGGGGTCAGTGACCTACGGAAGCCGATGTGGGGCGGGCTACTTCTGCTTTTCCGCCCACTCCCGAGGCGCACAAATATGCCCCGATCGAAGCACAACGGTAAAGGGTTAATCAGTTATTTTGCTGCCTGCTGATTAATAGATGCTACAGTGAAACATTCAATAAAGTGTACCCTCAAGTCAAAAAATTCAAAAGTAAACATTTAAGAGTTGGAAAAAAGAATTCTAGCAATCCAACCCCCATCTTCATAGCACATTCCTGAGTTGAGATCTAAAATGTTGAAGTCTATATACTTCAAACAAATTGATCCATTGTGCTATAATTTGTGAGTTTCTTGTTGTACAACTCACAAAACCGGCTGTTTTGACCTTCAACACTTCCTGTTTGTTTGCATAGCATGTTGCACAGGGAAGTATTTAATTAATTACATCACCCCCATTAGAGTAAGAGTGATATCATACCTTGGTGCAAGGTGCAGTAACTTTCAGAAAAAACAAAGAAATACAAAGATTGTAATTTGAGTAGTACAAAAATGACATCACAAATAATTGTGCAATATACCATTCAGAAGTTAAGTGAATAAACTTCAACATTTTATTCCTCAGCTCAGGAATGTCCTATGAAGATGAGAATTGGGCTGCTAGAATTCATTTTTCATGCTCATTAATGTATATTTTTGAATTTTTTGACTTGAAGTACACTTTAATTAGTTTTGTTTCCTGGTGGTGGTTACCTGACACTGTAGTGGAGCATTTTTTTGTTAAGTAGAGTTTTGTTACCATCATGGGTTAACATTGCCACATAGGAATACTATTTTGATCAGTTCTTTACCACCCAGTGATGGTTACCTGAAGCTACACTGGAGCATTTCTTTCATAGGTGTGAAACCATCATATGGTTATCAATGCAAAATTGAAACATTCCTTTCATGAGTCTACTTTGCTACCTGGTGGTGCTTAGGCAATGCTACAGTACAGCATTCATTTTGTTTACACAGTTTTGCTGCCATCCAAGGACCCATTTACAGGTGGTAAAATGTCTTGCAAAATTCACAGTTTATAGAACAATTACATGTAATTGAAAGCTAGAAATGAATCAAAAGCTTTGCCTTGAGATTTTTCCCTTGATCATCTTCCTTATTTAATTTTTGTAAAATTAATCTTATAGTCACTTCCTGCCTGGCTTCAATGTGTAAAGTAGTCATAATTCATGGCAATTGCACTGTCAAGTCTGTTTCAGGAACTATTGAAAGTGAGTTTCATCATGACAGTTTCAGAAAATTTGTTGAAATGATAAAAAAGGAAGCAGTTGGTACAAAACTACCAAGCCTTCTCCTGAACAGTACATACATACAGTAACTAACAATTATTTTGAAGAAAAACAAGGGAGTTGCAGATTAGATTTCAAGCTGTGCCAAAAAATTTAAAGAAAACCATTCCGAAAAGAGTAGGTGTACGGTAGCAATCATTGTGAAAGCTTCCATAAAAGTTTGTTATACATCATACAGTACTTCATTTAGCTGTAGTATTCATTGTTACTATTCATACAGCCACCAGCTTTATGAAGATTTTTAAAGGGGCTCATTGAGTTGATATTGATAACTTAACGAGAGTGATATATGGTCACTACAACATGAAAATGCTTATGGATAGCATAATAAGCCAGGTTTCATATCCAATAGTTATGGAAATTAAGCTAAAATTTTTAATTTGTAATGTCCTGACTTGTAACGGTTTTGTGCACATTTGAAAAAGTGTCTGGTCACAAATTTTTGAAAACCAAATCGAACTGTTAAGTACTCACACATAAAACTGTTATTTGTTTGTAAGATATGGGGATTGTCTAAGATTGACCATTTGTCATTGGTATGTGAAGAAAACTTAACAGGTTTGGAAAAATTTGTGGAATTAATGAACCAACTCAATGAGCCGCTTTAATTTAATCAATTTGACACAAATTGGTGGCAAAAAATTATCATTGCAATTCTTCCCTTCAATTTTTACTTCTGTTGTTTTTATATTTTCTCACTGTTTTGAAATGTCATCTTCCTCTGTTCTAATGTTATTAGCAATTTCAAACAAAAATTTTTTCACCTTGATGTTCCTTGCCAAAGACAGATTTCATTTTTATAGTTTATGCTGTTTAAGGTATATAAAAATGAATAAAATACTTGATTTTGTTCTTTGAAATAAAAGATTACTAATGTTTCAAAACATGGGAGCCACCCAACTGCTGGGTGGGGATAAAGACAGAATAGGAGTATTTGTTGACCGTAAAAGGTATCCCCATGTTGCACTACTGAAATTTTCTGAATTAATGAGGCGTTTGTCACTCAGGCATGACACTTTGGCAATACTGAATTTTTTAGACAGAGTATATGAATGAAATGAAGATGAAAATTATTAATCAGTATATAATTGATAGAAAAACTGGTTCAGCTGTTTAGTACAGGTTGTTAAAATCACTTCATGATATTAATGAGAAATTGCTTTTCATATATTCAACACTGATTTGTTATTAGAATTTAAGTATAGTACATGTTGTAGATTTTTGCGAGGTACCCAATTGCTTCAGTCCGAGTCAAAAAACCCCTCCAAGAATTGAGTAGTAACTCTTCTTTTCCACCATTGTGACTCATACTTTGTTTTCAGTGTTGCTGAAAACCAAAGTGCAAACTTGATAGTTGAACAGATTATTACCACCACAATATAGTGGAACTTATTTGGTTATCTTCCTGAGACATAGTTGAATCCTTTTAAAATAGGCTCATGCAAGTGACTGGTGCACAGTAGAGCTTAGCATGCACATGTGACTTTACTTATTGTGTACAGATTAATGGGAATGTCATAAAATTACTGCTTGTTCCTCGAATGCAGGTTGGCACCTGTAGGGGGGTTGGGTGCATGATCTGTGTAAGGAAATGCACTGCCCCATCTTGTTGAAACATTTATATTAGTTTTAGGTTTCATACATTTCATGAGGCCTAGTCCATCTACCTTTTGTAATTAAAAGCAGGCAACTCCCACCCTAAACTACAAATTTTGTTGTCCACAGAGATTCTGAATTGGCATGCACAGCTCTTTGATTGACAGCAAGTTCAAGGAATGCAGAGTACTGTAACTCATATTCACATCATGTTACTGTGCTGGGAGTGTTCTGATTACACATTGGGGTCTTGTATACTCACCCTGAAGCAATAAACTGAGATGTGTCAGGCACACAAGACAGTATATTTTAAACAGTTGTGGGAGGGGCCAATATAAGTAGGTTTGGAGAATTGGAACTGTGTGAGGTGAGAGGGTTAGGCCTTTCAGTGTTTTTCAATTCCCCTTTCATCTGATCTGATGTCAGAGAACATTGTTTAGCATGCCGAGCAAAGAGTGTAACGACCCTTGCTACCTCAGTTGCATCACAAACATGCATTTAAAAAAGGTGCACTGCTTGTTTTCTTCACGTGTTAAATGACAATATTTTTTTGCAGTAATCATCTTCTTCTAAGAATGTTGTTTGTGCAAAGTTTGATGTATTAATCTTTAGTACCTACGTTTATCCATTAAATGACTGGAAAATGTTGAATTTGTGAGTTTTCAGAGGAATAGACATTCAAGTTACCTGTACCTTGCCCATTCTCATGACTGCTTAACGTTTGAGCTTTGTTGTAGTTTTAAAACTAGAAAACTGTGCATCTGGGCTAGAGGGACGGCTTCAGAGAATATTGCCTTGCCAACGCTCAACAATTGGGTACCATGTGTCCATAACAAGTTCCTTTACTGTCAGTAATACTTGATGCACACTTCTATGAGTTTGGTATAAAACCAATGCACTAAGTTAATTTTAGTTGCGATTGCATAAGAACTGAAACACCTGTAAGTACATCACTTGAACATCTACACCATGCATAAGCACTTGTGCTTTAAACCAGACAATGGGTAATCTTGAATGTAAGTGGTAATCAGAGTTTGTTTTAACATTTTTTTCAAAAATTTAATACTGCACCACATTTGTGCATTGACTTAACACACAAAAAAATGATCTGTGATAATGGTCTTTAAGTCGTGATTAGTTACAGTGTAGTGGAGACTGTAGTCTTGCATCTGTGTGGAAAATTTTATCAGACAAATAATCAGATATTTTCATTCAACACAAAATAAGCATTCTTTTAACTTGAAAGACATCTTCATTAATTCTGTATTCTGTTAGACAATCAATTCAGAAGGGAAATCAAAGGACTGGAACAAAACTAGTGATAGTTTTCAAAGTAAATATTGCAAAATGCTCCAAAAATTAAAATTATTCTAGTCATCAATGAACCATTCAGTTTCACCAATACTTGCAACAGCTTCACCCATTTGAAATATTATGCAAAACAGAGTTGCATCATTTCATTTTTGAAAGTTTGGGTGAACAATTAATTCTTGACCTCGAATGAACTTCCCTCTGCAACTTATTTCTTGAAAAAAAGGCTACCAGGGTTTATTTTAAGGAGACTATCAGTCTGTAGCAATAAACATTGCTTTTAAAATATGTTCCCTTCTGCAAAGCAAATGAAATATTTCCCTTTAAATTTTGAATGTTTTGAAGCAAGGAACATCAATTTTCAGAATGTGTTTTTGGTTTCGATGAAAAGAGAAACCTATGCATTCATGATGGTGTGTGTGTGTGGGTGTGTATGTGTGTGTGTATGTATGTGAGTGTGTGCATATGTGTGTTTGTTTGTGACACTTTGCTTGTTTACACGATATCTTGAGAAGGGAAGATCTGACAGTTCTCAAACTTGGTACACAGATACCCCATATAAAGAGGAAGAACCCTATTTATTTTGGTTGAGGTCATCTGAGGTCACAGGGGGTTAGAAACCAAAATCCTTGTTTACACAATATCTCAAGACAGGAAACTTGGATTAATTTCAAACTTGATATATTGATGCGTTATGATGTAAGGAAGAACCCTATTGATTTTGGTCTAGGTCAAAGGTCATTTGGGGTCACGTGGCGTCAAACCCCGAAATCCTTGTTTACACGATATCTCATGGTAGAAAACTTGGATTAATTTCCAACTTGATATGTTGATGCGTTATGATGTAAGAAAGAACCCGATATATTTTCGTGGAGGTCAAAGGTCATTTGGGGTCACATGGGGTCAAACCCTGAAATCCTTGTTTACATGATACATCATGGTAGGAAACTTGGAATTATTTCAATCTTGATAGGTTGATGTGTTATGATGTAAGAAAGAACCTGATTTATTTTCATGGAGGTCAAAGGTCATTTGGGGTCACATGGGGTCAAATCCCGCAATCCTGGTGTACACTCCATCTCAAGGTAGGAAACTCTGATTCATTTCAAACTTGATATGTTGATGCATTATGATATAAGAAAAAACCCAATAAATTTTGGTGGAGGTCAAAGGTCATTTGGGGTCACATGGGGTTAAACCCCGAACTACTTGTTTACACTATATCTCAAGGTAGGAAACTTTGATTCATTTCAAACTTGATATGTTGATGCGTTATGATATAAGGAAAAACCCAATAAATTTTGGTGGAGGTCAAAGGTCATTTGGGGTCACATGGGGTTAAACCCCGAACTACTTGTTTACACTATATCTCAAGGTAGGAAGCTTGGATTGATTTCAAACTTGATATGTTGATGCGTTATGATGTAAGGAAGAACCCTAATGATTTTGGTAGAGGTCAAAGGTCATTTGGGGTCAAACTCAGAAAAACTTCTTTAGGATAGTTCAAGGTACAAAAGGTGGATGGATTTCACAATTAGTGTGTGAATGAATAATGGTGAGAAGATGGTCTGTATAAGGTTTTTTGGGTTTAGGTAAAAGGACATCTGGGGTCATGATCGGTCAAACTTTGAAAAACTTTCCAAATGGGATATCTCAAGGTAGGAAACTTGGATGGATTTCCAAATTAGTATGTGGATGTGTTATGGTGAGTTGAAAGTACTGTACAGTACCTGTTGTTTTTGGTGGAGGTTAATGGTTATCTGGTATCACCTGACATCAGACTCTGAAAACCTTGTTTGCAGAATATCTTAAGGCACAGTATGAAATTTGGCTTTTTGAATATAGAAATTTTTTGGTTAAAAGAAAAACCAGTTACTTACAGGTGGAGACAAAAGTTATTTTGGGTCACCAGTTGTTACAAGGAATGTAGCATTTTATTGAAAAGAGCATGTATGTATCATCTAAACCTCAATGCATTTTTGCATTCTGGTTTCTGTAAAACAACCTCCCTACTTTCATAAAAGATTTTGTAGATTGTGCTTTAGTATAACCTTTTACTAGTGAGCGAGGTAGGCATTCATTCTCTTTCAGTAATTCAAACACTAAATGTTTCAACACCCACTTGTTAAGTTTTCATGTTATGGGTAGTTTGTACCAGAAATGGAGAACTTCTAAAAGGGTCTTCAAATCAAGTAGCAGACCAAATTTAGTGTGCATTAAATTGAACAGAGAAATAATTTCTGGTGGTCCCACTTAATGTGCAGCAGGCTATGATTTATTCAGTGATAGAAAGCAAAGCTGTACCCCAACAAATTTTTACTCCCTTAAAATGAGTTTCGGCAATTTTTTTTTATTAACCCAGTAAGTTCAGCAAGTTCAGCATACTATGGTGTAGAAGGGAGTCACCCAATAAGTCATGCATATGTGATAGAAAATAACTGAGGCATTGATTGTGGAAAATAAAAGCATATATTGTTTTGGACACTTTCTGCATTTCATTTATTGCAAAATATCATTTTGAAAGAAAAAGAAGGGCATAAACCACCACCCTATTGTACAAGATTACTCAGTTCAACATTTCAGTTGTCATTGTTAAGAACAATTGAAATCAGTGTCATTGGCTTTTCAGATCTGTAGAAAACTTTATGTGGATCAACAGGTCACAGAAAGGACCATACCAGTCAGCAGTGAAATAGGGTTTTGTTTCCATGAATATCATCAGCTGTCATGGGATTCATCTAAATCTCAAGTCTGCAAAGGAGATGCTCTTCAGTTACAAAGGAAGGGTGAAAATCCTCCTAAACTTTCCTTTACATTCAACAAATTTTCAAACCAAAATATGGTGAAAAATTTGAAGTTATTCCTGCCCATAATTTACCAATTCACATGGCAGACATATTCCCCCCAAAATTAAGAATTTTTTTTTACTTTTGATGTTAAACATATTGTCAGAGATGAAATTTTCCTACTGGCATATTGAAATGTCACATTTCCATCAGGTGAAAGTCACAGTCAGAAAACCTCCATATGTAATACATGACAAATTAAGAAATGATAGAAAAGGATTGAACACTTAAAAGAAAACATGTTCATGTGAGTAATGTTAAATCTCAAGTTTGGAAAGTTCTATGGAACTTTGCATTCCCCATTTTCCTCTATCATGGGCTTTAATCCAACCAATTTTTCATCAACTTTACATCAATTCTCCCCACTGACCTGCATGACATCATCCATCATGATTGATACAGTTTTGTACAAACCCCATACCAATCCTTACCTTGGATAGCAATTAACATAAATATATAATATATAAGATGCCAAAAAAAATAAGATTAGGCTTACAATTGTGCTGAAACAGTTGATAAATTTTACTGTCGATTGTTTGCGGGCATAAATCATTTAACCAAGGCTAGAAAATGCGGAAATGCAACCATACTTTCACAAGTAAGGGTTTCTACCAAAGCAATGGCAATAAAATGTATTAACTGTTCTAACATAATCCAATTTTTTTTTTTTTTTTTTTTTTTTTTTTTGTATTTACTTTCTTTTGTGTGTGGGAGTGTCTTATGCAATATGTGCAACATCTGTGCTACACAGAACTTTGTACCTAAATATATAATAATCACACTAAAACACTGTTATCTCTCAACCTGCATTAGATTCCAAACTAAGCCCATACACTGAGCTCTTGCCTTGTTTTTCAAACATGGGATGGACTTTTTTTACACAATTGCAGGTAAAATACTGTGCTTCCCAACATGATATTGAGTATTAAAGAAACTTGGGAACCTTTGACTATCAGTCATGAGGAATTTCCTACCCTATTAGATATTTCACCCGAGACCCCACCAAAAGGGAGGTTTGGTGGGGTAATTAAATTTTACCCGACTTCCTGCTTAACTCATTCAAGCATGCTCCAAGAAACCACAAGTTTGATAAGAGGCAACCAGAGGAACATGTGAACAAAGGCTGAATAATACCAGCCAGATGTGCCACTGTTTGCGAGGTGTGAAAGGCAAGCAGTAGGGCTGTTTCCTATCTGGTTTTTGTTGATCTTTGTTCACTGAAGCAAAAAGGTGTGGACAGGGTTTTTATAGGCAGGGCAATTCAACATGGTTGATTTCACTGAGAACTGCTAACTGGCTTCAAATTGCTATATTCAAAATCGAGAGCACAAATGAAAGCACAGCAAAACTGCCACTGTCATAGCTATAAACAACAATTGCCAAATAAAACAAACAATCTGGGAAGTAAAACCTTGGTTCTGAATCCTTTATAAGATCTTTGCAGCAATCCTACATGAGTAAGTGCTAGCTAGATAAAGCCACTTGGCCTACATGTTCTAAAACATAGCATAGAAAGGACCACATATTAAAATGCCACTTACCATAAGCACTCAGCTTGCAACAGCATACAGGGGCCAGTTCCACAAAGATCTACGCACAATCTCAAGTATGATTTACTGTTGACTTAAGTATGGGGAATCAAACTTAAGATTGTGCGTAAGTCTTTGTGGAACGCGCCCTGATATATCATGCCATTGTTGGTATGTCATAGAAAATGCTGCTAATGGTTATACAGTAATATGCTACCAATAATATGTGTGCAATGTCACTAATGTTACAGTAAAGTCTTCACATTTAATGATCTGTTTTGTACTTTACAATCATGAATGCTGTCTGTCACCAATCCCATTAAAGGAAGTGACATATGCTTAATACATATTCAGGTAAAAATGCTGTCAATGGAATTACAGCATGCAATCCTACCATGTGAACCATTGCATTTACGAAGTGTGAGACTAATGAAACAAATCATTCTGAGTCAAAACCTTTCCTTCAATTGTGAACCTGACAATTAATAATAATAATAATAATAATAATACCTTGGATTTATATAGCGCACGTATCCAGTGATCAAGGCGCTGTACATAAATCTTTCACAATCTGTTCATTCCAAAACTCTGTCTCAGGCCCCTGGGGACCATACAAACCTGGTTGCCATTTCGGTGCTCACGGTTTTAACACTCAATATGTATTATTACCCTGCTCCCATCTCGTATGCTGAGCACCAAGCAAGAAGGCAACAGGTTTCTTTTTACGTCTTTGGTATGACTCAACCAGGATTCAAACCCGGGAGGCTGAGAGCTGGCAGATGCTCTAACCACTAGGCCAACCAGTTGGTTGTGTGAGAAGTTTTTCCAATCTGATCCTCATCTAGCTGATCACAAAAGGTAACATTTGACTTATTACAGATGGTTTAAGCAATTTCAAAATGACTTGCAATGTCAATAATCAACCCCTCACATTTATACCAAATGTACTGCGATCTACAGATCTGGATGAGCTTAATCTTAACCAGCCATTTTCCACACAGACCATAATCTGCTAGGTGTTAGAGCTACTGTATGGCATCAAAACTGCAATAAAAAGCAGTTTGTCCAAGGCTTTACTAGGCATGGCATGTGGACAACTTTCCAATGGGACTGAATGCTCTTGCCCAAACTGAATGCAAATGTGGAACACTTGCTGGTAAAAAAATACATTCTCTTCAAAATGGGCATAGACCATATCCTGGCAAGGGTTTGCAGGTTCCCCCTGCATACCTAATATGATCTGGTAAAAAGCAACCATAGGAGGTAATTAAGGAGATTCAACATATCCCAATGTATCAAAATTTTGCTCCTACAATCACAAAGATGATGGGATACTTTTGGCCAAATTAGCAACACGTTTGCACAGATTCACTAGTCTTCCAAAATCCCCTTCTCACAAAATCAATGTCCTTGACTAATATATAATCCAAATTTCAACATTGACCAGGGTAGGGGAGGGGCTGTTCCATGCATTTCTACCAAGGATTGTCTAAACTACTCTACACATGTATAGTATCACACGTACACTGTAGGCTGCAGAGCAGCAGTCAAATTTTGGGGAACAACTTTTGAGGGCTGTGTGGGTTATGAAAGTTGCGGTATGACCAAACACAGTCAAATTTTTCATTTGGAATTGAGGAAGTAAAGAATTAAATTTAGTAGCCAATACTCATATAGCAAAGTCCTATTAAGTAATTGATAACATTATTCCATCAATGCTAAAATCAAATTGATTCTTTTCAGCAAGTCTGTGATGCAATTCAGATGCATCTGGTCAACAAGATTTGCAAGTATTTGAATTTGCCAATCAATTGCAAGAGGGAAGACAAATATTCAGTTTTTAATTTGGAAATAAGCCACAGACCTAAAAAGAGGGTGCCTTCTTATGATTGCTACCTCCTAAGTAGGGTAAACAACACAATCTACCCTTTATTTTTTATTTTTACCCCAAGTATGACATCTTAAACATGCAGTATGTATAAAGATGATCCAAATTCCTATTATTTCAGTGTCTTCAAATGGAGTTTATTCCTTGCTTTTCATTGTCAACTGTAAAATTGCTGAACTTATCATTTTGTAGAAGACCCCTTTCCCAAAATGTGTGGTCAACCAGCAGTCTCCTTATATACTGTGTAATTCTAAGGTAGATCGCTGTCAAGTCAATGGTAGACCTTAGCATGTCAGGTTGCTAAATTATTAGCAAGTTTACAAATAACCTTTCAGCTTTTGTATACAAAGTGTATTTTTCCTCATTGTCTCTAATGTAATTTGTTGAATGTAATGGATAGTACTAATTAAAATAAGATTCACACATGTAAATTTTTCCTTTTCCAGTTATCATTGTAATCAGTCTAATTTCTTTCGATCTGTTACATATGGTACACCTTTATAGAATTGGCTCATACCATGTCCTTATCCATATGTATACACTAGCAGTTACATAAGTTTATTATCTGTTAGTTGAGGATCATACATTACCATCTAAGGAATGTTGAAATGAACAATTAATTATGTCAAAGTCCCTTTTCCTTTATCAGGTTAATTTGGAGATCAGCACATTACTAAAAAGTTGGGGTAGATGCACACTGTTCAACAAAGTATCTCTTGATTTGCTGTTGCCTTTGTATTGTATCTATTGTATTCTTTGTTTGGGTTAGGGATTAGGTTAGGGACTAGGGTTATGGATAGCCAGTCAGGAAATTTCCTGTTATTAAACAGTGTGCATTGCCCCCAAAATTGCAAGACAAGAATGCCTCTGGACTCCACAGCAGCTGTTGTACTGTTTTTCCCTGTGCTCCCATACAGTGTGCAAAGCATAGTTAAGCCAATACCAGACAAAAACGATGGCATACTTCTGCCCAAATTCAGCAACACATATGCACAGATTCACCAGTCTTCCAAAATCCTCTCCCCCTTAATGAATGTTGTCCTCAAAAAAACATACTCCAAATTTCAAGAATTCAACATTGAATGGAGGGAGCAGGGGACTATTTTTGATATTTTTGTTCAGGATTGTCTTAACTGCGGAGCACGTTTTCTGAGGAGTGCACACACACACTGTAGATTGTAGAGAAGTCAAATTTTGGGGACAAGTTGAAGGGCCATGAAATGGAAGTCACGATTAGGAAAGGATACAGTAAAGTTCATTTGGAATCATGGAAACTAAGATTTGAACTTATAAAATGCTCATTTTGTTTAATGTTCATACATCATTGTTGAGTAGTTGCAAAGTATTGGCACATTTTTCATGGAATGAAAGCACAAAGACTTGGTAAATACCAACTTTGGAAACAAATACTAAACACAGATCTGATGCTGCATAGTTGGCATTGCTTTTTAACACTTTCTGGAAATAAGTGTCATAAGTCCCTAAGTTTGGGAAGTGGATGGGAAGAAGGCAATGACAGAACAAATGAATGAACCTCAAAAAGATCACATTCAATTTTTTTTTTTTGTATATTGACTTTTCCAAATTTTCTAGTATCCTTTGTCTATGTTACCAACCAACAACCACAAATGAACTGTTGTATGGATATGCAAAGAAATATTACATCATCTGCCTTGGGATTATCTTCTTTCATCATGTAGCTAACTCAGTTGGAACTGCTTGTTGTTGTGTGGTATGCTTGAAGCATTGGATACAATGTTTGCATTTCATATTATTGTTGATCAAGGGCATTAAAATTAAAAAGAAAAATATGCATGACTTGTTTTTGCCAGTTGTCTCAAGTCAATTTCAATTCAATTCATGCAGACACTTTGTCTTGTTTGCCATGAATTCCTGTACAAAAATGTACATAGCAATGGCATAGACTTAGGTATAGCACACAACAAATTGTCAGCACTGGTCAGTAGAACTACAATTGTAGGAATGGCAAATTGGGGATCTGTGCCAGCAACAAGTTAAAGACCAAGGGTTCTTCATTGGAGCAAATATTGGACCATAGACTGAGCTGTCATGTCCTGAATTGTAAAGCAGAAATTGAAGGCAACAGTAAACAAGATGTCAGGGGTGAAGCCAGCCTTGTAAGTAATATGTGATTCATATGTACCATATTCAAACATAACAGCTCCACAAAATTTTGATCACAAGAACCATATATGATGGGGCTATGTCAATGTTTCCAAGTTTCACTGTTCCTGAGATTCAAAGTTCCCAAATCATGGGAACATCATTACTTCTGGTAACAACAAACGCCAGGAATAACGAACCTTGTAATCATGCCTAAATCATTGAGATTATAAGAAAATGGGGAACATCAAACCTTGGGCACATTGGGTGCACCCCTTAGAAGACAACTGAAAGGGACTTGAAACTTGGAAAATCATAGGCAGTAAGCATACCAAGTTTGAGCTAACATTGTGCAAATGTGGTGGAATGAGCGTGCTATAGTACTAAACGAGAAGGATAAAAATTTCTTGCCACCCAAAAATTTTCGAGTTACATTACCTTCATAAACCCATAAACCAACTATACAAAGACAATGGATATTATATCGGATCAATATTAAAAGCAACATCACACAAAATTGTTGTAAGTTGGGATATTTGAGTGTATACAAGAAATTATTTAATGGAGCAGAATCTGCAACCGGGTCCCACCATACAAACACCAAAGATGATACTTGTCAATTGTATTGATATAGTGAAAAAATCTTTATTGACAGAGCTTCAAGCTTTAACACATTTGAAGCTCTAACACATTTGCTCTACACCAATATACCCACAGAGCTTAGCAAATAATCATGTATCAACTCTAACCTGTTCAAACTGATTAACAGTTTGTGGCCTTGCCAATTCAACCATTTTATACTGATCACTGTCATCAAGCTCACTTAACCTTGTACATGTGGGAGCAACAACAAATGTCACTCATCTTGCAATTTTCATGATAAATAAAAATACTGCCTTATTTCTAGGTTGACAAAAGTATTGCAACCTATGATTCAATCTGCTCTTCACCCTTTCTCTACCCCTCCACCACCCCACCCCCCCCAAACCCCACCCCAACACTCCCCCCCCCCCCCCCCAAAAAAAAAAAAAAAAAAAAACAAATTACATTGCATCTCCCAATAAATTACGGATGAAAAATTAACAATTTAAAAACAACACAAGCAGAAATCTGCCAAAGAAAATTTGAAGAAGAAAATATGAACACTCATCCTAACAGTTTTAAGTATTAACACATAAACAGACAAACCAAGAGTCAGAACAATTATCAACAGTAAATTATACATGAGATTAAACAAAAGCTTCAGTACTTGATGGACAGGCTCACAAAGTACGTAAAAAGAAAAAAAAGTTAACATTTAAGTTCATGCTTTTGAATCTTCAGTTTAGAAATTCAACTCTTGTACTAACCACACACAAATACATGAAGTGAAAACAACTACAGTAATTCAGTAAAGTGGCAACTACCCAATTTAAACCCTCACAATAGATGAGTTTGAGGTTTACTTCTGCCCATGCGATGGTGTCCTTTTTATTCAAGTCAACTGGTAACAAAACACCTGAACTCTGCAGCCCTCGATAATAGCCTTGGCATTTGGCAATGCCGAGGCGAATCTTCAGTAGAAATTTTGCCAAGGTGATAGGCTGGGGGACATTGTTTGGGGGACTTTAACTGTAAAAAAAGTGCACAATACACAGCTCGAAATAAGGCATAAGCTTCCAGTAAATGACTTGAAGAGAAGTCGTTTTATGATAAAAATTTCCACTGTGATCAAAATTTGAGCAAGTGCATTCAGTATTATTTCTGTACAAACACAAAAAAGTTGCAATTTTCTAAGTTTTAACAGGAAATCTTAATTGAAAAGTTCACTACAATCGCTGGAATACCAGAGCTTCAAATTACATTTATGTTCAGTAGTACCAAGTATGAAACAACTTCCAATAACTTCTGTAATGGCCATTTGCATTGGACAGTTACCTAATAATAATGATGCTGAGGTAAAGTGTATTTTGCCAAAGTCAATCCTTTTTACTTCAGCAATTTTGTTGCCATAGCCAATGTCTTATTTGCCACGGCTGGCCCTGCACCAGCCATACACAGCACACCATTTTATGTGTGTTTATATCCCACTATCAGCTGTAAAAACATATTAAAGTGTTACCAGTTGACCTTTGACTTATTGTGCAATACTTCTCCTTAAAGAAATTTTGTCTATTTATCTCAATGTTTTTCTCCATTTGTGTTCTCCTAGCTTCCATTCCTCTCTTACTAAACTTCCTATTCTCTAATGCCCACTTCCCACCACAATGGATCTTTCTTTTCCACAGTTAATCAAACTGTTTTGAACACTGACTATTAAAAGTGACATCTAAAGGCCCTCCTGGCCTCCATCTCTCTCTCCTTTCACCTATGACTTTGAAGCTTGTAATCATTGTCAACCTGGTCTCAAGGTTATGATACACTGTACTTCCTACCACAGTTTTTCTGACAGGATAATAATTAATACTGAATGAAATCATTCTATACAATCTGTTTTCCTTCTGATGTACAACTTTTTCATCAAAGTTAAACTCTGGTAAAACCATCTTTCAAACACCTAAAATTCTTGAACCATAGATCCATGGTCCTTGAGAACAGTTTAGTTTGAAACTAAAAAACCACCAAATTTTATTAAATTAAAAAAATGAACACAAAACACTATCACATAGTGCAAAGTATAATGATTAGTATTAGTAAGTGTTAAGCTATGACTATTCAACTGAGAGCTGTTGTCATTCAACAGGTTTTAAGGAATGTTAGAATAGGTATTTGTCTCCTTTTGATCTAAACAATGTTCACAGAATGGAAACTTTCCTCACAAATCAGGACAAATGGGAATACAACTATCCTTCTATTCCATGTGAGACAAATTTATCATAAATATTCTGGATGACATGCCAACTAATTACATCCAAAGCTTCATGAATATCTAGAATATAATTACCCATAACTCTTAATAATGGTAACTCCTCACTGTGTGGAGAAGTTGGCATAGCTATGAGACCAATCCTTGTATTCCAGATTATGACTATGACATCATTTTCCTTGTGAATATTCAGGATGACCATACTTTATCCATGAAGATCAGTAGAAGCCAATTAGTAACATACTCTGGTCTTATTCCTCTCCATCACTGTCACTAACACCTCCATCTGATCCTGAATCTGATACAGCACTATCTTCTTCATCTACATCTTCCTCAGCTGAATCTTCCCATTGTGGATGACTCTCAATGATCTTCTTGGCCTCCTTGACTTCAAGCTGTAAATAGAACATGAATCCCCAAAACTTACTGGAAGGAGTGAAATAGATTGCATATTACACTCAAAACAAGTTCGACATTGAACATGTTGAAAAAAAGGGGGTAACAAATGAGACAAGCGCATCAATGGTGTCATTGCTAAACTACCATTTTCCTTGCACACAAAACCTGTTTTGAGCAATCAGAACCAAGGTGATCCTATTAGGGACCTGGTCAGTCATGTTGTCTGTCTTCAACACTTGAAATGAATATCATCCATACACTCTTTTATACTTTTAAATCATCAAACAGGATCAAAATATGGTATGTATATATGTAAGTATGGTTTTCATAGCATTTATAGGTTTTGCAGCAAGGCCTGCTAAAAAACTATAAAAAAAAAAATAAGGGAACCTACTGTCGTTGTGCTTGCTGCTCAGCATAAACTATGAAGTAGGGAAAACAAGCCAATAGACCACAACTGAAAAAGAGGCCATAGCCGGCTTGACTTGAACCAGTTCTTTGGACACTGGGCCAGAAAACTCCATCTAACCTAACCCAGATAGATTAATGGTTTGTACTTCACACTATTCTTCACCTTCGCATACAACCTCTTTGTTGCATACCACCAACTACTGATGTCCCCATGCTACCAACTCCCTCACGTCCCTGGGAATCTCACCTCACCTCTTTACAAATTCCCCTCCCATAGTACACTAGATCAGTCGAGGACAACATATTATTAAAAATACTCACTTTAAAATTTTTGAGATGATCACAATCAAGGTACGAGTCTGACCTTACACAAAGGCTGTATGTGTAGATACCTTTCCTTGGAGCTGGAAATTGCAGTTGTATCTGCAAGAAAAATGAATATCATTCAAATTTTATACTTTTTCTTCCTGTCTTAGCAACAAAAGACAACTACTTCTACATGATGGAACAAGATGTGATGGCCATGAGCAAATTGTGCCATTCTGGATTTTCACTAGTGGACCTTTAGAGGACATTTTGAGGGAGCTTTGGGAACTTAATCCAAGCCCTGAATTTTCAATTTTCCAAGTGTGATTCAAATCATCATCCTAGGGAAATTAAGGGAAGAGTCATTTATCTAACCAGACAGTATGGACAGTTGGGCACAGGAAATGCATCAGTGACTTGGCAATAACTGCTAGTTAGGTAGATGGTACTGCCTTAAGGAGTGTGTTAGGTGTGCTGTTTCATTTAGGGGATAAAAGCGAGGGTGCCCGGTCTTAAATGTGATTTAAGACCGACGATGACGTCATCATAGGTCATCGAGGTCTGCTGCCTCTATGATGACGGCATCGGAGGTCTTAAATCACATTTAAGACCAGGGCACCCTGCTTTTATCCCCATTCATAAATACTTTGAGAACCAGAATGCAAAACTGCATTGAGGTTTCGATGATACATAAATGTTCTGTCTCAAAGAATGCCATATGCACCATTAACTTCTCATTCAAATGCTATACTAGCATGTTCAAAACATAATTTTGTCATTCCACAGCTAGACATACAAACAACAGACAGACAAGTGGACAAACAGCTATCTTGAAAGATATTTAAAAAGATTTCCAGACTTTGACCCCTCGAGACCCCAGATGACCTTTCATATCTGCCAAAAACAATGGGGACCATCCTTTGACCATAATGCATCCACATACCCAAATACGAAATCTATCCATGTTTGCTATCTTAAGATTTTGCATAAGCAGGATTTTCAGACTTTGACCATCAGTGACCCCAGATGACCTTTGACCTCCACCAAAAACATTAGGTACCATCTCCTGACCATAACACATTCACATACCAAATATGAAATCTATCCAAGCTTCCTACCTTGAGATATCTTGTTAACAAGGTTTTTAGACTTTGACCCCCCGGTAACCTTTGACCTCCGACAAAAACAATAGGGGACCATCTACTGACAATAACGTATCCACATAGCAAATATGAAATTTATCCAAGTTTCCTACCTTGAGATATTGCGTTAACAAGGTTTTCAGACTTTGACCCCTGGTGACCCCAGACGACCTTTGACCTCCACCAAAAACAATACACCCTATCTCCTGACCATAACGCATCCACATACTAAATATGAAATATATCGAAGCTTCCAAACTTGAGATATTGTGTTAACGAGATTTTCAGACTTTGAACCCCTGTGACCCCAGATGACCTTTGACCTCCACCAAAAACAATAGGGACCATCTACTGACTTTAACGCATTTGCATACCAAATATGAAATCTATCCAAGTTTCCTACCTTGAGATATTGTGTTAACGAGATTTTGAGACTTTGACCCCGATGACCCCAGATGACCCTTGACCTCCGCCAAAAAGGAAAGGGACCATCTACTGACTATAACGCATTTACATACCAAATACGAAATCTATCCAAGTTTCCTACCTTGAGATATCATGTTAACAAGGTTTTCAGACTTTTGACCCCTGGTGACCCCAGATGACCTTTGACCTCCACCAAAACAATACTGACCATCTCCTGACCATAACGCATCCACATATCAAATATGAAATCTATCCAAGCTTCCAAACTTGAGATATCGTGCTAACGAGATTTTCAAACTTTGACCCCCGGTGACCCCAGATGACCTTTGACCTCGGCCAAAAACAATAGGGATTATCTTCTGGCTATAACACATCCACATACCAAATATGAAATACATCCAGGCTTCCAAACTTGAGATATTGTGTTAACAAGATTTTCAGACTTTGACCCCTGGTGACCCCAAATGGCCTTGACCTCCACCAAAAACAATAGGCTTCTTCCTCTCAGTATGGTGCATCTATGAACCAAGTTTGAAAACTGTCAGACATTCCTGTCTTGAGATATCGTGTTAACAAGCAAAGTGTCACAAACACACACACATACACACACACACACATACATACATACATACATACATACATACACACGCATGCCATCATGAATGCATTGGTTTCTCTTATCATCGAAACCAAAAATGGGTGAAAAACATGAGAAATTAAAAAAAAAATTAGTCAAATTTTAGAGATCAAGTTTTAATTCTCCTCAGTTTTTTAAGCCCCCACTGTGACGTATCGATATATTGAACTTCAATTGTTGCTAGAACATTCTAAACTGCATGTCCCGACCGATACGCTCAGTATCATCTTTAATTTGCTTCATTTCCGAGAACTATATCGGCTAATTAACAAGCAAATGTTTTTAACAGAAAAACACTGATCACAGTCTCGCATCGTTTTGGAGATGAGGTTGAGCGAAATGTCAAGGAAAGTTACTAACTTCTCGTTATCTGTGTTTACAGTTGTGCGATAGCTAACGTTACATACCATATATGCAGTAAGAGTGAGTGACTGTGTGTGGTTAGCAGATTACACTGCGGGAAGGATATGCAGATGTAGCCTATTTGATGTTATGGGTCAGACACGGTGATATAAATTCTTCGTAAGAGATGGAAGCAATTTTAAAATGCGCTTTAGCCTTTAAAGACTGAGGTTACGGGTAAACTATAGCAGGCTTCCTTAGGGAATTGCCACTCAGGCTACTGAACTTGACGATTACTTTGCTAGCCTGTGGGCCTAACGACTTGAGTAACGTTACTGTTGTTTCGATGTTTATACAGTAGCAGAATTAGTAACCTCAGCACTGTCACTGTGCCAAAGCCTGTGTATATTGTCTCTAACGTTAACAGTTATAGGCTTAGTACTTATTTAAGTCACGTTTTATTTGACCCCTCTAAATTTAGGAGTGGATTAACATGTTAACAACAGTGCCAGTCATCGCAGCTCAGTGCAGTTCTAGCCTAGGGCCTAGACCTATAAAACAGAATGTGGGTGTGATCAAAATATCCATTTGTGGGGAGCAATGATTCCTAAGCCTAGGCTAACCTATGTCTATGTCACTGCCAGTTATAATTCTTTGGAATGGTAACTCTGAAGACTAGGGTATCAACTTGACACAGTGTACAGTGTCTCAGTGTTACTGTTTATCTTGCTTACATGTACTTGGCTTACTGTGTGACATTGCAGTAGGCCTACAAGGCTACATGTGCTGTACAAAACTATGGGGTGAATATGGCATGTTGCTATGGCAACCTAGCATTGGCTTAAAATATTGTACACAGTAAGTATAGTAATCACATTCAATTCAATTCTCCTTACTTCTTGAAAACCATTCGAGACCGGTCTCGAATGGTTTTCAGCCGATCAGAATGCAGGAAATCAATACAAGTATTTATGAATAAACATTGATACATTTTCCTACATTCCCATTCTTTGTAAATTGCACTCCTCACAGTGATTTGAGGTGAGAAATGGTGTGTGATAGCACTTAAATGACTCAAAATTCGTGGACTTTCTATCAAGTATTATTGCACTGTGCAGTAGACCTAATAAGTAACACTTACGACAATATATTGTATATTTATTGTTGGAATCCTGGTTATTTAGGGCCAGTTTTATGAGAAGGTACGCAATAGTTTTGAAATGTTCCCATATTTGCAACTAAGTGTTTGTACAGCAATCTCACATAGTGTTTTTATAGCATTCTTTATACTGCATTTGACCTGGTGTATAGCATTCTTTCATATCACATCTTGTGACCACTAAATGTGCAGGTTCCAAAATATTGCATTCATTACACTGTTTCCCAACTAGGGAAAGTTTGACAACTATGGATCAGATCCTCTGTGGACAGATCCTCTGTCACCCTCCCATTAGTATGAACCACTAGCAGAACATATTCACCACAAACTATTCATACTGCACCGGATGCATAAAACATGCATACAGCAGGTGTATATAAGAACTCTCTCAATGGTCAGTGCATGATGAATGACCAAAACTTTTTCATTCTTCCCAACTCGCAGTCATTAGTGATCTAAGTTTTGATGCGCATAGGACTGAGTTTTCAGACATTGACAATATTTTCCACAGCTTAAACTGCATCATTTTTCCATACAATAATATTCCTTAGAGTTACAGTAATATGTGGCAATGCTCTTCCATTATTACATATTCGGTAGTAGCAAAACCTATAGTGTGGTCTCACATTACTTCCTATAAAAATGTAATTCATGAGTTTCAAAGCAACATTAATACCCCATTTTCAATGGTATCAGTTGGCAACATACATTTGGCTTCAATTGCCTAAACTTCCAAAGAAATGTTAAAGTTAGTGTGACATGTCAGCAAAAAGCCCTGAATTTAATTGGTAGTTAAGGAGCAAGGTTTCCTAAGGAAGAATCCATTGGAATAATGTAAATATCTTTTACCGTTCTCAAGATATACTTCTTCAAAGTTTGAATGTTTCTGAAGCAACTTGGTGGTTATGCAAAAATAGTGATGTTGAGTGCTGCACAGTGTAAACATTTCTCTTGTTAACCCTATATTAATTATCTCTTAATTACTCATCAGATAGTTTATGGTTTGGTGATTGATACTGATGATTTTCAAGGACACAATTTCAACTTTCAAAATAAACCCTTCAGGAAACACTAATGTTACAACTGTCCTTGAAATGAAGATTGCAAAAACAAAGGATAACATTAGCATATATGGTGTGTCCCTCCAATGACATCACAAGATTTACATATGGAGCTCATATTTATGCATGATTAAGTGCAAATCAGAAATAAACCTCTAAAATGGTCAATTTTTAACCGATTTTGATGGGAATTGCGGCAATTTTCTTGATTTTTAAAGCTTTTTACATCTAATACCTAACTTTGTCATTTTGGTGTCACACTACCTTTAAGGCCACTAAATGTGTGAGGATATTCTTCAATGGCTGTTGTGCACCGAAAGATGTCCATGCAACAGGAGTCAATGACGTTTCAATATATATATACTCTCACGGGAAATGTAGAGTGCTTTCATTGACGTTTCAAGCCATGCCACTTTTAATTGGCAAAAGTTGGTATAGTATGCTAGCTGAGAAGCAGCTGACAACTCAAGTGTGACTGTTGCATTGTAAACTGCTGATAACTGCCTGGCAGTGGGCGTGACTTACCAATTGTGATGTCATGTAACAGCTCTCTGTAGAGTGCATCTTACTATGTCACAATTGGTAGGCCACACCCACTGCCAGGCAAAAATAAACAGTGTTTCAATGCAACAGTCACACCAGGGTCAGGTTGTCAGCTGCTTTTTAGCTTGCTACACTAAATGCATCCTAGACTAGATTTTGCAGAACAAAAGAGGTGGGGCTTGTGACATAGTGAAAACAAGCTATACCCAACTAAGCTAACTAACCATATGAGGGGCATTCAGCATTTTAAACACATGGTCAGCTTCCACATTAATGTAATCAAACTGTGCAAATTTTGCTATCAGCAACACAAACAAGTGCATCTTTGCATGATATATGCATGAGCACTATGAGCAATATGGCTCATTAATATGCAAATTAATTCATTACACTACACCATGTGAGAGATTTATCTTCCCTTAGATAGTATTTCCCTCCACAGTTGTTTTGTTAATGAAAGATACCTTGATGAACTAATTTAACCACTCATTTTACTGAAAACAGAATATTCCTTTTAATGAATATTCATACCTCATTAACATAATTTTACCAAAAACTGGTTTTTCAGACATATTTTGTTTGATTAGGGGTTTTTTGAACATTTAGTGACAAATTTTGTTTTGAAAATGACAACACCACAAAACAAGAAGAAAAATAAGGACTGTTCTCATTTCATTTGAGTTAGAGTTTATTTTGTTTTCTTTCAGAGTTCCCTAAAATTTTACCACACAGGAGCCTATATATACCAGAAGACATTTACCCAGGTTTGTGTTGTTAGAAAAGGAGAGCTGGTTAGCACTCCCCTTGGTAAGGACGGATGACACCCTTGTGGTGTTTACAACACATCTGGTTAAGGCAATGCCACCTACTTTGTGGCATCTCAACCAAGTTTTTCTTTTTTTGTTTTTTAGTCCATTGACTATTTATGACTAGTTAAGACATAGTTATGTTTATATGATCACTATGATCACTTTCCAAAGACATTACCCAAAAAGATCTATAATTTTTCCTACAATTTATTTGAATTCTAAGAGATGCCAATCTATGTGAAATTCAATCCATTGTATTTTTTGCTTGAATTTTCTTGAGAGAGTACATCCTAATTTCAAAATATGTCATGCATCTTGATTCAACCAAATCTTCAAGACAGAAGAGAATATTCCAAACACATTTAAACCACCATCTGTGAATGAGATGAAAGCTCCCCAAAGAAATTTGTTGCTTAGAGCCTACTTCCGAAGGTCCTAGTTGAAAATTTATCCACTATAATTACTAATCATTCTGTTTCTTCGCTAAAATTTTTGCAGACAGTGAAAAACATCCAATTTTCCTTTCTTCTCACATACTTCCTATGATAGCCACATGTACTAAAGACACTCCCTAATATAAAAATGAAGGAAACAAGTCCACCTAATCACCCTCACTTTCAATGTTGGCTTCAATTTTTTAACTATCAGATAGAATGCAATACAATTGGGGGTAGGGAGTTCCTAGCTGAGTTTGAGTGATAATGAATATATTTTGTCAATGTAGCAGCAATTTTGTTCCATTTGTTTTGTCAAGGATTGTAGCTTTAGAGGGTTCAAGGGCAGTCCCTCCTTAACTTATTTTGAAGCAAAAGCTAAATATCACAATTTTTTTCTTTTTCTCTTCAAAGTATATTTCACCATATTTTTAGACTTCAATACTGCATATTCAGGGTAAACCAAGCAGTAAATTTCACATTTGAAGAGATAAAATGTCACATGACTCTTAACAGCCAATCATGAAATAGGACAATCTACTACACTTCTTCAAGTTGGGGTGACTGTACTTGCCCTTTACAAAATTTGCACGTAATGTCTACAAAGCATGTCACAGATATTACTCATTATCATTATTATAATAATTTTTTCTTACCTCTTTCTCATCTTTCAAATCATACACCATTGTGGGCATTGTAATGAAAGTTGATGATTTCCTGTCTGCTATGTATACCCACCACCATTCATTTTTCACCTGAAGGTCAAATGAAAATTAAGGTTGTTTATATTCATAAATAGGCTCCACCTTTTTGTCCTCCACACTGCCATAATGGCAGGTAATTTTTCAAAAACACTTGAGAATCCCAAAATCAGTGGAGGTACAAAATCCAAGACATCATGTGCACTAATGTTTTTATCCCTTACAAGTAGGTATGGTATCTATCACTTTGTAACAGATTTTTGCCCTACGTTATCTTTTCTATTCATGTTAGCATCACTTCCTATCTGATCTACTCATCCAATGCCTTCATGAGCCGAATTTGCAAAAGATTGCCACAACAATTGTATACAACATCAGCCTTACAGAAGACTCATCGTTTCCCCTGAGGCATTCACAACTCACCCCAGGGAAGTATGGACAGTGAACTTCATGTGATTCCTTTGATCTCCCTTCCAGAACCTTCTCTTTCCTTGGCATTCCAGCTTGCATCTCCTCCCACTGTTCATCATCACTCTCATCATCAGCATCACTATTGCCTTCACTACAGAAGTAATAAGACACACTAGTTAAACAGGAAATTTAAGTCACCCAAATTGAAGGGAAGAAGTATACCCTGGCATAAAGGCTTAGTTCTTCAAGATAATGTTACATTGTCCAAATACAGAACATTCTGTAATGAGATTTATTTACCCTCATTTACCCAATGTTCAAGGCTATCCTGACAATCAGTAGATTTACAAATGTCTCAAACCTTCTCAAATCTTCTTTGCAAAAATGATTTCTGAAATTTGACTCTGAGAGCTATCATATATGCTTAAAGGTAAAGAGCAGTCCCCCCAAACTTATTTTGAAGAGAAAGCTAATATAACTCAATTTCATCTTATTTCTCTTCAAAGTATCTTTAATTACATTTTATGACTTCACTATTGCATATTCAAGGTAAACCAAGCAGTTACTTCTGGTAAATTTCACATTTGAAGAGAAAAAACATTGTCACATGACTCCCAACAGCCAATCATGAAACTGGACAGTCTACCACACTTCTTCAATTTGGGATGACTGCTCCTGCCCTTTAATGTGAGTGATAATAAAACTGAATTTATTAGTTTCGGTGGTACTCAGCAATTATGTAAAGTTACAATTCAAGGATTATAAGTTAGCAATGCCCTTTCCTCTGGTTGGATGTACATGATATAGGTTTTTTTTAATGAGAATCTGGCTATAGATCATCACATTACTAAGGTGTGCAGAACTGCTTACCTTCAACTACAACATAATGCATGCAGTCATGCATGATGTTGTCAATGGATGCATGTACCAGTTACTGGAAGACTTCCACATACTTAAGATTTGGAATTGAATGACCCCTAAGTACTTTGAAACAATGATAGAAATGACAATCAATGTTTGCTGCAACCTATGATTCTGTAATTAATTCAAACTATTCACTCATAGTTTCATTGTTCAACCTTTGGTGGTCATGCCTTCTCTATTTATGCTACTTTGCTTTCAACCAAACCCCACTGCAGCTTCATTGCCAGCACATCCTTGCTTTTTTTTTTTTTTTGAACAAAATCTGAAAAATTATCCATTGACAACATTTTGAAGCCATTACTGCAAAATGATATAACATTTTACAGTTTATTTTTGTTTTTGCTTTATACTGCACATGGTGTACATTTTTAATGTTTCATTATTTTGTTTACTTGTTACTTTAACAGTGTTTCTAAAAATGTATGTTTTACGGAATAAACATTTTACATACAAACTAATATGAATTTGAATTTTGTATGATTTATTGAATAATTCCTAAATTTATCTTTGAGCAAGTAATATCTATGTTCTAAAGCATAATGAACAATCCTTGCAATGGAAATGAAGCAACATTTGTAACATTTAGCTATGATTCACAACAAATGTGTGTGTGTGGGGGGGGAGGTGAGTGCTTGTTCATTTACCAAATGATGACTTCCTAAATGCCCAAGAGAGCACATTGGAAGGTTTGTGCCTTTCTCAATTAACAAAATGTACTTTCAATCATTTCTTCATAAATCCCATAAGAATATCCACTAAATGAACTCATACTCATTCCTTGGTGAATCTAATGAACTCACTCCCACACTAATTGAACTCCAGGTGTACACAAATCCCTGCTGACAGAGCATGCAAAGAAAAGTCAGGGAAGTAAACTGCTTAACATCACAGCTAGCTGGGCAAGAATCCAAGAAGTTTCCACAACAAAAAATTTGATAAGGTTTTAAGGAGATTAAAAATGTACAAAAAATATATTTATCAAAGACAGGTACACTTAAAGGACAGCTAATTCAGATGAAGTAATAATGGAAAAAGAATTCGTCAAACTGTGATAGACTTGTGCTCATTTCTTGCTTGATTTAAATCTTTGAACTCATTACCTGCTTTGGAGACTATATGCATACCCACTTTTTTCTCTTTTTTATGGAATGAACTTAAACCTCTGTTCCTTACTCATTTGATGCTAAAATTTGTTTGCAAAGTACCTCCCTCTCGTACCTCCCTCTCATACCATCTTTGAATAAACTGCACTTATCTCTGATACTATCTTTGAATAAAGTCAGTTGCTATGCATTCCCCCAACCCAACCATCCAACCCAAGCCCTGCCCACCCAACCCCCAACTCCCACCCATCCACCCCACCCTCACCCACATCTTTGATACTGTAACAGAAACCATGATCAATGGAATAAAGTTTTAGGCACCTCGCTGAATGCTTTTTATCATCCTCAAGATCACTTTCTTCTGCTGAGTCAGAATGCTCGTTCACCTCCTCCAATCTCTATAAAAGATAATGAAGAGAAGAAAATAGCTTTCACTGTCTGAGGTGTAGCTAAAACTCATTTAACAGCATGCCCACAATCAGCTGAGGACAGGTCTGCACCCTTCATAAACAGTACCAAGGGACCACTGTTCAAGTGTTTCCTATGTTTAAAGAATGTAGTCCAGAGCTTAATTTCATTTTGCTATGCTAAAGAGGAACATGTTCTAAGCATTCTGCTGAGAGGTTATGTACTGATAAAGCTGTAGACTGTCTGTACCATGTTGATGCAGTATAAACCCTTTTGCTACTGAAAGGTCTGCCCCACCACACTGAGCTACATCCATATACACAGGACATATGTACAAGTTCCACAAATACTAGGGTTTTGTTTGAAGGCCACCATAATTGAGTTCCCAAAAGTCAAACAGGGTGTATATGAGTAAAGCTATCTCCTCTTCAAGCCTATTTTATGTCCAAAACACAATACACACCATAGGTTTATAAGGAGCTATTCCAGGACACAGCAGAGCAATGGTTTTGCAGCTTAACCACAGGTATAGCAATGGTAAGTTATGGTTTCCCATGTAAACTATGCGTAGCAAAGGGGTGAACAACATTTCATATGATCCCAGTACCTCCGAACTTATCAAAAATTAGCTACTCATCCCCCCTGACAAAACAGTATTTGACAGAAGTGGTAAAACACCTGTTAAAATGAACACATTAGGACCCATGGGAGCTCAGTGTTAATACCATTTTCGCTCAAAAAACAATACACCCAATCATAACAAGACAACTTTGATACCGTTAGCAAAATAAAAAAGACAGTGGAAAATCTCTCTGTCATATGCATGGCCCATGATGGGACAAACACAAAATTATGTCGAGAATCATTCAACAAATATTGGTAATAGATGTGGAGGAGAAAATACCCAATTACGAGCAATATCATAAAAATGCTCTTGTAATGCTTATGTGCAGAGATCACCACAAATGATCCCTTCCAAATCCAGACTTACCCTCCCCTAACATGTAATATGCACTGATTACAGAACCCACACCTTCCAACTTGTGACTCCCTGTTAGTATGCCAAACAGGCTCAAAGAGTTTTTTATACCAAGTATGTGCAACAGGGTGTTTAAGTTACCTTTAACCTTTACCTTTAATAATGACTTTTATTATTTGAAAGTGTAGTAGCATTTTGTCATGGCTACATAGTGCATAATAATAGAGATAAAATGTGTACATCTAATGCAAATACTTCTGCAGAATTTCTGCATAAAGGCATTAAAAGGTTGGAAGAAATTACCATTATTTTGTTACATTCTTGGAAAACCATGAAAAGTCAGTTTAAATAAGCAGTTTTGGATAAACATAGTGAAGGGTATGGAGGTAATAAACAAAACCATACAACCTAGTGGTCAACTACCTTTACTATAATGAAGGAGTCAGTAAGAAGATACTCAAAAAGTTATTCAACTTAGTATTTAACTTAAACTTAGTTTAAAATTAGTATTCAAATTCAGCAAAGTATTCAGCTTTGTTTACAAGCATTGTCTGAAGTAATGAATGCAAACTTACCCACCGCACCTTTGAGTTATACTTCAGCCAGTTATATTTCATATTTCTTACTATTTTCCAGGATATCGTTAGGGCACAGAGGGAAATGGTGGTCTGAGAGTCATAACATGACACAAAGTTGTGTGCAAAAGGTGCGGTTTAATATTGCAAGACAAGGGGCTTGACAATGTTTGGCAGTTGGCAATATTTTCTGCACATTGCTTCATGTAGCAATTTAGTTGTCCCTCCACCCATATCACCTGATTGCCATAACTAGCCGTATACTTACATTTTCTTCATCTTTTTCGACCCCATCCCCTTCTTTTTCATTGCCCTCATTTTCAACAGCAGCCGCAGCTGCTGCTGCAGCAGCAGCTGCCTTTTTCTTTTTGGCTTTAGCCTTTGCTTTATTTTGTTGACCACCACCTCCAGGTTGATTGCCTCCTTTCTTCTTCTTCTTTTTGTTGCTCCATTCTGGCTGTTTTTTCTTCTGAGCCACTGGGGATTCTGTTGGCTGGAAAAATCACACCAAGTTGTCTTATTTGTTAATTTAAAAGTGTGAAAGTTAGTTTGCAGTTTGAAAATTGTGCCCAGAGTATGAGCATAGAATCTGGAAGTAACTGTAGAAGTAACAATGAAATATCACAAGTCAACTTTTATCCAATTTGTTGCTGCTCTACTTACACACTATGATACTTTAAGAGCTGATAAAAACATGTTCACACAAGTACTGAGCACATGAATATGTGCCAAAGTATGCGTACAAACTCTACATCAATCATGAAACACCCCACTAGAATTATCACAACTATGTTGCATACACCTCTTTACTTGAACTAAATGACATATTCATGTGCTCAGTACCTGTGTGAGCTAAATGACCAAAACTTCCCTTCACTCTTTCAAAAACATTTGTTTGCTCTTAAATTCACAATCTCTACGTCCACTTAAGCAGTAAAGGTTCTCTTTCTTTGCAATGAAATATTTTGTAGTATGCTTTGTGTTTTCTCTCTCTCTCTCTCTCTTCCTGGTCACTAGCATTTATAAACAGAGATGTTTCTTCCCATGTCCATCATGTGTACTGTAAATAAAACCATTCAAGCTTAATTTTGTTATCATGAAATGTGCATATGAGATATAAATTGAACTGAGTTGAAATATTTCATGTAAGTATTAAGTAACATAATCTGGTCCAAGTTTCCAAATTTATGGTCAGTATGTAATGAGAGCTAAGATAAACCTATTCAATAAACAAACTCCTTGTATTAAACAGAGCACAGGCTTACCTTTTACATATAAGATAGACACATACACTCTAAGAAATATTTTATCTTACCCAGCTGTCACTTCAGCAATAGAAAATACAGATGTATCCCTTCTTAAAATACAATAAGGAACTACTATTACCATTGTCATGCATAATTACTAAAGAATATTTTGTTGCTTTGCAATTCATATGTCACAAACAGTAACGGCATCTGACAGGGTGAACATTTTCCCCACCATTAATGTCCTATCATTTATTGCTGGACCCATACTTCCTGATTTGAACAAACTTATCTTCCCTTGCTGGTATTAATATTTTTGGCCCATGTTCCACTCTATTGTTGGTTGTGTTGGCTCACATATTTAATGATGGCAGACTTATGGTGATCCTTTGCACACAATTGCAATGGGCTTCAGATGTCTCATCAGCTTCCATACAAATCAAGTAGCAAGGACCAACATAATGATTAAGGATGAAGGTGAAGGACAGAACCATCTCCCTCTGTTGTAAACATGTTTTTCACCATTCCATGACTTTTGTTGCAGGGCATTTTCCAGCCACGTGAGCAGTCAAACTCGTTCTAGTTTAAGTGTAACACGACATCACTGTTTGTGGATGGATTATAACGTCCCACAAATTGCTGCATCTAATCAATCAGTTGTGGCTCTTTGTACATAGAACTGTGAGCAGACACCTGCATTGTATTACAACTTTTAGAGCCAAAGTTTTTACTGTAGCTACTGTAAGCACCCTGGTTAATTTAAGAAACACTCCCAGTGTTCAGTGTTAGGTGTGGTGTAATAAAATGCTTGTAGCAACGCCTGCAATGGGCATGTTAATCTCCAATACACTGTGCTTCTACTGCAATAGCTGGCAAAGAGTTTGGGTCATACATGTCAAACAATGTTTAAGTGAAATCACCTAATGCACAACACACCTTACATCCACTTTATTCCAGCCTGTTCTGTATTTATGTCAACACTCGACACACATGACCGTGATATTACTCATAAATTTTTGGTAATTACGTAGCAGATCAGTCCTTAACTGTTGACAATTGTAGCATTAAAGTGTTATGAAAATAGAAAATAGACTGCTACCACAACCAAAGGTGGGATAAGGCAATACTGATCACTTACCTTTTCTTCCTCCTCGTGAACCACAGCATCATGACCACCAGCAATTCCATTTGGATGAGAAGCATTGTTGTCTCCATAATTGATCTGACTCTAAAAGACATAGCATTTCAAAAAAAAAGTTTTTCTTTTCTTTTCAATAGACATTCTTCATGCATAAGACCGTTCAACTCAACTTATGCCAAGCATGTTCTTGTTTTAAGGTCTCAAAGAGGAAAAACAGAAAAGCATATTCATACCACTACTTTCTGCAGAGGCAAATGTTGATTCAGTTTCTTCATATTGGCATTGGAAAGCATTAAAAATAAGTACAATAACCCTCCAACTTTTTGTACTATACTTCCTTTAATAACACCATCTCACAATACCATGCAGTGGACATCGTGTAGATGTATGGAAAAAATGCTGTTTCATGTGCCAAGAAGTTTTTTTGATATTCTGATCATTTTTAGTGCACAACATTTTTGACACAGAAAGTTGGAACTTTCTGATTTTTACCGTCCTGAAAATGGAAGAGCTACATTCAAAGAGAACAGTTGGCAAGCGTGCTATCTGTATGGAGTGATCGATCTTAGCACATTCTGGTATCCTTTTATTTTAGGGTGCTTCTGATATACCTTAAAAGAAGTCAAAATAGACTGCAAAAGCTCTGTCATCATTACAATACTATAACTAGAGACTGCAAAAACACTTGTCTATTTGTTCATTCATGCTCTGTGATAATCCTTAACTTCTATCAGGTATCAGGTAATAGTCAGAACACTGTGTACTATTTGTCCATACGACCTGTATCACCTATGCAGTATAACTTCACTCAAGACGAAAAATTTTGTGAACCTTCACTTATGTAACCACCTTCAAAATTGTGGTTGAAACCTTGCATCCAATAAAGAGAACTTAATCAAAAATATGCAAAACAATTTGCAGGACAATTATTTTACTTTTTGAATCTTTTTGGGTACAGTTAGTACTTTTCTTTTTACACAATAATGTAAGCTTAGGCAACATTATGATGTAATAGGTGAAACAGATCTGAAGGCAAGGGGCCCAACTCCCTTTTGGCTTTTTTAGTGCTGAGATGCTTTAGTTAATGTACCACAACCACCTAAACACACTAACTTGAGCAGTAATTCTGCTGTAGCTCACACACTAACTTGAAGTAGGCCCTTGTTACAATTGTCACCTATGTATGTGAATGTGTTGGTTCATGTTTATGCAAAAATTTTGTTAAGATTTGTCTCTTATACAATCAGTTCCAATATGTTTATACAAGTCAGTTTCTATATTGCAAGGATGGTGTGAGTAATTCTTCCCAATCCTTGACCAGTATTCCTTTCCTTGTATGTCCTGTAATTTTGACACAGTTTATTTAATATCGCCCCCTTTTGCAGGGGTAGTAGAAAACCCCACAGTATTTTTCCACGTTGTTGGAGGCAACCAAAGGTAATTCAAATTTGAACTTGAACCATACTGGAAAATACATTTTATCTTTGACGTTTTTTCAAGTTGACAGACACTGTATAACACATTTGTGTTGCTGTGTGGTAAAATCTCATCCAACTAAATCAATATTGTGAGACCTAACCTTTCTTGTTGAGGTTTGATCAATTAATCCTCTTCCCAGAGGTTTTACCAGGTACACCAGAATATTTGGCAAAACAGGTACTTAACACTGTAGACAACTATCAAACGTTCCCAACCTTCCTCAACACTACAGTCTCTGTGCTGTTTCATGGCCACAGAATTTTCCTACTGCTTTCTCTTCTGTTGCAGCAAGACAATTTGAAGATTTGAACCCATTGGTTAACCCATTTCACAGGTGAAATTTTTGTTCGTCCCTCCATTGACCTCTTTTGCTGTAGCGCTTGTTAGGCTCTACGTGGTATGTATGATTTGCTTGTTGCAGTACAATGTGCAAGCAAATGCCTTCTATGACTGTGTGCATTGCTGAACACTGTGACAAATCACTGCGTCAGCCACTGCTTGGGAACATTTGATGACGTCACTAAAAATGACAATAGATATTTCATGAAAATCATTTGTAATTCCACATCTCTTTGCTATAGCTAAGTTTCAAATAGCAAGCAAAATTTCCATTTTGGCTGCCAATGTAAGGACAAATGCCTGAGCAAAGTTCTTGAAAAATGATAAAGCTGAAAACTTTTGCAAAAGTTGACCAGATCTCCCTGACTCTATAAGCTCACACAGTAATGTCTGTGAGCTCAAAAACCACCATAGCCAATCAACTCTTCAGTATTTGTCATTGGCTAATCAAATTCCATGATTTTTCCAGGATTTAAAGCATCTTTTTTAAATTCCATGTTTTCCAGGTAAGGCTGGGAATCCTGCATGGTTATGTATGAGAAAAATCTGTAAAATCCTGTAAAATGGCCAATTTTTTACTGATTTTGATGGGCATAGCCATTATTTTCTAGTTATTGTACACTTTCTACATCAATTACCCAACTAAGTCACTTGCATCACCACACCTTTGAAGCACTAAATCCACATACTTGAGTTATTTCAGGCTTTGAAATCCCCTCAGTTTCCACAGATACCATACTTAAAAAAGAAGGAAAGCTTTACCTCTAGAGATAACCGCTTAAGTTTCACTGTTGCAGTAACTAAGGCACCTGCTGTTATTGTTTTTGTGTCTTCATCATCAATGACTGTTTTCAAAAGAAGAAAAGCAAAGGATAACAAAAACATGAATTAATATTACTTGACAACTAGCTCACCTCACCTAACCACACCTCCCCCATTTTTTCCCTTTGTCCTGCAATTTAAAGGGCCAAACCTCTCACCCCAAACTACAATTTTGGTATGGGGGTACCAAATTCTCAATTGACTCAGCTCTTTGATTGACAGCTAATTCAAACAATGCAGAGTTCCAAAGCTTATATTGCACAGCATGAATGGTTCTGAGAGTGTTTTGATTATATCAATTGAGTTTTTCTTCATTCACCTTGAAGCAATAAACTGAGATTTTATCTGGATGAGCATGAATTTCAGACAATTGTGGGAGGGGTTTAAATGAGAAGGTTAGGAGAACTGGTACTGTTTGGGGTGAGAGAACTGGGCCTTTAATTCACTTCCAACTTGCACAATCCTACACATAATGATAGCTCCATTTGAGCATTTTAAGGCAGCACACTACAAATAAGAAATGACTTTGAAAATTTACACCAATGATTACATAAGTTTAGAAATAACCCCTTCAAATTTCTGTTTAAACATGGGAAGGAACCCAGCATGTTAACTTCTAGCATGATCGCTATGCCAAACATAGATCTTGCTAATCAATGTCCATCTCCATTACAACCTTAACAATAGGCACCTATTTCTTTACACTATGCATTACATAAACATGTAGCATCAACTGTATGAAGGGCTGGAGAGGAGGGAGGGAAGAAATTTAAGGACCACAACTTCAGGCAAAAGTCAAAGAAGTCTAAGCGAACTGACACTTTATTTTCACTCAGGGATGTGTCCAGAGCTTTTACAGTGACAGGCACTCTCACTGTGTAGGCACTAGGGCCGTCAAGTGAAGAAGTGTGTTTGTTGCCTCTGTTTTCTGCATATCAAAAATCATTTGGGTATTTAGTATGTACATACCACCCCAAGATGTATATGTTCCAATCAATCCCTTTTAAGTTTGAAAAAGAGAAATTGTTTCTGTCTAGTCAACTAATTGTTTTTCATCACCATGGTTAAAAGCAAATTGTATGCTTGTGTGCCTGGCCAACATTCAATCTAGCAATTCAGCATGAACTGTACTTGGAATGTTTTGATTCTACACATTTAGCTTTTTTATACTCACCCTGAAGCAATAAACTGACATTGTGTCTGGATGAGGATGAACTTTAGACAGTTGAGGGAGGGGCTTAAGTAAGATAGTTAGAGGAATTGGTACTGTTTGGAGTGAGAGAATAGGGCCTTTAAGGAGACTCGCTACTGCAATTTGTACAAACAGTGCTACCAAAGAACTCTGATACATTATTTTACAAGTCATCAGACCAAAAATCCCACTTAATTATAACTTTTATGAAACGTACTAAATGTATTATCAAAGAGCTTAGGGGACAGGTAATAAATGGGGTTAATTCAAAGATAGCATTTTGTACCTCTCTCACATACCTTGAAATTCAATTTCTGATTCTATCACTGGAAAGCTAGCACACACATTCAGTACATCTTGGTACTGTGGGTCATATAAGTTACGAAGAATGTACCTGAGAGAAACACAATGACAGTTTATGAATTACAGTCATGAGAGTCATTGAATATGATTGACATATTATATGCTAGACTAGTGATTCCTTGCTGAAAAGAAACAAAAGGTATCCATATATGCTGAAAAGTTGACTCTCCAACATAAGACAATCAACCAATCATACAACTCCCATCGTAGTTTCTATCAGAGATCAACTTAAGTTTGCACAAAAAGCAAATTTTAATGTTTATTACTAAATTTGTAGAAAAGGAAAATAATTCAAACAACCCACTTTAAAACTGGACTTTACTTGTGCACATCCACTAAGAGCATATTACGGAGCATACCAAAAATGAAAACCACATGAAATAAACTTATGCTTAATTGTAGTACCTTCTGTCATTCTCTTTAAGTCGAACAAATTGAGAAATACTCTTTATATTCCGCTGAAAAGAAAAAACATAGAAGAAGTGCATATAGCTTAAATTGCTTATTAAATGACCATATCAGTATGTAATGTTCCACCCTTTCAGTTGAGGGACTTTTATAAAAGAGAATTAGTAATTTAATTGAGACATTTTGCAGTGTTTCATACTGGTCACCATTGGTGCAGAAACTCAAACATGTCAAATGTTTCACTCACAATCTAATGTTGGTTCAAAGAAGGTAATATCTTACAGTGGTATTTTGATATCTCACATATCTATACTTTATTTTATTAAATCCAAGCAAACACAATATTCTGTGACACAAGGGTTCAATTTGAGACCTAAATCCAACTTGCCTCAATACTTTGGTGACTTTAAAACATTTCCCTATTTCTGTGTGTAATAACCTACTAAATAAACATGTAACCAGACTGTACATATGGTCATCTGCTTTATAGACCAATCCGGACAGCAAGTGATGTCTCATTTTAGTCTGCCATAACTGGGGTCTGTCACATTTTATCTTTCAAATTCCTTGCTTGGGCTGTACCATGGATGGTTGTTCAGTAAAATGCCTATTGACTCCTTCAATTTCCCTGAATATGAGAGTTTAAAGCTCATGTAGACAAATAAATGAAGGCGATTTCAGGCTGATGGACCCCACTAATGGCTGCCTGCAATCACTAAACACAAGCGGTTTAATATCAGATTCGTCTATATGCAATGTGCTCAAAGAGATGAAAGAAGTGTGTTGCACTTCTCTCATTACTAATTGTCACTGACCAGAAGGGCCAACAACTACAGCTTACAGAGAATTCCAAAGGAGGTTAGGTTAACAGGTAAGGTAAAGTTTTCTGCCCAGTTTCTGACCAACTGATTCTCAAGGAAGATTTGGTATTTCTTTAATACAATTGACCATTTGCCCTGTTCACTCTTTTTACAGAAAATTAAATTAACCAAGCAGAAAACAAGTTTACTAGTACTGGGTGTGACAACAAAACAGAAAAATAGACATTACCTCCCTGAACACAGTCAGAGAGCTATGATTCATGTATTACTTCAACAGGCAGATACCAGTTTAAAGGAGTATGGTAGGTACTCATGGAGAATCAGATATTTTGAGTTCTTGACTTTGTACAAATAAATGAAATGGACCCCTGCACCACATCTTGAGCTATTTTTGGACACAATGAAGCTGCCAACAGCTAAGTGCCCTTGCGCCCAACCATCAAAATTGTACAAGTCAGTTTATTTTGCAAAATTTCTTAAAAAGGGCCAAAGGGTCCATATGGGACTTTGTACCAAAACTTCTACAATACCATAACAAGATTTCTAACCAAGAATCATTAATACAGACTGTCATCTCCTTTAATTAAAATTTGAAGGGAAGGGATAAGCATGTTGTAATATTTCCCAAATGAACCCTAGGGTCTATCTTCGGCATTAGATCCACAATTCCTGAACACCCAGAAAGAACCCACTACCAGAGTGTCATTATGACAAACCATCAACACAGTACAACAAAATCTGTAGGAAGGGCAGCATTTTGCAAAATTTCATTAAAATGGGCCCTATAGGGGTCATATGGGATCTTAGGCCATAATTTTCTGAGCACCTTGTATTGTTTATTTCCCAAATGAACATTGGGTCCAAGTTTTCAATGAATCCATGACAGCATGTGGGAGGAGAGGCATTTGGAATACTTGTTAACAGACTGACAGACAGACAGATAGACACAATTTAAGTTTATCCACTTTTACAAGCAAAAAATAAACAACCTCTTGTGACGCTTACCCTCTTAGATTGGCACATCCTCATTGTATCTTCATTAAAGTGAGGGAGTTGTAAAAGAGTGTTTTTTTCAGAAGTGGCTTGCACCAGCATTGGACTCATCTTCATAAAATTTTCAACTGTTTCCAATCGTGGACACTTGTTTGGAGCTCCAGCTGAGAAGGGAAAAGTTATTTTTTCCTGTGGCTTGTTTCAAAAGAATCTCCACTGGGATTGTCTACACTGCATGATATTAATGATTCTGATGAGGGATAATACAAACTTGACATACCTCATGAATGCTTAAACTTTGCAACACCTACCATATCATCACCTGCAATCACTACTGTATCATTCTTAACACTTAAAATAGGTGCTCTACCATTTGTGTAAAAGTATGCCCAATTGAATAGCAAAAAGCAATATTGAACCAGAAGAAGTACAGCCCCCCCCCCCCCACCCCGACCCTTCTGTGACATGATACTTACGTCGTTGTTGATACCTCTGCCAAGCAGTAATTTGGTTGGCTGTATTAACCATCTCTTGAATTAAAACAGGACACTTCTGAATGATATATAACCTGTCTGTAAAGTAAACAGAAATAAATGATATATGATAAAATACAATTTTTCATATGTGAAAGAGGAACTAAATCTACACAATTTGGTCAAACCTGCATTCAAAGAGGTATGTGTTTCTAGGGAAAGGAGCAAATGAAGGCTCTAGATTTGTGTTTCAAAGTGACTTAGGGGCAACAGAGATTATATCACTTCCTCACATTGACAAGCAATGTTTTTTTTTTTTCATTCTGTTATGCTGATTTTGAATTTAAAAGGAATATGACCTCTCCTGGGGGATGCCATGTTTGTTGAGATCTAATGCTATTATGCAATCGCATTCTGATAACATGAGCATGTTGAGGAGAAACTTGGTTACAAAATTTAAAGACAAGAAAAGACTCTTAATTGATGTGAGGATATGATGTCATATGTGTTAGCTTCAAGTTCACTTGAACACAGCAGAAATTGCAGCAGGGTACAATTTGAATTATGAGGATACAAAAACAGTTAAAAGTTTAGAGAAATGGCGACCGTGTAACCAGTCGGTGGATTAACTGGTTAAACAGATAACTGTCGCAGCCCTAGCAAAAACATAGCTAGAACATAAACTAATGAGGGATAATACAGGTAAATAATGTAAATCATATGCAGTGTTAAATTAACTACATGCATGTGGTATAGGCATTGTGTTCATAGTGTCACATGCAGAAAAGACATCCTACTGTGGAGACTAGCTGTATCATTGTAACAGACAAAAACGAAATACAAATAGCTGTTTGTGCACTGGGCTAGATATATGCATGTATTCTTCCATGCACGCAAGCAAAATCTACTTCATGAGTCTTCCTCATTGTTTTCCCTCCAAACTGGTATTTCATCATATCAATGCCTATGGTCTATTGCCATGTATATGGCCCCTTATGTTTTACAGTGGCTAAATATGGTGGTATATTAACATATATTCTGTGAAAACTCCATTACTGAACTGAGGTGAAAAACACTAAACTAGTTACCCCTGCTTCCCCATTTTTGTCCCCTTATATCTTACCTTGGTCCAGTGTTTTAGGAGGCAAATCAGTTCTTGCCATGTGGGCATACATTAAAATTCTTGCTTTGATGCTGTATGTATAGCAGAATGGCCTCTCCTTATTTTTCAACCCAATGTCACTGCTAAATTCCTTCAAAAGCTGAAACATTAAAGAAAATATCACCTTAGTTTATAATAAACTGTCTGTGGTTATGTCAAACCAGATCCCTCATTCCTCATAATCCTCATAATGCATACAATTAAAATACACCTTCAAAGGGGAACAACACCCTTTTTGGTTAAAAAAAGTAATTCCTGCATCATTGCTGCTAATGTGCTTTGGAACAATATCACATCATCACATATGAATTTGAAAAGAGAAAGATTGGATAGCCATTTGCCAAAATGTATTCAAAAGTAATGTTTTCTTTTATACTCTTATCTTTTAGTCAAGCTTATCTTCCCTTCTTGCATACTTCAGTGTTACTGACTGCATGGTCAAGTGGTAAGAGTATCTTACTTGAAGTTGGAAGATCAGGAGTTTGAGTTCTGGCAGGATCACAGAGACTTTAAAAATGGAACCAATTGCCATTGTGCTTGGTGCCCAGCATTAGCAATAGAGAAGGGAAAACAAGCAAGTGAGCTACACTTGGAAAAAGGCCATGACTGGCTCAACTGGAACCAATTGGTTGGAAACTGGTCCTGAAAACCCCATCTAACTAACTGTATACTTCAGTGGTATTTTGTGATAAAATATGTGTGTTTGATTAGCATAAAGACATATGTCATGTCCTGGATGTGGAAATGATATGACAAATGAAATAACCATCCTGTGTGCAATTTACAAAGAAAATAACTTTGAAAAGATCATTCCACCCTCCCCACCTCTCTACCAAATTAGTTCAATCTATCCTCTATATATACATATTGACTGTAGTGAAATAATATGAACATACTGGTGGTAGTTCCTCATTATCACTGGGTCTCTGGACAACTTGGCTGTTGTGAGATTTTTCAAACTCAAAAGCCCCTGATAATATCATAATGGCACCTGAAGTAAAATTTAGAAAAGAGAATATCCATTAATCTTTATCTTTTCAATTTTAAATCTCATTGCATTGCTAATACACAGACTTCCACACCAATAAGACTGCTCAGATGAGTTGTTACTGTGCATGTGCATTGATGAGTTCAATACCCCTTATGACCTATGACCTGAGGAGACTAATTGTCACATGTTATGCATAGTTTGTGCAATGTGCACTATGAGTTACTATGGCAGCGGTGGCTTATTGGAAGAGTGCATACCCTTATAACCTTTGACCTTTAGAACAAAACAGTAACTCTAAACTGGCTGATTGCAGAAAACTTCCAAACACACCCTTTAACAGCAATAGATTAGAAAGTAGGAAACATGCAACAAGAATTTACATACTTAAAGTCAAGTGAATGAAATGCCTAAACTTTATCAACCACTATTTGTAATGTTTTAAAAGCAAGTTTTATCTCCAACTTTGTTTCAATAAGGAGAAGTTTAACAAATTGGACTGGCAATAAAGGTAAGGTTAGAACATCCACTTTGCACCACTGCTATTGAACAGCACATGAAATGTATTTTTCAATACTGAAGTTAGAATGTTTTGGTAACCTACACACAAATTACAGCTTAAGTTCTCTTTCAAAGCTTTGCATACTGCAATTTTTAGTTCTAAAGTGACATCATAGTTATTATACTGTCCCTGGTGGGGAAATCAACGCTTACCTATGCAGACACATGCATCAGCCTAAGTAGGTATGTTAAGATGTCCAGAAAAATGTGTCATGTAACATTGATGGTGCACACATTCCACCACATATTGACTACACATATAAACACTGCTTTGAAAACCAACATTACAGAAAAAGTTCAACCAGAAAGCCCAAAGGCTTAGTGATTCCTTGCCAAAAGAGAACTCTTTATTTGATCTAGACTTCATCTTGCTATGGTGATAGCACCCCTACAGGGTTCATCATAGAAATCGGGATTACAAGCACTTAAGGAGGTTTTTACAGATTTACCACTGGTGACCTCAGATGACCTCTGACATCCACCAAAAATGATAGGGTTCTTCTTCCCAACATGGCAAATCTATATACCAACTACGAAAAGTGTTGGTCATTCCTAACTTGAGATACCGCGATTACAAGCTTTTCAGACTTTGACCTCTGGCGACCTCAAATGACCATAGACCTCCCCAAAAAACAACAGGGTTCTTCCTCTCAACATGACAAATGTATATACCAAATATGAAAAGTGTTGGTCATTCTGAACTTGAGAAATCGTGATTACAAGCAATTTAGAAGGTTTTGGCAGATTCACTGCTGGTAACCTCATATAACCTCTGACATCCACCAAAAATAATTGGCTTCTTTTTCCCAACATGGCAAATCTTCATACCAAATTTGAAAAGTGTCGGCCATTCCTGACTTGAGATATGGCCATTACAAGCTTTTCAGACTTTGAACTCTGGTGACCTCAAATTATCTTTGACCTCCACCAAAAACAACAGGGTTCGTCCTCTCAACATGAAAAGTCTATATACCAAATATGAAAAGTGTTGGTCATTCTGAACTTGAGATATCGCGATTAAAAGCAATTTGGGAGGTTTTCGCAGATTTACTGCTGGTGACCTCGTATGACCTCTGACATTCACCAAAAATGATAGGGTTCTTCTCCCCAACAGGGCAAATCTATATACTAAATATGAAAAGTGTCAGTCATTCCTACCTTGATATATCTCGATTACAAGCTTTTCAGAATTTGACCTCTGGTGACCTCAAATGACCTTTGACCTCCATAAAAAAAAATAGGGTTCTTCATCTCAACATGACAAATCCATATACCACATATGCAAAGTGTTGGTCATTCCTATCTGGAGATATCGCGATTACGAGCAAAGTGTCACAAACACACATACATATATACACACATACACACACAGGACATAACCATATTCAATGCCTTAAGGGGTACACAGAACTGTTCCCTGTAAGGAAATGGTCGGAATTCCTCTTTAGCCGTTTATATCACGAGGCACGTAAATGCCACAAGCGAGGGCAGGCTCTTGCATATCAGGTGACAGAGCTCATTGCAGTGTCCGGATTTTCGGGTAGCTGCGCCACTTACTAGCTCCGCGTGAGCAGGGAAAGACGTGCTAGGCTTCAGCTCTCATGAGCATCCTGTACCCGGCAAGGTATCGTTCACAGGCTCACACACACACACACACACATACACACACAAACACACAACATCACCATTGCATAGATTCCTTGCCTGCCTATGGCAAGGAATCAAAAGCAATGATACTTTTATACTAAAAATTGATCTTTGTAAAGCACACTAACACTACAAAGCACAAGAAATTATCCAGCTAGATGGAGATCAGTCTGGTAAGAAAAAAAAAAACTTTCTGACCTGTTCCAACAAAGCAAGTTTTCCTACAATTACTTTCCCACCTAGTTTTCTTCACATCAACCTCATACCTCTTATAATCTCACTGAAACCTCTTGGTGAAGAGTACAACTTTTGAAGGTTGAGAGCTACTGGCATCCTGTTTAGAAACTGAATCAACTGCAAATAAACTTCTCCATTACAAGACAATGGCTGGGCAAACATCTTAGACCAGACAAGATCATCTTAACAGTTACCCTATGCTTGACTTAACAGAGGCTTGAAGCCAAAGACAAAATAGCAGACTAAACTACAAACAAGTGCATGGTGGGAAAAAAAGGAGTATAAAACAATGGGCAGAAAAAAAAGTTTTCTTTTGCACAACTTATTGACCACTTGTCAGAGAAAAAATAACAAAATTATCAACCTATCAGATTATCCAGTTAAAATTCTGACTGCATATGTTATTGTACAAAAGTATGCTCTACAAAATATAATGATCAAAATGTAAATTCTACCACACATGGCCATGCTGAATAGGATTATAGCTTACAGCTAGCAACTGGCTAGTGTGACAATATCTCAATGCATGTTATGTATTGAGATAAAAATAGATAAGGGCTGGAAAAAAATCCTATTCCGAGAAGAACCCTGTTAGACTTATAATGTACTGAAAGTAGAAATTAAAGTAGTTGACTGCTGTTTAGAGACTGCATAATAGCATGTTAAGCTCAGTCCACACTATGCAACATGATTTATTGCAACAAGACTGTCTTGTTGTGGTGAGTGAATGATGACTAACTAGTTTTAAGAGCAATGTGTCCACATTATGCAACAAGTCACAGGTCCATGAAGCCATTCATGCAAAATTCTAACGTTTAACATACTATTTATTTGTTACGTTGAAGAGACAGAGGAGACTGCACTTCAACTATTTCCCTACCTTTACTGGATTTTCTCTTTGCTATTCAACCTGGAAATTTCATGCCATTAATGCTGTATATTTGTAATGGCAAACATTCAGGTCCGTTATTTTTCCCCTTCGTTACACCAGGCCTACATGCACTATGCCTAACTATGCAGGTTCCAACATACTGTCTCCATTACGCTATATTTCTCAACCAGGTTTTATTTATATATTATAACTATGGTGACATTTAAAATTTGATACAAGGCATTTTCTACAGAACATATTTCACAATGGGACCTAAAACTGATGTGACCATCTTCCTGACATGCACACACCTAGGTATCTAGAGAACTTGACCACCTTCTTTGTTTGGCAAGACACTTCTGTTAATATAACTCGCAAAGTTTACAGTCTGCTTCATTGTAAACTAAAATTTATGTACAGTATAGGCCTACCATTATGTCATAACATGGCATGCAGTGACATGGATATCTCTATAAGTCAGTAAAAGAAATTTGCCCTTACACTAAACAGCCTTTCTAAAACATACTGTCCTGAGGCAAGGGAGAGATAATATGATTCAGTCCCGGGTCATTGTCAGCTGATCACTATTAATGATGGAAATTGCAATTTCAGGGAAAATCTAAAGATGATAAAATTTGTGCTTGGTTTATTTAGCAATTTAGCAATTTATGTCTACATAAGTTTGATTGCTGTTTTCATGACAAATTACTGTTTCCATGTTAAGCATCGATTTCAAGAATGATTATTTAAAGGAACCTTTTTGAGGGAAAGCAACAGCTTTACCTTCATAAATTAGTAAGGATTCAAAACTGCTCTGTGTATCACTTCATTGGTATGATGTCATTAAAGAATTTACAACTCTGTACAACTTAGAGCAGAACCATGGCTTTTGTGAGCCCTGATTTCTCATTTGCAGTCACATAAGCCGTCAATTGCTGTAAATTTAATGCAAATGAAACACATCCCTTCAAAACAAATGGAACCATGCCTTCTATCAAAGTTATATGGTAACAGCTTTCCCCCCTTCCCCCACTTCAACATTGGTTGAAAAAAATGACCAGTCCTGAGTATGGCAACACTGAAATAGAGGAAAGTGGTTTGTTTCATTACTTTTGGCAGCAGTTATTGAAATAGATATGGGAAACATTTTGTGTCAATGAGATGGGCTTGAAAAGGACGAAATGTGCATAAGCAAGTTATCATGAAATTAGATCATTCGCAATGAATTGCCTGGGTAGTTGCACAACATTGGTAAGGCAGCTGGGATGGGAATTTTAGGTAAAATGCACACCATAAGAGAGGAATCTCTAAATACAATATTTTCCAAAGATGAATTGTGAACTATGGCTAATAAAGAAATATTTTTCTTTTTTGTAGGGGGATAGGTCATTTAAATCTGTCTTTATTTTACAGAAAATAAATCATATTCATTTGCCTATAAAACTCTTTAATTGCTCTGTATTCTAGACAACAGCTTGTTATATCAGTACATAAAATTGTTAAATATGAGAACTTTTATTTGCTTCTTGCTATCGTTCTAACTTTTTTATAATTAAAGGTGAAAATTCGCTTCTGTGAGACAATGCAGTGTCTTCCTCCTAGCTGTAATTTGGTTTCTAAATGAAAAGTCTTTGCAGCATTTTCAGCACACAGTAACATGTCATAGAATATACTTTTAGTACAACCAGAAAGTCAAAAGGCTTAGTGATACCCTGCCAATGTCTGTTTTTCTTTTCTCAAATAGACAGTGTTTCATAAAGCATCCACTTAACATGTTAGAAATTCATGCAAGCTTCCTTCCTACATTGAGATATCATGCAAAATCAGGTTCAGAGAATTGTACCTTCTGAGACCTCAAATAAACTTTGACTACCAAAAACTAGGGTTCTGCTCACACCATCACCAAAAACAATGGGGCTCACCTAGTGAAAACACGTGAGCCACATTGTTTTTGGTTTTCATATGGCCTTTGACCTCCAACAAAAACAATAGGGATCATCTACTCTATATGGGCTATCTGCTATTATGAGGATCCTCTAAGTTACTGTTCTGTTTCTGTTTACACACAGCACATATTCATACTCAAAGCCTTACAGGGTAGAGAGAACAGTTCCCCTTTAAGAAATCAGAATTTTCCTTTAACCAGTTAATTCATGCAGCACATGGATGCTGTGAGTGCATGTCATGTGACAGGCCTTATTGCAGTGTCCATATTTTCAGGGAAGCTACTCCAGTTACAAGCTCTGTGTGAGCAAGAAAAGATGTCAAAACAAATGGAGCAAACTCCCTTCAAAGCAAATGGTACAATGCCTTTTATCCATCTCACATGCTAGCCGCTTCCCCCTTTCCCCACATCAATGTTAGTTGGGAAAAACTGACCAGTCCTGAGAACAAGAGCCCAATGGGCACTGTGGTTCCTTGCTAGATATTATGAGAACTGTACAGCCAGTCTGTGAAATAGAGCTAAGCAAAAGTTCCTTCTCAATGTTTGTAACATCTTCACAAGGGGTATTTTAGTACTAATTTTACATGAAATCAAAGATTAAATTTCTGTGGCCTTACTGATATTCAACTTTTGTAATGCTTGGTGATCCTTCAAAAACACTACCTCATTTCCATATGTATTTAATATGCTTGTAATCAAATTTGATATTATCACCAATAAATGATACACAATGTGGTCAGAGAATGAAAAACACCCCTTGTACAGTATTTCTCTCACAAGTTATTTTTACCTGCTCTGAAATAAAACTTGCTGTTACTTTAAAACAATCTACCACTTGTCCTGTTTGCTACCTCTACACAGAAAACAGGGTTTATTCAGCAGTCAAGCAGAAAGCAAGTGATTAATGAAGTGTGATAATAGAATGAGGATAAGGTTACCCCACTGAGCACTGCAGTATTAAAGAGACATATTGCAGAATCCATGCACTGCTTCCACTGGCAGAGGGACCAGTTTAATGCAGAGTGACCTGTGCTCAGTGAAATCTACAGATTTCAGTTATTGCCCTCTTCAAACTTTGAATGATCCAAAACATGTGTACAACATGAAGGAATCATTACTGAATGAACAAAAAGGACAAATTTCTAAGGTGTTTGAGTGCGTAAGCATGCAAAACCAGGTGAGATAAAAAATCTATTGAAACTATCTTTATCTAGCTTACAAGATTTTCTAAATAACATTTCCAGCAGTTGACCTTGATGACCTTTGACCTTAACCAAACACAGATTGATTTGAAATCTGTCCTTTCTACCTTAAAATACTGTGTTAAAACGTTTTTCAGTGTTTGACCCCTGGTGACCTCAGATGACCCCTTGACCTTCACCAAACATAACAGATTTCCTTCTTACACCATAACACATCCACGCACCAAGTATGACATCTATCCAAGTTTCCTAACTAGAAATATCCTGTTGAGAAGGTTTTTAGTTTTTGACCTCTGGTGACCCCAATTGACCTTTGACCTCCACCAAAAACGATAGGGCACACCTTCTCCCTATGACGAATCTATGTACCGAATCCAAATTCCATCCAACCTTCCCTTATTGAGTTAGAGCGTACCGAAGCAAGTGTCACACACACACACACACATACACACACACACACGCCAACCTGACTACATAGGTTCCCTTGCTACCGCAAGGAACCAATAAGAATGTTGAAAAGGACAAAAGGGGTCTGTTTCATTACTTTGTGGCAGCCATTGTAGCTATTCAAATTTCAAGTCTTTTCAAGTTATACTCACGTTTAAGGTTCATGGAAGGGGTTTTATAAACATAATGTAAAAAGAGTTGTGTTGTGTCCATTAATATTTCCTCAGCATTGTAGCGAATAGAACGATACCACCATGTACCCTAAAATGAATGAAAGAAAACTGTGGCAATAAAAAATGAGGGCAAAGCAAAGAAAAACTTATGGGTAAGCTTACAAGTAAGATAACACCGCCCTATTTAAACAAAAGTGGTGAGTCGGAGCTATTTCAAATATGAACATATCATGCAGCTCATTAATCCATGGAATTACTAAACACATCAGCTTACCACACAGACTTAAATTTTCATTTTTGACCCTGTATCCAAACATCAATGTCAATGCCTTACTACCACAGAGTTGAGATCATCTTGTTTGGGCACAGAGACATACTGTACTTATGTAGCAGATTATTTGAGACGAAATATCCTGTTTTTCACTGCACATCCGAACAGGTATAATCCCAAATGAAACAATTCTGCCTCTTTGTTTGATGCATATGAATACTACCTTTGTATAGAGATACTTGTAGAACAGCAGAACTACATTGATGTATTTCAAAGGTAATGAAGATTTCCTCTAAAATGTAACTTTATCACAATCTACAAAACTTAATGGTTTATGAGTCTATGTGCGACGATACTTACCTCCTGTTTACATATGTTTCAAGTCGCGTAGGATCCCTGTGGGGGCGGTGGACCACCTTAGGAATGCCGGAGCGATGGACGGGAAAGTTCAAATCTGGTCCGACTAGGAAGCCCAATTGTAAACAAGCCACATATGTCAACAGGAGGAAAGGAGGAGCGAAATAGACCTTAAATTTAAGCTTTAATGTATCCTGTTCCATAAGATGATGACTTCCCCTACAGGAATGGCAAACCATAGGCAGGCCAATAAGATAGCATAAAAGGACTTACCACTCCAATTGGTAGCAGAACAATAAAAGCTAATATGTATGCAGCTAACACCTGCAAAATAAAAAGGAAAAAGACCATCAAACTAAATGCTTTACAGTACAACGAGCCATTCTGCTATGGCATATGGATGAAACTGGAGTTGTTTGATGCACATGAGGTGGGTTCAACAGGAACATTTAATGGTTTTATCCCTTGACACTATGTAAACAAATTGATACTTCGTATCCACTACTTCTTTTTTTTTTCTTCCACTTGTTGCAAAATGAACACAGTTTGCAGGTTGTCAAAATACTAACCATTGCAGGGAACAGAAGAAAACAACAGTACAATGGAATACTGGACCTTCCATAAAAGACCATATTGTATAAGAACCCAATGGAACCATACTCTGAAAGCAATATTGGGAAAAGTTTAGCCTCATCCCAGAGTATGTTCCAATTTTTCAAATAATAATTACTTCTAGCCCTCTACACCAGGCTTCCTCAAATAGCAACGCACGTGCCTCAAGTGACGTGCTACGCAGTTTGGAGTGGCACAAAAAATTATTGGGAGGATATTAATATACAATTTTTTGACAAGAGCTGTTGTCTTAAAAATAGGTACAGTAGGCCTAGGCCTCATACTTCCCACAGACTTACGTCACATACCAACAAGGATATAATAACGTCCTGGGCCTATTTGTTCTCACAAGAAAATAAAATCACTATCACTGCTTACATTCATTAGAGTATTAGAGTCAGTGCTTTGTTGGTTAGTGGTGAATAGACAAAAACTGTTAAGTTTGTGAAAAATTTGCATAATTTTGCATGTAAGCCCCCTCTGAAAAAAGGGGAGGGGGGCAAAGCACACCCCTCCCCCATGACAGCGATCAATGGCACATTTTATCAGTAACATTTACAGTAGCAATCTAGTGCTTCAGAAAATTTCAGTGAGGAAGCCTGCTCTACACTGTTTAGAATCTATATTAACTCAGACAGGTTGGTCCACAAATGAGTAACCTCTTGATGAATAAGAGATTGCAGAGTTAGAAATTTACCCAAAGATGGTGAAGATATCTTGCCATGTGAGAGATATGGACTTCATAAGTCATTGAAAATTTGAGGTTATGAGACTTAACCTAAAAATTTGTATGAGATACTTAAGCAACCTGACAGATTAAAGCTAGATAGCTCTTTCTGTAAAAGTTATAACAGACACTGCACCAGACTACAGTATAGTTTGGTGCAGTGTAAGTACTGAGACTTAACAAATGTCTTGGTAATACTAACATATACACCAACAGTCTTTGTATCCTTAACCTGTCTTGAAACATGATTGATATACATCAAGCTGGACTGACTAAAACCAATTGGTTAGAAACTGGGCAACAAAACTTCATCTGACTAATGTAACTATCCACAATTAAGCAGACAAAGGCATTTACTCAAATCAAATTGATACTCCATCTTTGCATCAAATCAAAATAGGTCAGGAATTGGTGACATTCTAGTCATAGAGACAGTGCCAAAATTTTTCAGGCATGCACAATACTGCAGTCATAAATCAGCACAATAACTGGGCTCAAAATTATCAAAAATGAAAATAACTACACTCTTGATAGTTACTCACCCAAACTGAGTTGTTCTGATCCACAATCCAGGCAGGAAGAGCAATACCGAACTGTGTGGCTAACATAAAGGAAGAAAATAATTACAATAAAAAGGTTCGAAATGTGGGAATTTCTGTCAAAATTACATATTGGCTGAAAAACCCTTTTGCAATGTTGTTGATAATAATGATAATCTGGGACGTTGATTGGTTTATGGACTGTGGTGCCAAAAATTCTCCATAGAGTGGAACCCTGGATCATGTCCCTGACCAGATTACTCTGCAAGAAATTCACATGTTTGGTCTAACAGTAGAGAATTTGCCTCTCATGTGGAAGGCCCAGGATTGATTCCCAGGTCTAGTCATAACAAAGACTCTAAACAGAAAACCAAAAAGCTTTAAGTGATCCCTTGCTGCTGAAATTGAAGCCTACCTTTTTTATTTCAAATTGACAGTGCTTCCTAATGTTTTTCAAATTGACAGTGCTCGGTAATGTACCCACAAAGTATACATGCAAGTCATTGAAGCTTCCCACAAGAACTGGGGTTCTGCTCATGATATAACATCTACATACTCTGTGTGAAATTTTGCAGTATTCAAGACTCCAACCATTGGAAATTTGTGTAAATATGATATTGAGGCTTTGACCCCTTGTGAACCAAAGTGAGATTTGACCTCCATCAAGAAGTATAGGGATCATTTATTCACCATGCATCATCTACATGTCAAGTATGAAGAGCCTCCAAGTTACCTTTCTTGTACAGTAATACTATGCAAGTAAGTTTGTCAGACTTTGACACTGCTAACCCCAAATGACCTTTGACCTTCACAAAAATCAACTGGGATCACCATCTCAATACAGCCAACCCACACACTAAACATGAGCTTAGTCACATGCATTTTTCTTGAGATACCATGCTCACTAGGTTTTGACCTTCTCGCCTCTCATGACCCCAAATGACCTTTGACCTCCACGGAAATCGCTAGGGATCATCTACTTAATAATACAACCAACCCACACGCTCAAAGATGAGCATAGCCACTTGCACCTTTTTTTTGAGATATCGTGTTTAAAAGGTTTTGACCTTTTGACCTCTTGTGACTGCAAATGACCTTTGACCTCCACCAAAAACAATAGGGATCGTCTACTAAATATGACCAAACCACACACCAAGTATGAGGGTCAGTCACAGTTACCCTTCTTGAGACTGAGCGTTTACAAGCAAGGCGCCACATACACACACACATCCACACTTGACACGGTATCACAATTGCATAGATTCCTCTGAGTACGTCAAGGAATCAAAAATGGAACCTACTGCTGTTGTGCATGATGCTCTGCATAATCAATAGAGTAGGGAAAACAAGCTAGTGAGCCACAACTGGAAAAAAAAATCTGTGCCCAGCTCAACTTGAACCAATAGGTTGGAAACTGGGCCGTAAAACTCTAACTAACTACAGTAAATAAATCTATAGGAAATCCACCCACATGAACATGAGTACACACATATACAAACACACAAATTACTATACAATGTACACTACAATGTAATATTTTGTTTATTCTGCCTGTTGTTTTTTTTTGTTTAATCTATCTGAACTATGGGGGTAAGACGATGTTTGCTCCACCATTTATTTTCATTTTGGGTGGTTGCCCTCCCCCTCACCTATTCAGGATCGATGCCCCCTGCTGATGCTGAAATTTCTTAATTTTTGGTCCAAATTTTACAGATGAATTCAAGCTGAATTGGTTACATAGCTTGCTACAGTACAGTAGATAGGGTTTAATACCTACACTTGAAACCTTGTGGTTTCATCTAGACACCCTTACTGGATTTTTTTCACTTGCAAGGGTACTGGATTGTTTTCCCTGTTCCATTGTTTATGCAGAGCATCCCACACAACAGAAGTATGTAACACTTTCAAAGTCTTTGGTAAAAAACACAGTATGACTTGTACATGGAATCAAACCTGGGTCTTTTGCATGTAAAGTTGATCCTCTACCACCAAACCAAATACTGTATGCATTGTATTGAGGGCAGAGTAATCTTAACTCAAGCAAAATTATTCAATGTAATAGGATACTAGGCTAACATAATTAGTATAATTAATCTGATGACTTTTTTCTACATTTATTTTTCATTTTTTTTTATCCAAGCCTCTTGTGGTCCACAACAATAAGTAACTTATATTTATAAATTAACTGTAACGATCTCCTAAAACAGAACACAGGAAAAATGATTACTGACTGTACTACAGTCAGTGATAATTGAATTACACTCAATGATGACTGACTGTAATTGTAATCATAACAATATCTTGGACTCCTTTCATTTTAAATGTTTTCCATCTTTTCATCATCAGTGCATGGTCTTGAATCTTGCTCTACATTACCTTGTGGTCCGTCAGGATTTCCAAATTCTTCCCAGTTTGCTCTTGACTCATCATCTGTCAAACTTTTAGAAAAGAATGGGAAACACAAATAAGCAAGTATTAACTTTACGGCTATTTTCGTTACACCTACCAAACCAATCAATTGTGGAAGATACCAAATCTTAATAACATTATCATGAAGTGATTTACCAATTATAGATATATCCTGGTGGCTTTTACTGGGGTTTCATGACAGAAATAAAATACAAATCCTAATCCTAACCCTGTAGAACTATACCTTTCCTACTGTAAGTCAACAGAATGCAAAATTGCATGGAGGTTTTGATGATTCTAAATAATTCCACATTAGCCATCTCATATCTCTCTGCTCCTGGTCAAGTGTTATCTCAATGTACGAGCAAAATACAGTTTTGTTTGCATGTTTGATCGTACATAACCATCAATCACTTTCTTTACTTTCAATAGGGTTGAGCAAATAACAGTGATATCCGAACTTTCCCATAACGGGTAATTAGAAGAAATATTGGCCCAATACTGATGATAACAACAAAAAACAGAATTTCCCATAAGTAACAGCATTGGTTTATGGCCATTGCAAAAGTAATTTTAAGATAAGTAATGCAAATTGAAATCATCGAGGACTAAAGACTGCATGCAACTTTTTCACTGTCTCATGAAAAATTTGCTTGTTTTTTACAAAAGTCAATAAGGATGCATTTGATATGAAATCCACATGCTACCTTAGAGCCCATTTGTAAGAAGCACTTGGTCTATCCCAACATATTAACAATGTGTGTAGCTCTGCTTCATTTTCTTTACATAAAATTGGTAAAATAAATCATTTATTGGACACCCACACTACGGAAAAGCTGGTCCATGCATTTGTTACTTGCCGCCTTGACTATGGAAATAGCCTCTTCTCTGGTTTACCCAGACTTCAAATTTCAAAACTCCAGAGTATTCAGAACTCAGCTGCTCCATTAATTTCTTTAACAAAATCTAGTGAACACATTACCCCTGTTATTACCAGTCTTCATTGGCTTCCTGTTCAGCAACGCATCCAGTATAAAGTCCTTCTACTAACCTACAAGTGCATACATGGTTTTGCTCCTTATTATGTACAGGAACTCATATCCAACTACAAGCCTTTACGTGACCTTCGTTCCAGTTCTCAATCTCTTTTAAATGTACAATCATCTGTTACCCACTCTTACAGTGATCGAGCTTTTGCTATTATTTCTGCCAAATTGTGGAATGATCTTCCATCTTTTGTTAAGAACTCCTCTTCTACTGGACGATTTAAAACTAATTTGAAAACTCACTTGTTTACTATGTCATATTGACTCCCTGTTGGGCAGTCTTCAGCGCTTTGAGACTCTTTGTGTAAGGCGCTTTATAAGAACCGTATTATTATTATTATTATTATCATTTTCATTATCATTATCATTATCATTATCATTATCATTATCATTATCATTATCATTATCATTATTATTATTATTATTATTAAGCACATTTCCCACAGTAGCCTATGACAACCAATACCTTTAGGGAAGTGCCTAGTCCTAAATGAAGGCTATGTGTAAACAGGCACAGAATTCCCCCCTATAGTACAGTATTACAGATTATCAAGTCTGGCAAACAACCACGGTCCTCTACTAACAGCAATGCAACAGACATACCTGTACCTACTGTATACATAACATGCATTACTGCTATTGATGTAGGCTTGAACTGCTACATAGTAAGAAACAATCTGACCATACCAGCTTGCCACAAATTCAAAAGGCAAAGATAATGATAAAGTCCATTATCCCCATATACAGCACTGATCACTTGCCGGGTATACTAAACACGTTGGCATAAACAGGTAATTTTCTATGAGAGCATTTTGCCCAAATAATGTCATGCACGGTGTATCATGTTTTGCCCATGTTTTGCCCAAATAGACCAACTGCTTTTGCCCAAATTGGGAGGGCAAGGGCCTAGCTCCCCTGCACCCCAGCCTTGTACGCCTTTTCATGAAAAAACATCATGAGATCATAAAGTTTCTCTCACACAAAGTGCATCGGTCTCTTGCTCAGCTCTTTTGATGACACATTTGCTAATGTGGTCACTGTGCATGCGTGTTCTCTTAAATACACATTGTCCAAAATCCACATTGAGTTAGTTACTGCACATGTGGAAAAATTCAGTGTAAAACTGTTCAAGGTTATTCCCAGGTATCGAAGGAATTCCACTAGTAAAGTCATTGGTAAACTGACTCAGTGTTCACAGAATGTCCACAGTAAATGAAATGCCTACTGAAGGGACTGTGCATTAATGTGCATACACTCTCCTATAGATGCACATACTGTAACTGTTGGAAGCATACAAGAAACTACTGTAAGTATTCAGACAGTGCACTGGCTCACTATGAATCTAGGTAAACAGAAAAAACATCAGGACTGCAGCATTTTACTGCCATGCAAGTAAGCTTTTAAATGTTAATGTAGGAAACACAGTGCTGTGATTATCAAAAGGCATACTGTAAGTAAATAATGAGCAGCCATAATATGGCCATACCAATATCTTACCAATTGATGGCACTAGCATATACCATTTAAAGGGAAATATTGTGTTTAAAATGCTCAAACAAAGAGAACAAAGAAAAAGGCTCAAACACTATCCAGCAATTCAGTCTTAATCATAAACCCCAGCAATAGCTACTGGCCATCTCTTCAAACTACTATGCCCCAAAAGAGGAATGGACATTACTTCATTTGAAATGTTGAAAGTTTGGGTGAACAAATTGTTGTTGAGCAAAAAACAAGTAAATTTTGATCTGTGGGAAACTTATTTCTTGAAAAAAGGCTCCCATACTGCCTTATTTTTGATAGTCTATCACCCTGTGTTCATCAATATTAGTTTTAAGAGGATGAATTTTTCTTGCAAAACAAACACTGTATTTCCCTTTAGTGTTTCACATACAAAATACTTATCTTGGGTTTGGAAAAAAAGATATAGATAACAATGGCTCTGCTTAAAAAGAATGAATTTCTGTACGTAACAAAATTCAAATATTTCCAGAGCGTTCAACAGATACTGTATTCAAGTTGAATGAGGTAGTTTGCAAGGCTTTCCAGAAGTCCTGCATTTAAAACATAATTAACTGTATAGTATAAACTTACGCAGCATAGGCTTTGGCAATTTTCATGAACATGTCAGGATCACCCCCTTCCTTATCGGGATGGTACTGTAAACTAAGAGTTCTGTATTGGCGTTTAATCTCTTTTTGTGTTGCCCCCTGTGGTAATAGAAAAGTTCACTGATCAGAAGTAGCACTTCAGCACTTGCAAGAACGAAAATGATGCAATATGTTGATAAAGAAGCAACTCATCATGTGACCATTTTGTTACAAGGGGCTACAGGAAGATGCTTCTGAACAGTACCTTGCAGTTTAAAGCATACCTGAGGATTCAGGTATTAAAATGCAACACTATCAATGGTGACACTCTATCAAGTCACATTTTACAGAGAGTTTCATACTCTCTTTTCATTTCAGAATCCACTTCAGTCATATTTGTATAGGCCTACATGGCTGCCAGTTAAGATATATTTTGTTATGTTGGTTATGTACAGTAGGATTCATGACACATGAACAGTAAAAAACATGAAAAAAGCTTGTGCTTTTGGACTTTGGACTGCTTGACCAAAACCTAGACAGGAATTCTCTTGAATTTACAATGTGTATGATCTGCATACAACTGCTGGACATACTCTATGCACACACAAAATACGAACATAGTTACACATGTACCGTTCTTGAGATATCATGTTTACAAAGTTTTGACATTTTGAGGTCTCATGACCCCAAATGACCTTTTGACCTTCAGCAAAAACAATAGGGATCATCTAGTCAATATGGCCAACCCACACATCTTCAAATATGAGGTTTATTCAAGAAGGGTAGGCCTAAGTGTGACTTAGATAAGTGTGACTTGAGATACCGTGTTTACAAGCCAAAGCGTCACATACACACACAAATACAGGGCATACCCGTATTCAATGCCTTAGGGGTACACAGAACTGTTCCACGTAAGGAAATGGTCGGAATTCCCCTTTAGCCGTTTATGTCACGCGGCATGTGAATGCCGCGAGTGAAGGTGGGCTATTGCATATCACATGACAGAGCTCATTGCAGTGTCTGAATTTTCAGGTAGCTACCCCAGTTACGAGCTCCATGTGAGCGAGGAAAGACGTGCGAGGCTTCAGCTCTCGTGAGCGGTCTGTACCCGGCAAGTTATCGCTTACAGGCTCATGCACACACACATATGTATACACACAACATCACAATCGCATAAATACCTTGCCTGCCTTCACCAAAGGATCAAAAACTAACTGGCAAACCCATCTTCAGCGTCAGTACAATCGTATTAGCTAACATATTTGCAAATGATACCTAACACAACAGTGCAGTTCAGTCAACTTCAGCATCTCTAAAGACTACAGAACAGAACAATTTGTTGATGTGCCTAAGAGTGATCTGTAAACTTAAGGTGGCAGTGGTTATTGGCTATTACTGGTTCTTTGAGAAGTTACTATCTGTTGCTAGCCAGGAATGAAAAAGGCCCTCTATGGTGTGGTGTCACATATGGATTCAAAGATTTTACTGTACAAACATAAATACCAACCTTAAAATGGCACAGTGACTCCTCTCATGTAGGCCCAAACAGAGGGCGGAAGTACTGATCCCTGATCAGCCGTTTTGAAAGCTAACAGTTCATTGAAATCTTCTGATAGTATAAATATGTGTGATTTTAAAACATTGCAGTTCTTGCAAACACCTTTCTTCAATGTATTTCACTTACATAGAACAGTTTTGTGCTCTTTCAAGGCTTTCCACTAAAAAACATTGGAACATGAATGCACAACAACTGGTGGAAGTTCAATGACCTACTGGTTGGTCAGTTTCTATGGTATCTTCACCAGCATACATCTCTGCATGCCTTTACATTCTTACCTGCTTACAACAGAAAATCAACTACTGCTTTCTTTTTTCAAGCACGAGGAGGTACACGCCAATTACTCCTGACTGCACACAAAGAAATGCATTGTGCCCATATGGAGCTCACATTGAAAACGTACACACGCTGACATCTCTTCACAGTTGAAGATTGTGTTACGCATGTGTAATCGTGCACACAGTTCAGTGGCATTATAGTACCATTTTTAGAGGCCTACATTGAAATAATCCTTCATTGTGTTTGATTATTGTTTTATACTGTACTTGATATTAAAGCTACAAGCATTCTCTAAAATGACAGAGAAATAATCAGTTCCTTTATTTTACAGTACAGTTTTGTTTATTGTCAATAACATTACAACTACTCTAAGGCCACAACAAACAGACTCTCCCATGACTCAGTGAGAAACATAATTTGAATTTAACCTTGAATTGTAAAAGATATGGCCTTCCACTAATCAATCATATCCACTGAAGTTTATTTGAAATGGGTTTACTTCTTAGAGGAACAATGTGGTTTCACATAAAAGTCTTCATGGCTTAAAATTTAGGGCCTTATGCATAGCTTGAAAAATGTTGCTGTTTCTTCCTTATTTTAAAGGAAAATTTTTCCAGAGGTTATGTTTCATTTAATCCAATATATTAGCCATAAAGTGAGAGGGGAAAGACATTCATTACAAATTTCATTTTTTGGATCATGTCCAGGTTTGCTTCGAAATGCCCCATCCACATAAATCACATTACCCTTGTAACTTACACATGACGTCACATACAGTAAGTCACACTTTTCGAACTTTAATAGAAAAAAAGTTTTGGAATCAAATGATTCTTAATGATGATACATCACTTTAACTCCCCACCCTACTTTTGCATACTGTATGTGTTTCATTATTGTCACTGGAACTACCTTTGTTTTACAAACAAAACCTTTGTATGTCTTCTGACACTGTTATTCACAGTCACAATGATCAGGGTTTGATGCTGGGTCTGATTCACATAGCTACTGTACAAATTTTTAAAGCATACTCATGAAATGAAAGGGTAAACAGCTTTTTAGACCTACAATCAAGAGAATAATATACATATTACTTTTACCAACAACTGAGTATTTTAGGTGTTCCATATTTAAGACATACTTTGGTAGTGGCATTTTCCACATGAATGACTGAATCCATGCTGAAAGTTCTACTCTGAATGAAGGTTGCACAGGGCTACTAATCTGCAGAGTTGGAATAAGACACCTAGTGATGAGTTTTTGATTTTACCCAATCAGTTCACTCAGCGTGGAAGAGCAAAAATTTTGCCCTTAACCCTTTACTATTTATTATTTACATATTTGTGCCCCTCGGGAGTGAGTGGAAAAGCGGACGTAGCCCGCCCCACATCGGCTTCCATAGGCCATCGACCTTGTGACCTTAAACTATTGTCTCTCTCGTTGTTGTGGCAGAATTTTCGGGTAGCTACTCGCAGTTTTCGAGCTCCGCGTGAAACAGTAAAGATGGGTGACAGTCGAGCTCTCCGCATGGGTCCAAAAGGACCCAAACAACGGTAAAGGGTTAAAATAAGCCTGTGGAGTGTGTTTACTGCAAAGCTGATGCCACTGTCTCTGCGTGTGTGCACGTAACCCTTTAGCCGAGTGGTGCAGATATTTTAGCTTAACCCTTTACCGTTGTGCTCCGATCGGGGCATATTTGCGCACCTCGGGAGTGGGCGGAAAAGCGGACTTAGCCCGCCCTGCATCCTCCATAGGCCATTGACCCTGTGACCTTAAACTATTGTCTCTCTCGTTGTTGTGGCAGAATTTTCGGGTAGCTACTCGCAGTTTCGAGCTCCTCGTGAAACAGTAAAGATGGGTGACAGTCGAGCTCTCCGCATGGGTCCAAAAGGACCCAAACAATGGTAAAGGGTTAAATCCGCTGACTGTGATTTGTGATTCAGACTAGTGTTCGACCGATTATGCTATAATCGGTAATACCCGATTACCGATTATTTAATTTCACAATCAGCCCGATGCCGATTACCGATCACCAATTATTAGAATGAGGGAAGTCACATGTTTGTCACTTTAGTATGTGCCCCTTGCTTCATGCATATCGTATAACCATAACCAGTTCAGGATGTAAAATTTTGGGAATAGTTCTGTTCGTTTCACGAACGGGACATCATTTTAGTAGGCGAAATATTTTCACTTCAAAAGTGGAGATATCAACCCTTAATTCTGTACAATTGTTTGCTGTCGATGTCACATGCCCTTTGATAATTTAGTTCAAAGGCCAACATCATGCTCTGTCTAGTTTTCATCCCCCAATCATGTCAGAACATTGCTTTCCTTTACTTTACTGGGTTGTAGTTGCGTTAATGTACTGTAGCTACTCTCCCGCTTTAACGAACCCCATGTAAAGCAATCATCATAATCTTAGCAGTTCTGGGCACCTGTATAATGTATCTTATGGTTCCTTTCCGATATAAATATCCCCGTATATTTTTAGCAGTTCTCGTCCAAAACTTCCGTCTTGTTTAAAAAGAATCTGCAACTGAAATGCACGTAAGTCCGATCCCTGAAAAATCCACGTACGCAGAGATTTGTTATGCCGTCTCTAGGCGAATTTAGCACGGGGCTCGCCCGGCTTCACTAGCCGGCATTACAAGCGCGATCGTCGTAACACAAACTCAATGGGAAAATTTGTCTCGAGAGCGAGTATTTTCACACACTAAATCACATAGGCGAAGGCGCGTGTTTTGATTGGCTGCCTAGAATCAACACAATTGTACCAATCACGAAGCAGGGGCCAATTTGAATTTTGCAATGGATCTTTTGCATATGATGTCACCGAGCAAAATATGATGCTTTGTTTGGCGGTAAAAACGGACACGCACGCAAGTCTAGTGCATGCGTGGGACAAGAAGTTTGCTGCAAGAGACCACGTGCATTACTGTTTTTGCTTGCAATGACGTCATATGACAACATTGCTGAAGTCCTACTGTAAATAACATTACGGAAGGAATGCCGGGAATGACTTAATTTATGCAAGGTAATAACCACCGAACTTCACAAGATTCTAAGTGCTACGTGTACAAAACGTGCACAGATATGTATGCAAAGCTTGGGGATTTGAAAAAACGGTGAAACACTGCAGCTAGATAGTCTGTACTATGTGTCTTGTGCAGAACAGTTTGTACAGCAACTTACGCAGCGCTTTCTGCGAGACAGCAAGAACACACCTTGAATGCACTTCTAAATCGAATTCCAAGTAATACTACCCGGTTAGAGCGGAAAACATCAAACGATCATTCCCATGGCAGGGGTAAAATGTATACATTTGTGATAATTAATGCATCCCGTTTTGGCGGGAAGTTAAAGGATTGAGTATTTAGGGGAATTTTAACGAAATTAAGAGCAAGTTTCAAGTAAATTTAGCCCCTTTTTCCAGTTTGCAAATAATCGGTGGCAGTGATCGGTTGGATGGCAGAATTTTACCGATGCCGATTATTTACCGATAACGCAATAATCGGCCCGATGCCGATTACCTAACAGATGATCGGTCGAACACTAATTCAGACCTAATCAAAGGTACAGTGAGCAACATCACTATACATGGTTCGTTTTATTGCTGGTTAGCATGGAATGGATAAAGAGGAATGGGTAGTCCCAAGACCAAGAATATATCAGGACTATGAAAAACCCTTTGGATTTTTACCCATATTTATTTACTGCACCGTACCAGTGATTTCATTTTGATAGAGCGGACATACTTTTAATTACCGATCTTCTGTTAAAGAACCACAAACCAAAATTCATGAAACCAATTAATAAATCCCTTTCAAGGCCTAAATTTAAGAACAAAATGTATGTAGTACATACCCTATCTATCTGTAAAATTTCAAATGGATCATATTCTATATGATCCCTTTCCACTTGCGATGCTTTTATAGCTAAAAGGACAAAAATACTCCAAGCAACTATTAAAACACACCACCTGCAAGAAAAAAGAAAGAAAACCACATAATTATTCCAATTTTTTGTACTGCATCACACTGTATTGTAAGGATGCATGATTCTCCTGTACTTTCTTAAGTGTACAGTACATACAATGCTATGATGCCTGAAGGTTGACCTCTTGGTGTGGGTCATTTCTTGTACAGTATGCATCTTATCACATACTAACTGTAAGAATGAAGCATTACAGTTTGGAAATATCATGTTTACTTAGTCTATGTGCAGTACATTTTCAGAGTTCATGGTGAACACAAAACTCCACCTAAAATGATATTCCTCTTCATATGCAAAAATGCAAAATTACATCCATACAGTATACTGTGCAGCAGTAGAATCATTCATGCATTTTTCTTGAAATGCTGATTATCATGTTACCAAGGATTCTAGGGTTGACCTCTTGTGACTCCAAATGACTTTGAACTTCACCAAAAACAATGTTACTGTTCTTTCTCTTGACACACTGGATATCCAGTACTGTATGCTACCATGGAAGTACAGTACTACTGTACAGTACCTCTGAGGTACACTTCCATGATGCAGCTGTACTGTATCAGTGAATAGTATACAGCACATACTACAGTAATTTCTTCAAGATGTACACATGTTGAGTTGTACTGTAAAGTTTTCAGAGTTTAACATCTGGAGAACCCCAAATACAACTGAAACCCACCAAAAATAATAACATTCATCCTCCCAATACTCAGCATCCACATTCTGTATGCCCAAAACCTTGTTTCCTCTGTTGAGACACTGTGTCATAAACACACAATAGTACTGAAAATATAAAAATGTGTTGATTATTTCAATCATTTTAGGCCATCTTAAACATGCAAGATTCCGTAACATACTCCAAGTGCAATATAGTACACACACTGTGAAGCTGGGTTCCTGTGATGATGTCATTCTTAGTTCAATGCACTTTTCCATTTTTCAATTGTTGTGCTAGAAGGGATACCATTTCACTTGAGCATTTCTCTTTCATGGGTGGGATTTTTGAAAATAAATGCTATTCTTGTTGATAGATAGTGTCAGAGGATGCATGACCTCAAATCATTGTTACTAAGTCATTTCATGGGCTCTTTAACCATAATAAAACACCTCATCAATCATGTGGTACAGTACATGTAGTTAATACTGGAAACACTAACTCATGTCGTAAATCCAGCACTAATGTGCCCCTCAAGATATTTGTTAATAGCAATCTCAATCTCAACCTGCCTCTGGAGCAGTGTTTATTAAACCTGGCCTCCAACTTGTGTTAAGATGAAGAATGACCTTTCTGACCCTCTCTTACTCTATTAACGAAAATGCCAGAGTTAATCGTCATTAGCTGGAGTAAAAGGTTGTGCTTGTAAATGGAATGCAGACTTTAGTTGCTGATCAAAATCAAACATAAGGAAAGGAAAGGAGGGTTCCTCTCTCCTAAACCCCTCCCCCACCTGTCCCATTGGGCAAAATGTTTGACCACTTTTGAAAATCATGAGCTAATGTTCATAATTTAGTGTTCTGTTCCAAGCATTACCTGGGGTACAACCTAACAGCCACTGGGCAACAGGGCTTACAAGAAATTCTTGCAATTCCACACAGTTTACTATATGTACAGTACTAGCTGTGACTTCTCCTTTCTCCCAGTCTCCTGCAAAATCACTCAGTTTAATTTCATTGGCATCATGTTTGGTCTAACGGTAGAGCATCTGCCTCTCATGCGAGAGGCCCAGGTACGATTCCCAGGTCGAGTCATACCAAAGACTCTAAAAAAAGAGCCTCTTGCTGTTGTGCACAATGCTCCGTATAAGCAATGGAGTAGGGAAACCATGCCAGTGAGCCACAACTGGAAAGAAGGCTGTGGCCACCTTGACTTGAACAAACAGGTTGGAAACTAGGCCATAAAACTCTATCTAACAAACTAACTAACAATTCATTGGCACCATAAATACCGTAAGCAAATTATTCAGATTGATACCAGGTTGACATGGAAGTGGCCTACAATATTGTTCATGATAGGCATTGCATGTCAGATACGAGATCCACGTTTCATACAGGTAGTAGGTACAGTATTACAGACTTAATGCATACATCCTCCACCAAACCCAAAAGCTTTTCTTCATTTGATACCGTAAGTGCTCTGTATGATCACAAAAGTTGAGAACACACTGTTGCACTTGTTGAGATTCAGTACATATCATGTAAACGTATGGGTACAGTACTGTAAGTGCTACAAATACAAACATATTCATAAATAGAAACATACCCTGAACTTGCCTTCTTCCTCTGTAATTTTCTCCAGAAAATCAAGTTGAAAAAGTAACACAATTTAAACAGACACCAGCAGTATGTACTGCTGCTGCATGTAAAGCATGTACATGTACCTGTATATTTGCACATACTATCATGTTTCTTCACAGAGCTGTGCAGACACAGTGCATATCATTCTTATCAATGAAACAAAAAATTTGAGAAATTCTTGCAGAAGTGTCATTAAACTTCACTTACCTTAAGATGCCTTTAAATGTAGCCCCTGCTGCTGGAGCTTTTAATTGTTCCCTTTTTTCGACACATACATCACACTGACACTGTTTTCTTAGTTTTTCTGGGTCCTCTGAAATATAAAAAATGTGATCAATAAACACCATAGGTTATTCCAGATAGCTTTAAAAATAACACTTTGGTAAAATTGAAAACTTTCAATGCCAGGATGTATTTCTCTACCCCCCACCCCCATGACCTTTATTTCCAAACAAAACTTTAAACATTTAATTTCCCTCTGTAAATTATGTAGATTACAATTGATGAACTGTACACTTTAATAATGTGTAGTACAACATTGAAACTTAAAACATCATTATATAATTCTGTCCTGTGAAATCACGGTTTCAGTTTGAGCATACTCAAACTTACAGTATGATGTACTGCAATAAAAATGATTCACAAAGATTAACTAGTGTATATGTTGTCAAAATTCTGTTAACAGATATGGTTACTACAAAACAGTGCAAAAAAAAAACAAAAAACCCATTGTAATCATGTTACCAATGTTTTAAGCCCAAAAATGGTAAAAAAGATATTATTTTTGGCGATCGCTTCCCTCCATTATAATGTAGAGTTCCTTTTCTTCTTTCTAACGATATATGGGTTGTAGGGGTCAAAGGTTCTGCCCAACTGCACGATCAAGTCAAAGATGGCTGTGTGTGGCATTTTACGTGTGACCAAAACACACTTTTGACTGTCACTGTTGCAACGATGCTTCAAAGGGATCATTAGAAACTGTAACATATTTTTTCTTCTTTTTGTTTTAAAGCTTATTTGGTGAAATATTATAGTAGAAATATGTCTTTGGTGTACTAATTTTACAGCGCAGGCTAAATTTTGACAGTTTTGAGTGTCGTAAATTCAGTTTTTAAACACACTGTTTTAGCGACTTCGTGTCTGGGTGTGAGTAGTTCGGCGAGAATTTTGGAGAAAAATTCTGTGTGCGTACGACAACCCTACCCAAAGTAGAGATTATTGAACCCATTCACTTCTCACTCATGTTAAGCTGGAACATCCAAAAAAGAGGGGCAATTAAATTTTGTCATTCCAACAGAAAAACCAAGAACTGAAAAAATTGTTTAGTAACTTTACTTCTTTGTTCAATTCAGCTTCAATGTAATCAGAAATGGGACCACCATTGCGATTACTTTGCCAGTGTAATCGATTACAATTGCAATTACTTTGTGATTTTCACAAAAGTAATCGATTGCGATTACAACCAGGGGCCTACTTCAAAATGTGTAATCGATTGCAATCGATTACGATTACTGATTATGATTACCCCAGACCTGTACCAGACCAAAGGTACTCAAGGGATTATGGGAAATGAGAAAACAAACAGATTTCACTAGTAACTGCCCACTAAATTAGCCAAAATATCCCAACAAAATCAACATGTTCACATCCTGTACACAACATTTGTTTCCCAAACATCAACAGTAGCTACTTGCAGTTAAGATAAGGTTATAAAATGCCACAAAATAAGGAAGTTTTAGGCAATTTCAGCTATAGTTACTGACCAGCTAGTGTAACAATATCTCAATACATGTTATGTATTGAGATAAAAACCAGTGCCATATACATTCTGCGATGATGGAATGACACTGCATTCATCGTAGGCCTTGGCTAGTGAACTTACACTCACACTATAAAAAACTGTACATGACACTACACTGTGTAAGTTAGGCCAAGTTAACAGCTGGTGTGACGCTAGCCTAACGTTAAGTTCCTAACGTTAGAAGGGAGCATGCGTTAGGAAATAATTCAAATTGAATGCTTTGATAAGAACAACTAACCCTTTCTCTCTTTCGAAGGCCACAAGCTGTACGTGAAAGGTATAAGAAAAAGAACATAGAAGGAAACAACGAAATACAGGGATGTTCCGCCTGATTCGTCGTACTCGAATTTAGCCATTATTAAAAAGGGTTTGCCTAAGTTAGGCCTGAAACCTCTCTCATGACCATGTTCTGTATCTATTGTCACCTGCGAAGCAGACTGTGGAGTAGATGAGGCTAGGAAGTAGTACGTCTATGGCAAGCTAAATGTGCAATAATTCGAAAAACAGAGTTTTTCACCGATAAACTCTGATTATCGACCAAAAAAACACAGTTTTTCGATAAATATGGTTTTTCGAAATAAGATTACCGCGGTCCTAAACCAAGCGCTGACACGCCTAGCTATGCCTTGTGTACCAGGGCATATGCGCTGACGCTGCAGATCATGGCTGCCACTCTGAATTTTCTACTTCCCTACCACGCAAGCGCAGTTTCCCCTACGTTTCCCCTACACACAACCGACACATTTTCACCTACAAACTATATGGTTCACCCCTTCAAAATTTTGTTTTCACCTACAAAATTCAGTTTCCCCCTACAAAGTAATTATTTTCTACAAAAATGTACACCATATGGAGTTGAATATAGCACAGTACATTTAACAGCACCTCATCAAGGTGTGCACAATTATGGTTAATTGTGCCGATTATCTGGTAGGCCATTCCGTTGTGAACTACAGTAAGGGGTTTTGCAAAAGTTAATTTCACAGAAATGGAAATATCTTCCTGCTAAAAAGGACAAAATAATACCAGTTCATGCCTCCAATATATCACAAAACTTTGCATTCGACGTAGTACTTTCATGATATGCCAGATCAATTGAGGTTGCCCGTGTCTTCTGAATTTCAAAATGGAAAGATAATTTTTTTTTAAATTCCCCTACTCCCCTCTACACTATCTCCATTTTTCCTGTAGGTGCCACCTACAACCTACAATTTGCTAAAAACCCCTACGGTAGGGGAACCCCACCCCCCCCCCCCCCCCCACGTGTGGCAGCCTTGCTCCAGATACTAAACCTCTGGTGCTAACCATATTGACCCTTTACCGTTGTTTGGGTCCTTTTGAACCCATCCGGAGAGCTCGGCTGTCACCCATCTTTACTGTTTCACGCGAGTAGCTACCCGAAAATTCTGCCACAACAACGAGAGAGACAATAGTTGAAGGTCACAGGGTCAATGGCCTACGGAAGCCGATGCGGGCGGTCTACGTGCGCTTTTCCGCCCACTCCCGAGGCGCGCAAATATGCCCCGTTTGGAGCACAACGGTAAAGGGTTAATCTAAAAAAAAACCTTCACCACTCGGCTTAAGGGTTACGTGCACACACGCGGAGACAGTGGCATTAGCCTTGCAGTAAACACACTCCACGGGCTTATTTTAACCCTTTACCGTTGTTTGGGTCCTTTGGACCCATGCGGAGAGCTCGGCTGTCACCCATCTTTACTGTTTCACGCGAGTAGCTACCCGACAAATCTGCCACAACAACGAGAGAGACAATAGTTTAAGGTCACGGGGTCAATGGCCTACGGAAGCCGATGCGAAGCGGGCTACGTCCGCTTTACCGCCCACTCCCGAGGCGCGCAAATATGCCCCGATCGGAGCACAACGGTAAATGGTTAATCTAAAAAAAAAACCTGCACCGCTCGGCTAAAGGGTTACGTGCACACACGCAGAGACAGTGGAATCAGCTTTGCAGCAGACACACTCCACGGGCTTATTTTAAAGAGCCCATGAAATGACTCAATGGCAATGATTTGGAGTCATTCTCTGACACTATCTTTTAACAAAAAAGGCATTTATTTTAAAAAATTCTGCCCCAAAAAGAGAAATGCTCAAGTAAAATAGTACCCCTCTCAGCACAACGGCTGAAAAATGTAAAAAATGTAAAAGTGCATTGAACCAAGAATGACATCATCACAGGAACCAAACTTCACAGTGTGTGTATTATAATGCTATGTTTAAGTAACATTTTGCTCACAGATTTCGTAGCATGAGGCTGGCCAAATTATTTCTGAATTATATCTGAAGAATGTCCCAGTATAAAGCCAAAAATATATCAATCAAAATATGAAATTTTCACTCCCCATTCCTCAAAAAAGGAATTTTGTCGTTATTCACTCAAGCTGTCCCATTCCATCATGTTAGGCCTATCAGTTTGAATTTTTGATTCCAGCAATCTAGTCGATCTATGACTAGACAGGAATTCTTTCAACCAGAGAAGAGAAAATATTTCAGCTCACATTCAGTCAGATTGTTGAATAAGAAGACTGATATCTCACCCGGATTCCTTCGAAACTGACGTCCCTTCCAAGTAAATTTGTTACAACCATTAATGTGGAAACCATACAATGGATCTTGTACTATAGCATAGACTTCAAAATGCATGGAGTTGAAACAGTAACTCCATGCCAACTTTTGATAAAAATACAGAATACTTCCTCAAATAACCAAAATATCAGCTAGTCTCCTTTCCCACTATAACCACTGTTCCTTTTCTTTGAACCAAGTCAAATTGCAGCATTAGCGCATGCATCCAGAACAACAACAACACAGAACTTGTTGGTACAGTAGTATTCAAGCCACTGTGCAGAATGGTATACAGTATTGCATATGGGCTTGTGTTATGAGAGAATCACTGCTTCCTCCCCAATAAAAAGAATCGTTACATAACACTGGAGGACAAATGGATGCAGTTACATCCCCCAAGAGCCTGAGGTATTTTTCTGTGTGTATGACTTGTTATCAGGGAACTTCCAAACACTTGTATGATGTATACCAAACAATTTTCCCTGCAAGTTGGCTCAAGGAATACTTGAGAAGTCACAAAACTCCATCTGCTGAACAGGGGTATTCCTAGGTGTTGAACCCCCCTCCCCCCCCCCCCCCCCCCCCGTTTTCACTAGTTTTGTGAAGCAAACATACCTTTAGGTTTCGTAATGATAATTTGTCGATTATATCAATCATTTTAGGCCATCTATTCATGGTAAGATTCTGTAACATCTACAGAACAGGGTATACTCCAAGTACACTATAGTACACGCAATTTGAAGTTGGGTTCCTGTGATGATGTCATTCTTGGTTCAATGCACTTTTACATTTTTCAGCTGTTGTGCTGGAAGGGATACCATTTCACTTGAGCATTTCTCTTTCGTGGGGTGGGATTTTTTAAAATAAATGCTATTTTTGTTGATAGATAGTGTCAGAGAATGACCCCATATCATTGTTACTATGTCATTTCATGTGCTCTTTAACTTTTTACCGTTGTTTGGGTCCGTTTGGACCCATGCGGAGAGCACGGCTGTCACCGATCTTTACTGCTTCACGCGAGTAGCTACCCGAAAATTCTGCCACAACAACGAGAGAGACAATAGTTTAAGGTCACGGGGTCAATGGCCTAGGGAAGCCGATGCGGGGCGGGCTACGTCCGCTTAACCGCCCACTCCCGAGGCGCGCAAATATGCCCCGATCGGAGCACAACGTAAAAGGTTAATCTAAAAAAAAACCTGCACCACTCGGCTAAAGGGTTACGTGCACTCACGCAGAGACAGTGGCATCAGCTTTACAGTAGACACACTCCACCACCAGAAAGTGCCATTTTTACACGAAAGGTCCACTTTGTGTAAAAATGGTGTAAATATGGTGTATAAGTTCACCTTTTCACTCCAAAAGTACACCAAAAGTACACTTATTCATAGCACCGCCTACCTAATTACTGTCACCTGTCAACCGGTACTCACTTTTACACCATTTTTACACCAACACATCAACCTGTCACTCACGCAATGTGCATGCACCAACCACTTAACCCTAGGTCAAATCGTAAAACAATTACTCCAATTTGAAAGTCCCTGAACATAACTCACCCCTAATATCGCATCAACATTGGTGTAAAAAGTAATTTGTCACTCAGCACGGGTGACCTTACAAAGTGAAACATGTCAGAGAGAAAGATAAAAGGAATAAAGATGGGATGTCCTTACAGTGTTTGATTACAGAGCTGTTATGGACTACTTTATAGGTAATGGTTTGACTTAGTTGTGTCATTTTGAGTACTCCAACTGCAGTAGATCGGTGGGTTATGTATCAAACACAGTATTATACTCATAGTCCTACCAATTGCCTGTTTCTGCTGAACCTTCTGCTGCACCTTACATCACATCAGACAACTTAATCCTTGTACACCTATAGAGAGGAAATTACCTAACCCTTCCACAGTTGGTCTATTTTAAAATTGTTGGCAGTTTTATGCACATGCTCGAGGACGGTCAGTAAATGTTCCATATTGGTCTACTTCGATGAAAATACAGACATTTGCTTTATTATGTTATAGAGTTTCTCCTTTTTTTTGTTTTTCCCCATTTAAAGTTAAACATTTTTGAAGTAAAGCTTACTTCCCACCCCCATCCCTACCGTAATATTAATTCCTCAAGGAGGTCAGAATACAACTATTTCATCTAGGAAAGAAGGTGTGTGACTGAAATATCAGAAGGTTAAACAGAAGGGCGGTGTCAGGATTTGCCCGACAGCAGGGGGCAAAGTTCCCAATGCACTACGGGGGACCAATTAACCGATGCCACGACCAAAGCTTTTAGTTGTGACAGAGATGAGCCTTGAAGATTTTTGGGTTGTTTCAAATTTATGTAAAAGAATGAAATTTCGAGTTTTATTAAATGAATATTCGAAAAAATAATTTTTATGACAAAAATTAGGGGAATAGTTCTATTTTAATGGGAGATTTGACTCCTGTATCGAAAGAGTCGCCCTTTCTATGAGCAAAATCATGCATATAATTGTCAGGGCAACTAACGATTGCGATAATATCTTATCCTACGGATTTAGGCTTCCGACGGAATCGAAAAATTTCCTCCACTCAAGGGGGCACCGCTCGAGCGAGGGTCAATGCACGAGGACGTAAGCATTTACACACAAGAGTGCATTATTTACGGGCGTGGATGTATCTCCCAAAATTCGTTATTGGAGTACTGTTTTAATTATTAGTGCGAATCGCTGTTTTTATCAGGAGGGACCTAAGGGGGGGGGGGGGACCCTAGCTTCACTTTGTAAAATGTTTCCAACCACCAGGTATCCATAGTAAACTGTAGGCCTAATTTCCTTTTCTCCCCTTGTAATGCTTTGAAACTTAAAAAGAAAGTATCTTCCAGCCATAGTGCCCGTCCTGGTGACATCGATTTGTAGCCTACTATGAGTTTAGTCTGCATAATTTGCAACCATATTGGAGGACTGTAGGCTGTACCATTCACTGCACTATCCATCAACTTACTCTCTGGGGTTGAATTTGTTACTGGAGTCAGATCGAGTCACGCAAGTTTCGCTAGCTACAGTATCAGTGCATCCATTCCACTTTATCCACGAGATTATAGGTGAAAATTAATTATAGCGCACCAACTGATATAAACTGAAAAAGGAGGCGAGTTCAATAATTAAAGCAATTTTCCATTAAGGACTGCAGTACGTGTCAAAGGTGGGTGAACAAAACAATTTTGGCACCGTTATCTAGCCAGATAACCTCTATATTCTAGTATGTTTTACCAGGGAGCTGTAACACCCCTGGTTTTACCATGGAAGTACTGGTTTTACCACCAAACACAAGCAGAAAGCATAAACAGAAGGAACAAATCCCAATACGAAAGGTTGTAAGGTCAACTTCTACGACGCTAAAAGAGTGCGAGGGTGCCAAGGGAAAATTGTGTTGAAAAGTTCACTTTGGCGGGATTTTTAACGGGTGGTAGAGGAATTTTATACAGCATACCGCAGTGACGGATCAAGTATTTTCCAGAAGATGGTCTGAAGTAGTATCGCTAGCCTGGGGGATGGGTGTTGTCTCCTTAATATTTTTGCAATTTCCAAAGATTGTAAAATACAATTTGGGGCACTCTAGCATATGGAATTTTTTGCAAAGAAAATGGAAAGGAATTGAGGAAAATTTAACCAAGAAATGAAAGAGTGCTTTTTAACCGAGTATTGAGGAATTTAACTTACTTCCGCCCCATAACTTTCACTGGATGGCTAGAACCAAAACAACCCTGGAGGAAAAAGTGGGCTAGTTAACTGCTCCACCCAACGGTGCTCTTGTCCGATAACTTCGTCAGGTTGGCAACCGTTTTTAGTGGCAAGCATAATGCCAAGTGGATTGCCAGTGAAAGACATGATACCCTTAGGAACCCCCTGCATGAACATCCCCACGGGATTTGAACCAATGAACACGTGAATCACATTATGGCTCGGTCACTGGAAAAGACCACTCTGCCATTCCACGACCGAAGACCCTGCAGGTCTTGGTTGTCAAGCCTTTAAGGTAGAATTTTGTCCATATAAGCAACCTCGACTTATAGTGTCCGTAACCAGCGATGAAAAGGTAATGACCCTACAAACCTGTGCAGCTTTGATCATCATGTATATCTTGAATTAAACAAAAAACATTTTTAGACACTCTTGAGGTCGGCTGCATGCTATAGTATAGACTTGTAAGGACAATCTCTCTCGTGATGCACATGTGTGAAATTGGCGTTTCAAAAGTTTTGGTGGCCAAGAACAGCCTGGGAGAAATAAACATCCGTTATAAAAAAAAAAAAAGATGTGTTTTGACTCCGAATAGTAGCAAACCCATTTTTTATTTTAACCCAATTTTAATTTTCATCAATCTGATCATATATTAAATATTATTTGTAAAAAAATATATTCGCCACGAATAAAACTTCACTAAACACGTGGTTAATGACATTTGTCCAATTTCTTGGAGGAGAATTTTCTGTGAAACCATGCAGGGCTTCACTGATAGGTGAAACACCAAGAAGTGAAAAAGCAAAGTTGTAAAGTAGTTTTCTACTCAGCTATTCATCAAGATTTCTCACTTAGTGACGGCTAAGACCAGACCTGTAGCCACTAGGCGTCGGGGAATGTGGGAACGTGCCCCCACCCCCGCCATCCAATAAAAAATGTTTTGCATTAAAGGATAAAAAATATTACACCAAAACCACCACAACTAAACTTTCGAGTTCAAGATTAGTTCTCCCAGTCTCAAAAATTGCGCACCATTTTGCCTCTAGGCTCTTAAGAAAGGCTTTAAATTTTCAAGGGATAAGAGGACTGGACATCTTATTTGCCTTAAACCCTTCCTGGGCCGGTGAAACTCTTGTATGGGTGTGCCCCAAAGAGGGTTACTCGTTCTCCAAACCTGGTTAAAACCCCCAAATGGTGTAATCTTTGAACTAAGTAGTAATACACTGCTAAGGTACTTTTTTAAGCCTCACATGATTTCTTTTTTGGTTGGTTCAAACGGGGTGGGGTGCTGTCCACTGCACTTGAAGGCTATTCTCTTTTGGGAAATAAGCCTTTTCAGATAAATTATTGGATACCGAAACCTTCTACATCAGTGATATTGTAATCAAGCTTTTAATTAACTTATTGAAAGTAGGCACTTTCAAGTTCAATTGATAGAGTGAAAAATACAGATTGATCATAAACTCTTTTTTATTTTTCTTACTTTGACGTTGTACAGGCTTTCACATTTTTTGTGGTGCCCTCAGCCATGAAATAGGTTAATTGTTATCATTTCGCTTTACAGAGGCAATGGTTAATGTTTCATTAATTTGATGAGAAGAAGCTTACAACATACCCATAAATTTCAGAAATCTCGTTTACTGAGTTTTAATTCAAAAGAGGCATACAGAAGTCATTACAGTTTCCATCAGAAGAAAAAATCATGTCCTATTTGTTTAGGCTTGTATCTTCACTGAGTAGAGTTAAAGATTATGTCTGTTACCATTTGGATTAAGAGGCATAAGTTATTTTGACCACATCTCCGAGCATATGAATATGCGAATTTTCTCGAACATGTACCATCACTTAATGGTAGACAGGTTTGCGATTCGTTTCTATACTGTACCTGTAAAAATAGTCTAGACTTGTAGACAGTCTTAAAAGACCATAGTTACCTACAGTGGACCAAGCTCCCCGACGGGAAGTCGGTGGGGGTAATAACACACACCCTCTGACAGAGGCGGTGAGTTCCTAAAGGGTAAGGAAGGCAAAATTTCCGACGAAAAATTATGAAAAATCTGGCTTCTTTTACTACAAAAAGCCTCTCTTTCTTACGAGAAAAATTAAGCATTATTGCCGACTGACGACAGGGGGTTGTTGTGATTTTACATGTTATCGTAAGGATGAAGGATGGGAAGAACTGGATTTATTGATCTGCCAAGGAACAATGGCATGGAACGGGGTGGGTTACAGAACAAAGGATTTCTCACAGGCTTTCTTCGTGTTTTCTGCTTTATAAACGTTTTAGTTTACCAACACGTTTTTGGTGATTTCATTCAGTTTTTCTCTGTTATAGGAAGACAGTCCAGCAATAGTAGAGCAATACTACAAATTTGAAAAAAAGTACTTTGCAGTCATAACTTCATAACATGTTAATATCGAAAACAGCCTTCTTCACCGGGGTCTACCCGATGTTCCCAGGGTCCAATGTTCCCAAGGTTCGATGTTCCCCGTTTTCATGATATCTCGATGACTTGGAGATGATTACAAGGTTCGTTATTCCCAGAGGTTCGATGTTCCCAGAAGTGAGGATGTTCCTAAGATTCGGGAACACTGAACCTCGGGAACAGCGTTCCTTGGGGAACATTGACATAGCCCCTTCTTCACCAGCCTGGTAAAGTTAATACACTACAACGTTTTGCATGCAGTCCTTGCATGGCAAAACAGGCTTTGTCCGACAGGGGCCAAGTTCCCAAATGGGAAAACTTTCGGTTATTGTTGAAAATATTGGATCTTCATTGAACGCCTTAAAATTATGAGAGACTCTGTCGTAGGAGCTTTAAAAATATGGGGTTTATATTGAGAGAAAGAATTCTTTGGGGTAATTTTGAAATGATTTCTTTCCTGAAAGCCAGATCAAGCACATCATCGAGGGATTACATATTTTATCGTACATATAAAAGCCTGTTCTCCAAAATAGAAAATCCCCTGCCGGCATACATTTCTTGTCTCCTACTCTGGTAAAAAGCCTGCGACAATGTGGGAACAGTTTTTATTTACGCCTACTATGATAAGTAAACATTTTCTTTACCCATACACGCAAACACTCATTAGTAGTCCTCACCGTTCCTTCCTGCGTCACTGAAATGAATATCAGCATCATCTCCAATTCCGAAATGGCCAAACAACTGTACTGTACTACCCTAGACGGCTGAGCAGGCAATGAGCATGGGAGAAGAGATATGAAACAAGCAGGTTATAAGTGTACGTTTGACTTCTACGGAACTTTTAAGGTGTCATGAAGAGATCAATGAAGTTATAGAAATTCTTGAATCGTATTCAATTACTACTAATAATTTTGTTCAGGTGAAATATTGACATCCGAAATCGGCCTATTCGCATCTCAGTGTTGTTCTACCCATGCATGTAGGAACGTCGAATTGATTTTCAAAGTGTAGGCGACATCTGGCCTAAATTTTTTCTCCTGTCATGGTAAGGTGTCCGCAGCGGAGTAGCTACACATTTTTACGGGAAGGGAGAGTGGTGGGTAGACATCCAAATTTTACGATTTTTAAGTGTGAACACCACGGTACTAGGGATGTAACTTGTGGCGCTCGAAGTGAGCTGAAATTATTTTCTTTTTTTAAATATTTCAAAATATGGAGCTTGTATTGCAGAAAAGGGTGGATTCTGAGTTTCTTGTAAGGAAATTTGAAAAGTTGGGGAGGGGGGGGGGGGTACTAAAGAACATATCCAGGCTGTTGGAAAATCTGAGACTGAGCGGAAACCAAAGACCGTTGTTGTTGCTACATACTGTAATGTTTTCCATCGCATACAGAATGCGGCTCTCTGACGATTTTTTTTAGGTCAAGAGGGTATATTGGAGAAATTTTGGAATTTTTTGAAGAAAATTTATAAAAATAGCACTGTAGTTACCGGTGTTACTTGATGATCTGGTGTCCAATTTTCTCACCTCCAGAGCTCGAATAGATTACCAAATTGAAGGCTTTTTTGAAGCAAAACATGTCGAATATGGCGCTTGGAGAGAATTTGGAATACCGGAATTTCATAAGTTTTCAAAAACACACAGTAGACTGGTTTCACAAATGGCAAATTTCCGAATTCTTCACTTTTTCAGAGTCGCCAGAGTGTGCATAAATGATTATTGATGATGTGTGGTTAAATTCTGCACACAGGCTTAGCCAGGGATCATTCTAGGATTTTCCTGAGGTTGGAGGGTTGGCTTCGCGATGGAGAAATGCAGAACACTGTACACAAATTAGTCTATAACAGTACCTGAATCGACCAATCACGTAGTCAACAATAGTGACTAATATTTGACCCAATTGAATTCGTCCCTGACAAATATTAAGCCTCCTTGCCTAGGTTTTGATTGATCATTTAGTCCTTTACTAAGAAATATACAAATTAGTCAAATATTAGTGGCTAGCGTGTCTAGTCAATTCAGACACCATGGCTAATTTGTACTTACTGTGCAGTGAACCCGAAGCCATGAAAGATGTGAAACCAATCGTTTTCATCAGTAAGTGCCTTTAGATTCTTCTTAATTTTGGTAAAACATTGGCAAGCTTGCTATTTTTGGATTAGTGTTCACATGTAAATGGGGACACGGTGCTCAACATGGGGTGCCATGTCGTCCATGCCCTAGACAGTCCACAGATCTGCACTCTTGCAGCAGTTTGACCCATACTCTGCTCTAACTCTAAAAATAAAAATCTCTGAGTCACGCCAAAATACGCCAAAACAGCAGAAATTCACTCCAAGAAGAGTGAAAGAATTGACACTTTCTTTTTAGAGTAAATGCCACTCTTCTTGGAGTGAATTTTACTACCCGTGGAGTGAACTAAAACTCCATTATAGTGATTTTACACTTTTCACTGTGTTAGAGAGTGACTAGATTCACTCTCACTCTCTTGTTTTTAGAGTGCATGTAGTTAAAGAAGTTAAGCTTGTTACAAAGTTGTATTTCAAACACCCAATAATTGGAATGTATTTTCAGACGTTACCGATGGTTGTTGGTTGTATTGATAACAGCAGTAGAAACCTATCATGCTGAAGTATATATTTGTTAATCACTGAATACTGAAATATTTGAAAACTTTCTTAAACTATACTGAATATGCTAAAACATGTTAGGACGTGCTATGTACTGTTGCAAAATGTTTAGCTTAAAGAACGATTTGAAACATTTTCTTCTTTTTCTTGTTGAGGTTCTTGACGGACTTCAGCACAACTTCTTGTCCATTTGAAAATAATCGTTTGAACTACACTGCGTCTACCTAAACAGGGAAAATAATAACAGCTGCGGTGAATTCTGTTTTAAAATAATAGGGAGATGAGAACAGACCCTCCCCAAAGTATATGAAAAATGTGAGGTCTCAAGCACTGTAATCCCTTCTGCCAAATTCGTGTAAACCTTATCTCTTAATTGCTTACGCTTTGAAACATACAAACGTTTTCGTTTCCATCCTAACGTTTTTAATCGACGTGGGCTGCATATAAGCACTATGGTCTAGAAAATGACATCTCAGGATGCCTACAAGACCACATTTAAAATATTTTCCCCCTCCCCCAGCTCGTTGTGGCAGTTGCAGTATTTACACACCGAAATAATGTATTTGCTAGTGGAAATCTAAATATTTTTCTCTAACCGAGATATTGGCTGAGATATCAAACATGCCATTATTATTATTAAAATTTCAATATCCTTGAAAAATATTAAATATAAAGACACTTAAAGGGCAGGAGCAGTCATCCCAAATTGAAGTAGTGTAGTAGGCTGCTCAGTTTCATGAGTGGCTGTTGGGAGTCATGTGACATTGTTTTTTTTTTTCTTCAAATGTAAAATTTACTAGGAATAACTGTTTGCTTTACCTTGAATATGCAATAGTTAAATCATAACATGTAATGAAAGATACTTAGGAGAGAAATAAGACGAAAATTGTGCTATTTATCTTTTTCTTCAAAATAAGTTTGGGGGGGACTGCTCTTTACCTTTAATATTCAGTTCTTCTAATATACTGAACTGATGCATTAAAGTATCTGGAAGCCAATGATTAAAAAGGATCATAGACGTCCTTCGTTATTTCACAAGATAGACAAATTAGTTCAGCTACAAGGTCTATTACATGTCACATTAAAAGCTCTGTAGTCCACTACGCATGCCCGTGGCAGCAATGAACTAGCTACTAACACTTCGCTAGTGAAAAAGTACTTTAAGATATTCATGAAAGAAAGTGCAGCTGTAAGGAAGCCCATGTGGTGCATATTTCTATCAGCGTGTAGTCTGCAAGTTCACGTAAATATCGTTCTCACTTTAAAAGTGGATATCTAGAATACCGATACCATTTTGGGTATTTGTTCTGATCACTGCTCGAAGTAATTTTAAGCAACCAAAGTGGTAGTCCATAACCATAATAATGACGATGGGAGGGTCCTTGACATGTATTCATGATTGGTACCGTGTTTGGTATGGGCTATGAGTCAATTTCATAGTCCTGCTTGCCAAAATTATTTTTGCAGCTTTATGTCTATGCACACACTTCCAAATGTTCCAGCTTCCTTATGGTGACCCAAGTCTCGAGATCTGTGTAACTAACGTTTTATGAATAGTTTTATGCTTAGGCGACTTAAACATGCTAAAGGAGGCACATACGCTTTATGCTTAAAATCAAGGTTAAGATCTGATGGACGGGGTTACAAAGGGGGCATTGGAAGGCTATGTATGATTGAAGCAAATCTGCTAATGTCCATTATGTCCCTTAGAGACGCCACTGATTAATTGTGAAGCGATTTCAAACATGCTAGTAAATTGCGATTTAAGCAGTTTAAGTTTTTGCAATGTTTAATCCGTTACTGGATCCGAAGGAGCCCGGAGAATGTTGAAATTAGCAGTTTCAAACATCATCAAAGTTTCCTAAATTTGTTTACTGAGAAAAGTATGGAACGCCAAAACCGCATCGCCTATGACGATGTACTTCCATTTGGTGGCGTTATTTTACATGAAGATGTTAGTTCAAATGGCCATCTATCCAGGAATGATGACGTTCTTCCGTTTTGCGATGTTACCATCGTAAACGGCGTTCGATCAAACGGCGATGTGTACCCAAGACGTGTATCTAAGGCGTGTATCCAAGGCGTGTATCCAAGGGGAGTTCCTGTTCTCAGGTATACATATTCAGCAAAGTAAAATCAAACCAATCACAATGGTTGTCATATAAAGAGATCTAGGTCTCGCACGTGTGCGCGCGGTTTCATACTAGTTACTCAATATACTAGGCTAAGTTAGTTACCCACATGTCCCATATGCATGCTTAATAACCTCATACAACCACCTGTGTGCCCTAGGCAAAACGTTCAAGTTCAACGATCAGACGATGGATGAAATAATTGAATCCCTTCACATCGTAAATGAAGACGAGGTGAAGGAAAACTTTCGGAGGGAAGCAGTAAGTTTGATCACTCATTGCAATGACTCATTGTAACTCCCCTTGGATACACGCCTTGGATACACGCCTTAGATACACGTCTTGGATACACATCGCCGTTTGATCGAACGCCGTTTACGATGGTAACATCGCAAAACGGAAGAACGCCATTATTCCTGGGATAGATGACCATTTGAACTGACATCGTCATGTAAAATAACGCCACCAAGTGGAAGTACATCGTTATATGTGATCGAACGCCGTTTGAGTTGGTTACGTCGAAAAACGGAAGAACGTCATCATTCCTGGATAGATGGCCATTTGAACTAACATCGTCATGTAAAATAACGCCACCAAATGGAAGTACATCGTCATATGCGATGGCGGTTTTGGCGTTCCATAGAAAAGAGCTAGAAATCCCCTACCAGGTGGGAGAGTTGGAGCCATTCACATAGAACTATAAAACTATGAAAATTTGACCAGTCTCTGGCTACCTGAGCTACATATATGATTAACTAAAAGAAAACGGGAGATGGCGTCTGTTCTGTTCGAGGTCTGAATATTTTAATGAACGGTATTAGAATGAGGGTTAGGTTAGAGGTGGGGGTGCAAGAACGTGTTTTGAAACAGAGATGCAGCAACAAAACGTAATCTAATAGTCGGACTTTTTATTAATGTAAGGTTAGGCCTGTGTGACGATGGGTTGCAGGAGACTCGAGGGCTTGAACCAGGTTAGGATTGAGGTTCACCATGAAGCCATGTATAATTTCAAGTCCTGAAAGTAGAGTTGAAAAGTGGGCAGTCTGTAAAAGATGGGAAATTCAAAAAAGAAGAAAGACTATAAAAGAATGAGGGTAAGGGAAGGGGCTAAGGAATGGCAAAGCGGAATGTTTATGTCAATTTGTTGCAATTTACAATATACATTTCAACATACATAACGCAAGTCGTGATTATTTGAAAAATAGGCCAAAAGCGTATCATATAAACAGCGTGAAAATTAATACCATGTATACTACTGAGCTGAAATAGTAATGACCCTGTTACATATTCAGTGCTGTTGTTGAGTCCAACAAGCCAGGTGGGTGGTGCCAGGGTTTGTCCGACGGGGGAGGGGCAGCATTTCGAAGCCCCGAAAAGGTGATAAGACAGTCCAGTTTGGAGCGCCCGTAGTGCCCCGATACTTTGGGCTTCTTTTCTACAAATATGTAACACACCGGGGCTTGTTTTGAAGAAAACTTGAGAATTTTGGTAGAAATTCGTTAGCTTATCGAAAGGTCTGTGTTTATCGAAGAGTCTGCAATTCATATGAGCAAAATCAGAAAAGTTAAATGGGATACTGAAATTCGTTTGGGGTTACTCATTTCATTGTAAGTCTACCCTCATCTGTGGCAAATATCTGGGGTCACTTATCGGGAAGAGGGGGCAAATGACCACATTTACTCAGTGAAAATTTCCCTTTCTCCCCACCCCACTCCCGTTTGCAAAGGTTCCACATATTACATCAGAGGCCGAGGGTTAATTTTTTTTTTTATAAGAAAACTGTGTAAAGCTAGGCCACAGCGTCACCATCCGTTAGCGTGGAGTGTCCAGAAAATTTTGAAAATTGCTACACCTCAGATGGCCGGAAATAGCATTCCCTGTAGGCTTGTGAATAGATCTAATCAGTTTTTTCTTTGAATTTTCTATTGTAATAACCAGCTCACTTTAACAAAAATGGGCAGATTAACCAAAGTAGGAAACTACCACATAAAATGTACCTCTACCATACTTGGGGCAAACTTTTTAGTACATGTATAGACCTACACCTATCCACTCCCGGCTTCCCGTATAATCTGACAATTGAAATCATCTCAGAACGTGTTTGCAAGTGTCGCCCAAATCTTCTACCATTTCCGGCAAAGTGTTGACCAAGACTATGAAGTGAGACTGACGAGAAGCCGTTTTACAAGCTGCCCAATCGAGTCTCGGTTTTTGTAATCGTTTTAATTTTCCACAAAAATGTCACAATAATGCGTTGTTATGTGTCAGACAATGTTTTGGAAGGATTGAGACACTCGTATAGGCTCGGTTCCAAAATAGTCACATTTTAAACCTTTTTAGCTTCAGTGCCCATTTGATCCTTGTCCGGTTCAATTTCAACCAGATGTTTTTAAAGTACATATAGGAGTTTTCGGAGAAATATTTTACCATTTCGGCCAAAGATTTTTAACACTGCATACAATACTTATGAAGTAGAACTGGGGACAAACTGAGGTCAATAGACCTGTAAACCATATAGCCAAACGTCACAAGGGCGACATGGGAAAAGCCCTGTTTTTCTTTTTTTTTTTGACATTTTCGGGCCCAGTTTTAAGCAATTCATATTTAATAGCCATTTTGGGCATTGTGTCGCGGAAGACTGAAAACCAGCCTGAGATGGCTGAAGAATAATTTTTCCTTTTAAGCCATAGGCTTCCCAAGGACGTCGCTTTATTATATTATCTTCACTGTTTTTCATGAAAATGTTAAAAAGACTATACTTTTTTTTTTATTTATTTGGACAAATGTCTGAAGGGGTTCAGATCGACCATGTTGGGCATTGTGTTGACTCTGAAGTAAACCTCACGAATAATAACTCTTTTCCTTTGCCTGCCCGACTGTGTAGCCAAGTCTTGCAATCTTGCTAGCTTTTCATGAAAATTTAACCCTGAATATGGTTTTCCCCTTTTTAAGGCATACTTTTTTTACGATTTCGAGCACGCTTCGCAGTTATTCTTTTAACTAAAACAATATCAGAATTCAGTTTTAATACCTCAATGTCTGTCCGAAATTGTCCCACATTCCTTTCCGAATTTTAACGTTTGCCTAAGTGTATTGGAAAAATTATATGCAGAAATTTTGAAGAAATTTATTCATTTGCAGAGGAGAACTGAAGGATTGGAGTCTTCAGTATTGAAGATCAATGTGCTCAAAATCACTACTGAATTTGGTTGAGGCGTGATGTGTTGTCTTACGGTAAAAATGTGATTTTTTGGGCCTCTTTTCCACAATTTTGGAAAATCTAAGGCTTATATATTGTAAAAGAAAGTTTCGTAAGGATAATTGGGAATTTTGATCGTCTCCATGAAGTATGGTCTTCTTTACAGTATAGTCAAAATCTGAAGATCATTGGGAAGGGGTGGGGGTGATTGAAATCTACCGATTTTCCATCTTTTAACGTATGGATGTTTCCGACGGAATTGAATCTTTTCCCTGACGGGGGCATGGCTCTGGGCTCCCTCCCCTGCTGGCGCAACCCTTGCAGTTAGCTCAAGTCCAAGTCCAAACTGGAAAACGTAAGCTCATTCCGAGTTCAAGCCCAAGTCTGAGTCCAATGAGTGTTCTCTAGTCAACATGTTGAGTGTTGTGCTTCAAATTGGCTGGATTAGGAAATTAAAATGGGTCGAAAAAGGGGGCTATAATTGATGTATTCTACTTCGAATCCAAGCGTAGGTCCAATTCCAAGTCCAGAGATCCCTGGTCCTAGTCTGAGTCTGTCTGAGTCCAAATAAGTGGACCAAGTTCCGACTGGACGCCGTAAACATATTGTCACAGTGCGATGGGGAAGTTTCAGTAAGAAAGCAGGGATGGAGATTCACAAGAGCAAAATTGCCGAAAAGCAAAATGAAAAGAGTGGTATAGCCGAGCATCCTAGGGAAAAGAAAAAAATTGATGAGCACTTAAACAACCTCAGTTGCATTCGTGTGTGGGCGACTCTCAGCGCTGACTGGAAGGACTAAAATCAAGAGTTACCTTCTCGGTTGCCGTAAAAAAAGGTCACAGAACCTTTATGCCTGTTTAACCGGGTCCCCCTCCTCCCAAATCTCATTGGCTAATATACCATACGCTTAGCACTGTACCTAATTAACACTCTTAAATATGAATTTGCAGTCCCTATAATTCCCCGAACCCTTGTTGTAAAATGAAAACACCAAACTTGAACAGTTAGCTTACAAGACACAAATACACATTACACACTAATATTGAAACAGTACAAATAAAAGGTTCATCCTCTCCAGAACTGGAGCCGTTAAAATATTTCTAGTTGACACAATTTTGACCTTTAAGGTCAATATTCCCCCCCAAAAATATGTGTGCTTTTTACCATTTCGTTATGGCACATTTTCTTTTATTGTCACTTTTTCTGACAATTTGAAATGTTCAAAGTTTGAGCAGGGAGTTGCGAGAGCTCCCTGGTTTGAGTAAGGTGTGGATAGGTACAGTTTCTCCAATTTTCTTCTTTGTGTAAGAGAAAGTCTTCACATTTGAGTTAAAATGTTTCAGTACAACATCATGGCAAAAGTCTCGATGATCAAGATACTAAGGTGCCATAGGAGGGGAATTTGTTTCCACCTTCCTCTAGTCTTTAAGTCAAGTGTAATGATGCCAGTTTTAATGTTAATTGTAAACTTCGTCAGATGACCTCAGTCACCTTGGAATTGGCAAACATATTGTTCGTTAGAGAAGTGAAGATATTTCGGTACATAGAGCCTACCTACAACTTCTGTCATAATGATTTCTGGTGGAAAATTTTGGCCGCATTCGTTACGGTGCGTAGCTTTGTACATTACTTTATACATGTATTTTATGATGGTAACTAAAAATAAATAACACTATGAAAATAAAATTTCATGGAAGTATTTTGTACAAGACACTTGTACAAAAATCAGGGGTACATCTTCACCCCTTTTCTGCAGGGGTACATTAAGGTGTCGTTAGAACGATTAACAGATGTTGTTGTTGTTGTTGTTGTTGTTTTTTTAATTTTAAAGGCCCGCTGTTCTCTCACCCCGAACAGTTCCAATTCTCCTAACCTTCTTACTGAAGCCCCTCCCACGATTGTCTGCAATTCATCCTCAGTCATCCAGATACAATCTCAGATTATTACTTATTACTTATTATTATTATTAAGGTGATTATAGAAAAACTCAATTTATATAATCAAAACACTCTCAGTACCATTCATGTTGTGTATTTTTAGCTTTGGTACTCTGCAATGTTTGAATAATCTGTCGGTCAAAGAGCTGAGCCAATTGAGAATTTCGGTACCCCCGTACCAAAATTGAAGTTTGGGGTGAAAGGTTTGGCCCTTCAATCGTTTTCTATCATGAACATTTCCCCAAATTACCAAATTTATCCTGCTCTTTTGTGCACTTCAAACGGACTATGCAGTCATCCCAATGTGAATTGTGTACTACTGTACTATAGCCGATCTTATTTCGTGAATGGCTCATGAGAATCACTTGTGACAATGTTTTTCTCCCTGAATGGGAAATTTATGAGAAGCTCATTGATTTACCTCGGACATGCTATTTTTAAGCCCTGAAATACAAAGAAAGGTTTTTGGAGAAAAAGGGAGGAATTAGTGAGATTTATACCGTTGTTTCAAAACAAGTTCTTCTTGTGCTATTAACTTCTATTCCATATTTTTTTATTCCTTAATTTAACCTGGCACCGTGACTGTTTCATTCGCATTCAAATTGTTCAACGGTGTGGGGTTTTAGAACAATTTTAATGCAAAATTTATTCTGCCGCTTAACTCTAAGTTACTACTGACTCCACTCCATGCGTGAGTTAGTTACACTATCATATAGGTGAATGCGTGCCCCTGTTCGATGACGATCCTTACACAGTGCAAGTTTCGTCAAGGAAATCACAGGTTATGCAAAGTTTCAGTACTTTATGCGCGAATTCGTCATGGTTTGCACTCCATCTCTGAAACATCATTCAAGTTAAAAAGGTTTACCCCCAAAGCACGTCCCATTCCGCATTTAGGCATCCTTAACTGAACAAAAATTTCTCAAAGCTAAGGAGTTTGCCGGCAGACGCGATATCCCACCTGCTCCCTAACCGCGACACAAAATGTTCCCGAAAAATAACCAGTTACTCGGAGGAAATGACACGAGGATATAATAATTTCGCATGTTTGGTGTGCGTTGTGATTGCCGTTACTTATGCGACTAATAATGTTACATTCTCTGGCCCTTCAAAATCTTTTTCTCAGTAGTCGGACGCGGGAAAAATTCAACAAATGGCAACTTTCCAAAGACTTCCTTCAAGGTGGAAGAATTAAGAAGAAGGCTAAGATCAGTAATAAATGTAAATCCTTTGAACAGGGTGTGTGCCCAAAAGCGACATGATTTTTTCATTCATGATTCTGGATTCACAGTCATTTTCCATTTGTGTAGGCCGGATAACGATGAAACCATGTACTGCTGAGTGAACAAAAACAAAACTACAGATTCCACAAATTTCAAAAACAAGAAACTTGAAGACTGGAAGATGCTTGAATGCTGAGAAATATACTGTTATAAGGAGCAAACCCATTCATTTACAAAATTTAAGAATTTAAATAAGACACTTCATATTTGTCCCCCCCCCCCCCAAATTGTCTGTAGCTAGCAGCACGACCAGTGTATTTCTTATTTCTATTTTCTTTTTTTTTCAATGACGGTTGGGGGGGGGGCATGTTTAACTTCGACCCCTTTGAAAATTTGTTGCTGCAAAATAGTGCTGCAAGATTTTCACCTTGGCAGAGTTAGTCCTCAAAGTCACGTTGTAGGCTGGTAGTGGTTTAAATTTGTAGTCTTCTATATTTTTATCTGTTAGCGTTATGGCTTTGCATTAGTGCCCCAACCCACCGAGGCTATATGTGTGTGCAACAACGACATGCCGACAGTATTCTCCAAATCCCTGTTCCGAGTCCGTTTATGCCCTTCCCCTGTAGCCTATACCACGGTTTGGAATGTCGTTTCGGTAAACACAACCCCACTCTGCATCAGAAATTTTATGTCCATACGGGTATTATTTTGTTGTGCCTTTCATATCAGTGATTCTTTCCAACTAATATGGTTTAAAAACAGTAGTGGGGCCAGAAAGTCACAATGGGGGGGGGGGGGGGGAGAGAAATATTCCGGCAAATATTTTCGTGCACAGTGCGAGACCGAGTCTAACTTATAGCCACAACTCCTGTGGATGTGGATCCAACGAGAAGTCCCGGAAGCTCTGCGATTTTAGCATTTCTCTGGATGAAAAATTACGTTGCAGGAGTGGTATAGCTCATTTTCATTTTTCTGTTAACCTAACTCCAAAATCATCTAACCTGGGGCGGGGTGGGGAAGGAAAAAATCTGCGGGGGTAGATCCCCCCTCGACCCCTCCCTCCTCTCGTAGCTCCGACACGGTAAAGGGATTCTGTTGCCTCCGGTCTCAGTGACTGCCTCGGTTCACTGACTTCGGTGAAAGTTACCTTAGCTATACTACTATAGCCTACTAGATTGCACTAAGTAAGTTGAATTCATTCGGTTGTATTACATCCATTTATTTCTCGCTGCACAGACCACTAGGAATGTCGTGACTAGCCTGACCTGTAACCTATTATTGACTTAGGGGAGCAATTTTTCACCAGTGTATGCTCCCGTTCGACCTTTCCTATCTTCCCTAAGGTTCAACTAGAGCTGTCAAAAATTGGATTTTCCCGCCTCGTAAAAAAAGAGAAACAAATGAGTCACTAGATTATTGTCATGGAATGGATTTCTCTTGCTTCTAAAGGAGGACTATGTAAAACGAATCCTGCCAACAATATTGGAAGTATCTTTCAGAAAGATCGAAGAATCAGTAGCCAGCCTTGTGATACAAAGCGTAAGTCCCTGAGTATTTACAATTATTGTCTGCCTGGAAAACAAATATTTATGTTCACCACAGGGTTAACACAGCATTCAAAAATGACTACTCTTTGCAACTTATGGCCGCCTACAGGCCACAGTTTGAGTCCAGGGTTAGGAATGAATGTCGTACAGCTTCGGAATCAGAATACCGGTATTCCATTTAGTGATTCTAAAAACAAGTTAAGATTCAAGGGTTAGCGGGGGCATATGCATGCTCCTGATTATTCTTTTTTTTTCTTCAAAATGTTACTCCTTAATTGACTGAATCAGTAAAGTTATACAAGGTTTGGAGGAGGAACGATTCTTGAGGTAGTAATACTTCCGTGGTTTATTGATTTCTACTTCTTTTTTTAAAATGCAAAAATGCAAAATGATAATACTGTCCAGTCCGCCAAGGGCCGCCGAGACTGGGAGGGGGCCTAGAGTGTTTAGCCCCAGACTTTTTCTCCTGCAGAGCATTTGTCTACAGCAGGGTTGTCCAACCTACGGCCCGCGGGCCACGGTCCGGCCCGCGGAAAGGTTCCGTCCGGCCCGTCAGAAATAATCTATATTGCAAAATTATTCAATAAGCAGATTAATTGATGACAACTTTAGGCTTCGCCGTCCGCTATGACATGCTTACTTTTGAATGAAATAATTCATTCCAAATGTCTGCTACATGTAGCTTTATTGGAGTGTTTTCCACAGGGGCGGATTGAGAATGATTCAGGAGGAATATAAAAAAATAAACTTTGTCCGGATATTCTGTCCAACACCATCAATTTTTGCTAAAATTCATTTATTTGTTCAAACAAAAACGAAAATGAATCAGTGTTTCCTACGCGCAATGATTGCATTTTGTTGCCTTGGGCGTCGGGAAAAATTGAAAAAAAAAACGGTATAGAATGCGGCCCTCGTCCATCATAACCATTACATGTGGCCCACCGCTGCGAAAGGTTGGACAACCCTGGTCTACAGTCTCACAACTTTCCCATACAATTGGGCCCTGGTTTCCAGGGCGGCCCTTTGACCCTAACCCTCTAAATGTAACCTTATCCCCTAACTAAAACCTTAACCCACAACCCTAATCCCTAACCCCTAAGAATCCTGATAAATTACGGAGGAGGGGCTAATGGTTAAGGGTTACAGCCCTGTATGAGACACCCCTAGATTCCAACACCCGCACATTCCGACAAATCCATCAAGTTCAGAGCAGGCTTTGCTCTCCGACATCCCGTCGATGCGACAACTAGATCCAAGATGAATGCAGAGATTGTCGTAACAAAAGATGCGGGATAGGGAATTCACCATGGCGGCTAATACCGATGATGTATAAGACAGAAACGCATGTAGTCAAGGGGCGAGGTTTGGAATTATGCAATTTTACACCCTCCCTTGAAAATACTTCGCCTCCCGGAAGCGTATACAGTCGTGCTAACACTTTAGAAAACCCGGAAAATTTGGGTGCTAATTGCCCCCTGCAGTGGCGTCACCAGACTTTCCATTCTAGGGGGAACTGAGGGCACAAAAATTTTGCAAGGGCACTGCTAGACTCCACTCATGACGCCACCGATTGTTTTTTTTTTCTTTTTTTTAAATTTTCCGCACACTACCGACTACACCAACTGAAGGTGACGTACACCTCAGGTAGCAGTTCAGGCAGGATTAGGCCTACATCTTTCCTTAAGAGAATCACACATTTAACTGCACATCAACTGCCTTGCCTCTCTCTTTCTAGGTCAGACCCCCTTCTTCAAATGTCATCGGAATCTGCTCGTGGGAGTATGTTTCACTAGATTTGTTATCAACAAAATCTTACTTGAAGTAGACTTGAAGCCCCAGACTGGAAGTAATTTTTAGACTATTATAAAGACAATAGAATTACCCTTAAAATGCCACGTTAATACCTCGCAAAGCCTTAAAACCCAGGAACTTCCGGTGCCTCGCCCCCTGGACCCCCCCCCCCCCCGGACACTCACATTGAACTGCCCATCAAGTTCTTTCACTATGGTTCATATTCCCGTTTTCAAAATGTTAGCCGAATCCAATGTTGGTAGTTATTTTAATGTTTTACCAAAATGTTTTCCTGAAGTTAATGGAGGTAATTTTACACCAGTGTTAAATCAATAGCATTACCCTTATATGAGAACTTTAACCTCTCAAAAACCCTTAAACCCAGGAGGTTCCGGGGATTCCCTCCTGGATCCCCACCGGGGCTTTGCCCGTGGTCCTCACCAGGGGCCTTAGGACTGGAACCCACCCGATTAGCCTAGCGCTTTACGCGTCCCTTACCCCTCCCCTTCTTGGCGACGCAACTGTGCCCTACGAAGAGTCTAGTTTATAGGCCACTGCTTTCATTGTTAAATGTATTCATATATTTCGGCACTATATGACAGCAAAGTATCTACTCTAGTCATGACTTCTACTCCAATCACCGCAGTTATGACTGTGATTGTCACGATTTAATGTCTCGGAAGAAAATTGACTATACTTCTCACCATCATACTGTTCAAATTATAAAGAGAGTTGTTACAAAAGACGAAGAACATCTCCATTCCTTTATCGCTAAAAGAATAGATTAAACGGATAAAAGCCAAGCAGTTAACTGTTCTGAAATGTCACTGAATAAAAACTGTGATGTCTTTGACTTTTGATTAATCATTCTGAAACAACGTCTAAATTCGATGATAAAGTCTTTGCAGCCTCCTGGGAGCTGTCAATTGAAATGGAAATTCTTTGATTTGTCGACATATTCCGCGAACACACGGTACCTACTAAGTCGCATAGTGCATGGAAGTACTTCCATGCATGAAGTTGCAAAACTCCCTGTTCCATGCATAGAACGAGAGAGAGATGCTTATGTGGCAGCCTCGAGTGAACACATCCAGAAGCACGCATCGAATATCAGGTAGCTCAGTTGAAATACCCGGTAGCACAAGCGGACAATGCGGTAGTACGTCTTGTTCATGCTAAAGTTTGTGCAAGAGGTGCCATGGATCTTTGTGGGAAAGGTGTTAAGTGCGCTTCTGATAGTTTAGATCACGCCTTCTCTTAAGATGTGAATGCACTTGTTGGAAATTCAACAATCTACCGATTGAGATGTAAACCCACAAATCAGGGATAGACGTAGTGGAGGCAGCGGACGATTTGGGTCATTCAGTGCTTCCAGTCAGTCTTTGCCACCAAATTTCCCCAATCATGAAAGAACCATATACCTACCCTGAAACATAATTTTTACCCATGGTTTGCTAAAACTCCAGAGCTTCTCTGGAAACCCCCTGGATCCCGCCTGAGGCTTTCTCCCCTTGGAATCCATCATAATATTTTAGCAAGCCCTGAACCCCATTTGCTAAGGCACTAAATGTACTGTGTCCCGAGACACAATTTGTCATCATGAGATATGTTAATACTGTTGCAAAATGCACTCAACTGCCACTATATTACTACTGTTGTTTCATAATTTTGCTGTATGTGTATTCTGTGCTTTAATCTATAGTATATGTTACCTTTTTACCTCTGAGAAACTTTTGCTCAGAAGAGAGGGACCGTCAGTGCAGTGGACAGTTTTGGGAATGTTAATGACTTTGAACTCTTGATCTTTTATCACTAAAGAGTTTCACTTATTGCATGGGTCTAGTTATTTTTTTTCACAAACCTGAGGAATGCTTTTAGAATGATCTTAGTTCTCTTGAGGAGTGGAAGTACAGTATTTAAGCTTGTGAACATCAGTGTTTTTAACAGTATCACACTGTGACTGTGTGTTGTACTGGGACACTTGTATTTCGTTTGTATCCTGTATATTACATTGTATTATTTACTCTGCTGAACTGGAAACCGCTGTTTCGGTTACTAGTTAGTAGTTTTCAAATCTTAACAACAAATACATCAGAGCTCCGCCCCTGGACCTCGGTGAGGTTTTTGCCCATGGATCCCACCAGTGTAGACTGGAATTAGCACCCACTGTATCTACATAATACTCTAACAATGGTGCACGCGGGGGCATTGGGCCACCCCTCCCCCACCTCACGGTAACCATAACTTATCCTTAAAACCACATACGCACTTCTTAAGGTAGCGTATATGGGATACCAGATTTGGGGACGCGCGTAGAGGGGGAAATTTTTGGCTTTGTTTTCAACAAATACTTAAAAAGTATAATTAAAGTGTTTATTTTGAAGACAAATTTTAACACTTTTGTAATTTTTTTTTTTAAATAAACATTAAAAAGTTGGGGTGTTTATTGAAGAATCGATCCTTCATATAGGCAGCATAAAAAACGTTATATAGGCGACAGCTGAAAGTTTGTGGGGGTTAAGCATTTAATCGTACTAAGTCTTCAACACGGGACTACAAGTTTGCCCGAAAAGTTTTTTCCTTTTTGGAACGAAGATTTGAAAATTAAGAGCTTATTTTGTTGGTGACATTTTGGAATTTAATGGTAGAAAATTTGTTTTTTGGTTAGGTTGTAATGAACAATTTAGGTTTCTTATTAAGTGATATGCTTTTCAAGAGCAAATTTAGACTACTAGAATGTCGGGGTGATTAATAGAGTTGGCTTTGGTTATTTATTGTACGGAGTATCCATCGACATTGGAAAATTTTGCCACTTTTAACAATCTGAAGCTCATGTTGGAGAAAAAATGAATTTTTATGAAAGATTTGGGGGTTTAACAGAAGAATCTAATCTTCTTATGAGAAAAATAGAGTAGGGGTGATCTCTAGTTTTGTTGGGGTTATTGAATATCATCATGCAGCTTAAGGCCCTCGTGACATATTGGAAATTTTTCCCGCAGAAAAAGTTTGGCTTCCCATATATTTGAAGTTTTATATTTTAAATACTGACATAGACACTTAAGAGCGTTTCTGTTTGGGAGGCGGAAGATTTGCCTGCATTGTTCTGTTAAGCAATCTGTTCGACCAAAGCCCTATCTCAGCGGAGTGCTGTGATCGGTTGGCACGGAGCGTGCAGAATATTGTTAAAAAATCTAACCCCTCAGACAGCAGGAAATAGCATCTCCAAGACTGGTAATTAGAAATAAAGCATTCGTTATTTTGAGCTTCCCTTTGAAATGAAAGTTTCACTTAAAAAGAAAAAACTCAACTTGCTTAGTGGTAAGAAAATTACCAGATAAAAGTTGCTGCTACAACTAGATATAATGTTCTCGTCTCTTTTCCGGGAAAACTGTACAACGGAGTTGTAAACATACTACGTAAGTGTTTTTGACTTTTTATGAATCTTCATTGTATTAAATTGCAAGGTCCGCTAAAAAGATGAGATTTTCTACGTGACTGCCCGAACTCCAAAATATAAATGATTTTTACATCCGATGTATTAAAAATATGTCACGTTGCAAGGTGGATATAAATGAATTTTTAGCCAGAATTATATGGGAGACATTCTCACATTACTGTTCATCATTAGGCCCACGGGTAGCCGAAACGGCCTGGCCGATTTTCATTAACGTTGCCAGCATTCGAGCCCTGTCGGGCAGGCCAGATGACAAACCATTGGACACTGCATTCACATGAACAACCTCTCGTCCGTTTTTGTTAGGAAAATTCTGAATTTTTAGTTTCCTTGAAGAAAAGTCTTCTAGTGAACAAAATCAATAAGATCTTTTGGTGACTGAAGTTTATCATGCAGACCCGCATTTTAATCAGCTTATCGTGGGCATGTAGATGCAGGCTCCCCAATGAAATTTGATTTTTTCAAAAAGAGGGAGAGGGTTCAAAGGGCACCGGCAGCCTTTCCCGATGGGACATGACATTGCTGATTGTAGAAGGGATAATGGATAGCAGAGCTAGTGATTAAAACAGATTCAGATAAGTATTAAAATAGCGTTACAGAAGAAAAAATGGTTCATAAAAAGAAAAAAAATCATTTTCATGATCATCCATCCAGTACCTGTAGTCCTTTATACGTTCTGTTTTTGGTACACCCAAAGGAAATTGTCGTTCTTCCTCGACGAAGGAGGAGATAGCAAAAGGTACATGGAATAAGGTATACGGAGCTAAGAAGAAGTGATTGAAAACCGATTCCGATATGTTCAAAAAAACATTTCAAAACAAAAGATATGTTCAAGATCACCCATTCAGTAATTTCAGTCCTTTTAGGTTTGTTAATTGACTTTTTTTTTTTATTATCTTTCAAATAGGTCTCCCCGACGAAATAGCCGACCTTTCCCGACGGGGGCGGGGGGGGGGACAGTGCTCCTCAACAGGGGGGATGTTCCCGGTCCCACCCACGCTGGCGCCACCCCTGCGAATGGGACGGGGGCAGGAGCGGAGGCCAGATGCGGTGAGCAATAATTTGCTATTGATCATGCAAAATATCGACAGTTTGGGCAGTCATACAGGAAAATTCATTGATTTAGCGAAGCTTGAATTTAGCCATGAGTCAAAGTAGAGAAACAGCATATTTTTTATTCCTTTGTAGTATTTTACCGGTAACATTCAAAACTATTTCATCTAATGGTAGTGGTACATTATCTGATCCCTTAGCCAGTTAGAGAGTTGTTGATTTTCCTTATTTTTGCAAAGGAAAGCTAAAACAAAGACTTTTTAGGCTTTACAATTTTCGGCCATCGGAGGGGTTACGATTTTTCACAATTTTCTGCACGCTCCAATAATGGTGGCTCTCCGAAATTTTCTGTACGCTCTGCGCCAACTGATGATAGTGCTCCGCCGAGACAGTCTTAACGACAGAATGACGTTTTTTCGGCAAGAAACAAAAAAATTCGCCTATGTCGAATGGTGGTGTTTAATGAGGATAAAACTGAAAATTTTGTGTCTTCATGCATGCTAACCTTTTGAAATAGTACTTTTTCTAACTTTGCCAACTTAACTGTTAGGAGTCAAAATAAAAGAGCATAGAGGAGTCTTCTCCCAAATATAGTCACATTATTTTTAAGTTGCCTTTCATCAATAAAGAATTAAATTCAACTCAAGCGCAGAACTTTATGGCAGCATTGGCATACAAACCACATAAAAAAGATAAGTTATAGTGAAGCCGTGTCCATGATGTCTCACCCTTAAAAAGATGGTCACTTTTTGGTTTCCCGAAAGGGAAAACCTATGGACTCATGCAGACAAGACTTTTGCAAAACATGTATAGGATCATGCATTTTAGTATTGGCGTGTACTATGGCTCATCGACTTCCTTAACATTTGTGCACAAGTACTAAGCGACCACATATTAAATTGTTTTATTTACTGTCTGAAGCCAAAGACCGGCTTTTTCGAAAATTGTTTTTGAGGACTCAGCCAGACGAGACCATTTATAACGTGGGCAAATGCGCGCTCTGTAACTGTTTCTACAAAAACAGTATTGTTTGCAATTGAAGAAAAAAATCCGAATACGTTTTATTCTGTTTGATTCGTTTTATACATTTTATGATAACAGATTTTTACTTCATAGTTCAAACTTTGAGGAACAGCAACTTTTGATGAGAGAAGAATTTTTCCTCCTTTGAAATGTTTCTAACCTTCATTGGACACGGATTTACGTAGTAGGTTAGTTAGTTAGATAGATAGAGTTTTACGGCCCAGTTTTCAACCTATTGGTTCAAGTCGAGCCTACCACGGCTTTTTTTTTCCAGTTGTGGCTCACTGACTTAATTGTTTTCCCTACTCCATCGCTTATGCGGGGCATCACGCACAACGGCAGTAGGTTCCATTTTCAGAGTCTTTGGTATGACTCGACCTGGGAAGCGAACCCTGGCCTCATGCGGATGCTCTTACCGTTATACCAAACACGCGGTAGATACCTACGTAGGTAGGCGTAGTAGGTATCTACCTATCACGTTTCAAATGAGATTTAGAACGTATGGAAGCCAAGAGAAAGCTTACAGAGGAAAGTCATATGCGTTTTGTCAGCAATTATTTAAAGGCTTTCCGGTGGCTTTTCACCTGGATTTTGTAAAACAAATATTCCACTTTTCACCTGGGTTTTGTTAAAAAAAATATTCCATAACGTGTACTTCAAACCCTGTCGCAAATTCCTTTTCCTAACTCAAGATATTTCATTTTAAAAATTGGTTATTTTTGTTACAAAACACGGCTGCTCTTTAACATAGCCAAAAAAGTTATGTAATGTGTGCACATTGTCTCCGATTCCTTTTGTTTTTCTTTATAAATTTAAGTCCTTTTGTCCTTGAAATTTTATACTGTGGGTATGTTCAAATATCTTTGCCAGTAGATCGAGCATTACGCTTCACCAAACGTAGAGTACAACCAACACTGTTGGTTGATATTTCCTGCAGCGGCATCTTAATTATAAATGAATTGAATGAAATGTTAAATTAATGATCAGCGATTTACTGTACATCACAGATTTACATGATGCACCAAATCAAAAGAAAAAAGGTGCATTATTTTAATATAAACTTGAGTCTTCCGAACGCTATATACTCTTGAGATGAATTTTTCGTTTCCTAAAAATAAAAAAAAAAAAACATCTTGAAGTTGATGAATTTTGTCTCCCGAATAATCCTTTAATTATCCTTTCGGGAAACGTTTCACAATTCAGTTTTGATTTAGCCGATGAACAACCTATATGACCACTGTCAAAGTGAAATTTTCTAAGAATGGCAATACAAAAGAGCAGTTATCTCCCTGCCCTTTTCAAGATTTTTATGTTTAATATTTAAAGGAAACAACACCTTTGCTGTATCATTGCACAGATTTAGTCAAATTAGAACAACAAATTGTTTGGTGAATGGCAAATATCTGAGCATTTTTACCAACACAAGACATTGGGATACATTTCCGATCACATAATTCATTCAAACAACCATGGACTTACAACCCTGAGTAAAGAGAGGACATCAACATGGTTCAACTCTAACCATGACAATATTATACTTCAATGAACATTCAATATTGTTTAAGAATAATGCATTGCCCTACTATTAACTGGAATGCTTGGAATGTGTGATAACGTTTAACCTCCTAATAACAACAGTAGAACAAGTGAGGGTATTTCCCGTTCAGTGAAGCGCACGACTCACATTTTGGGTTGAGGTCATGAACTAACAGATTTACGCCGTACAAGAGGTCGTGTATTTTTAGCTCCGGGAATTAGTTAAGACGAAGATAATTGCTGAATTGGTAAAAATGGATGAGAGAAGCCGATTTGTCTCCGCAAGTTTTTAGCAAGGTTTTTGCCCTTAATATGTATCAGTGGTTTGGCAAACCAGACCACTGCCTGATGCACATAAGCATGCATGGTAGCTACACCAGAAATGAATGTAAGTTTCACCAAACTGCTTAGAATACGTTCCTCTTTAGCATTTCAAAAATGAATTTGGTTCTTGATAATTCTTTAAAGCCTCAGTGCTGAACTAGTCGTTCTTCCACAACTACAAGAGAAATGTTTATAATGATCAATTATGATCACATTATGTTAACGACGTAGGGTCTTAGGTTGTGGCACTGTGTAGCGGGTTCAATTCAGCCGTCTACCTGGAACGAGTAGAGCTGTAAACTTGACGCATGTATGCTGAGAAGGTGGGGAGGAGCTTGACTTGCCAACAAGAACACAAACAGTGGCGTACGCAGGATATTTCTGACTGGGGGTGGGGACATGCATTATGGTGAGTTATCGCTGACCTTGGGGAGGGGCCCTTTGAAAATTTTGGCCTTTTCAAGGAGCCTAGATGCAAAATGGTTCAAGATTTTCGACTTGACAGGGTCAGTGGAAAGTTGAATTGTGGTGATTCGTGAGGATGAAACGGAACTTTGTTCTTCACATGCAATCTTATGCCATTACGCTACCCTTCGAAGTACAATTTGTCATTAAATTTGCACAGATGTAGAAGTCAAAATAAAAGAGTATCGATTGATATAGGCGAATGGGAGCATTTTATTAAGCGTTTTTCCATAGGCCACAAAACGGTATTCTGCCACAAAAAATATCTAAGCAGGGCGCAACTAAGATTTTGCGCGGAGCGTACAGACAATTTCGAAAACTCAGAAAGAAAGAAGAAATTCAGCAACATGCTGAGTGATCAGAAAATTACCACATAAGATGTACCACTGCGTACTATTATCTGATTATATTTAATGGTCCTGCTCCTTTTCGGTAAAAATATACAAAGGAATTTTAAATACGCCAATGCTTCTCTAGTGTGGCTATACGCTAAATTAAAGATCCACTGAATATATGAAGTTGTCTTTGATTGCGCTCCCTACTGTACTTATTTTTATTTTACCCCCGACATCTCTTGTGTGATAAATAGCAAGTATTTCTCACCGCACCTGAACACCCTCCGCTCCCCGTCCCCGTTTCGTTCCTTTTATCAAGGCCGGTGAAGGAGTCTAAAGGGGTAGGCCCTCCCTTTTGAAATTTTTTAAAAAATGTAGGTGTCCTCATAGGCAATCAGCACCACCAGGGTGTAACAGAGGCTAACTTTTTAAAGTACAATTGAAATTTGACAAAATTTGCCTATTTTTAGGAATTAAAAAAATGGGCACCACTGAGGGGGCTTGCAAAGACAATCAGTCCCCCTTTGGAAAATTTTGAGAAATTGGGTGTCCTTTCGTGCAATCTGGTGCCACATATGCAATCATTTGAAGTAAAATCTGTGTTACTGAAGTAAGGCTATGTAATTTGGGGAAAAAAATGGCATCCGTGAAGGGGCCATGGTCTAATGCCCCCTTCGTACGTCACTGACCACAAATGCATTCAAAGGGGAAGGCACACGAATATTTGCTTCGTAAGATGGCATTGTAGCCACACCCCTAATTTAAAAATAAGTTTTTTACCAATATGTGTGAGTTGATACCAGATAATGAAGACAGGCCAAATAACTCCAACACACATGCGCCAAACTCAGATTCTTGCTCTAACCATATAACTTGAAATAAATTTTAAACAAATCTGAAAAAACTATATTTCATTATTTTTTTCCGACGAAAAGAAAAATTGTGAAGGAATTAATTGGCTCAGGGCATAGGCTACCATTCTTGCCTCAGTGGCCCAAAAGATATCTATGAAGGAAAACACTCAGGTTTACTTTGCCCGTCGCTATAGTAAAATTATGCTCCTGCACCATGCAGTTAGACTTTAACAAAAGAAAACTTATCAGTCTCTAGATTGTACTTGATTTAACTTTGCTAAATTATGTTAAACGAAATCATCATAAAATGATGAGTTGGTCATTATTGACAGAAGGTTTGTTCCACAGGTAGGCCCCCCCCCCCCCCAATAAAATGCAGTAGTTGTGTGTGATGGAGACATGCAAAGCCACTCTAACTGGAAATCTCATTTTACCCCTCCCCCCCCCCCCCCCCTTCTTGAGAAAGCGGTGCTACATCTCTGAAGAACTATGAATTTCCATTGCTTCAAATGAGGCAATTTTATGCTTTAAGATTATAATCCACTCGCTATCATAAATAACACATTGAGAAAATGTTCCAGCTATATGAGTCATGAGGGAGCTTATTTACCTTTAAAACTTTTCGATGGAACAACTTGATCTTTTCATCAACAATCATGGACTAGCCTATAACTCTCTTACCACCACTTCCAACCGCACTTCTGGTTTGGAGAAAGTTTCTTAGTCTACAGTACCCCAATAGCGGTCAATCGATTAAGCAATTTCAATAGCACTTAGAGGGTCTAATTAAAAAGTAAATCCTGAACATAGTCGAAAAAATTGACAAAAATACACCACTGAATGAACTTGATGTCACTAAAGGTACTGTTTAATGCTTTTCCAGCGAAAGGAGTACTGCATTCCAAACTAATGGTTTTTAATAATAAGTTAAACACTGTGAGGATAGCCACATATAGCTTGCTATTTAGCAATTGTTCCTCTCGGACATGTTATCACAATTTTATGACCTTATCAGGTTATTCTGCTGACAACTGAAACTTTTCTGGTGCTTGTTACCAATAACTCACTTATGACTTGACAGGAGTTTAAAAGTAGGGTCAGAAAGGTCAAAATAAGTGTATTTTTGTCCGTCCCTTGGATCCATTCATCATATCGGAGAGTAGCAAGGTATTACATACAAAGTGAACAATAAGTGTAAAATTTGTGAAAAATCTGAATGTGAAGGCGAAGCTTGCATATTGCTGATTCTCCTATTTGTGTAAAAATGGTGTAAAAGTACACCGAAAAAGTGTAATTTTACACAGGGGGGTTCACTAAGTGTAAAAATTGCTCTTTCTAGTGCACGGGATTATTTTATTTTAACTCTTTACCGTTGTTTGGGTCCTTTTGGACCCATGCGAAGAGCTCAGATGTCACCCATCTTTACTGTTTCACGCGAGTAGCTACCCGAAAATTCTGCCACAACAACGAGAGAGACAATAGTTTAAGGTCACGGGGTCAATGGCCTACGGAAGCCGATGCGGAGCCGACTACGTCCGCTTTTCCGCCCACTCCCGAGGCGCGCAAATATGCCCCGTTTGGAGCACAACGGTAAAGGGTAAATCTAAAAAAAGAACCTTCACCACTCGGCTTAAGGGTTACGTGCACACACGCGGAGACAGTGGCATTAGCTTTGCAGTAAACACACTCCACGGGCTTATTTTAACTCTTTGCCGTTGTTTGGGTCCTTTGGACCCATGGGGAATACTCGGCTATCACCCATCTTTACTGTTTCACGCGAGTAGCTACCCGAAAATTCTGCCACAACAACGAGAGAGACAATAGTTTAAGTTCACGGGGTCAATGGCCTGCGGTAGCCGATGCGGAGCCGACTACGTCCGCTTTTCCGCCCACTCCCGAGGCGCGCAAATATGCCTCGATCGGAGCACAACGGCAAAGGGTTAATCTAAAAAAAAAAAAAAAACCTGCACCACTCGGCTAAAGGGTTACGTGCACACACGCAGAGACAGTGGAATCAGCTTTGCAGTAGACACACTCCACGGGCTTATTTTAACTCTTTACCGTTGTTTGGGTCCTTTTGGACCCACGCGGAGAGGTCGGCTGTCACCCATCTTTACTGTTTCACGCGGAGCTCGAAACTGCGAGTAGCTACCCGAAAATTCTGCCACAACAACGAAAGAGACCATAGTTTAAGGTCACGGGGTCAATGGCCTACGGAAGCCTATGCGGGGCGGGCTACGTCCGCTTCTCCGCCCAGTCCCGAGGCGCGCAAATATGCCCCGATCGGAGCACAACGGTGAAGGGTTAATCTCAAATACCTGCACCACTAACCTAAAGGGTTACGTGCACACACGCAGAGACAGTGGCATCAGCTTTGCAGTAGACACACTCCACGGGCTTATTTTAACCCTTTACCGTTGTTTGGGTCCTTTTCAAGCCATGCGGAGAGGTCGCCTGTCACCCATCTTTACTGTTTTACGCGAGAAGCTACCCGAAAATTCTGCCACAACAACGAGAGAGACAATAGTTTAAGTTCACGGGGTCAATGGCCTGCGGTAGCCGATGCGGAGCCGACTACGTCCGCTTTTCCGCCCACTCCCGAGGCGCGCAAATATGCCTCGATCGGAGCACAACGGCAAAGGGTTAATCTAAAAAAAAAAAAAAAAACCTGCACCACTCGGCTAAAGGGTTACGTGCACACACGCATAGACAGTGGCATCAGCTTTACAGTAAAGACACTCCACACGCTTATTTTAACTCTTTACCGTTGTTTGGGTCCGTTTGGACCCATGCGGAGAGCGCGGCTGTCACCCATCTTTACTGTTTCACGCGAGTAGCTACCCGAATATTCTGCCATACAACGAGAGAGACAATAGTTTAAGGTCACGGGGTCAATGGCCTACGGAAGCCGATGCGGGGCGGGCTACTTCCGATTTTCCACCCGATCCCGAGGCTCGCAAATATGCCGCGATCGGAGCACAACAGTAGAAGGTCAATCTTAAAAAACCTGCACCACTCGGCTAAAGAGTTACGTGCACACACGCAGAGACAGTGGCATCCACTTTGCAGTAAAGACACTCCACGGGCTTATTTTAACTCTTTACCATTGTTTGGGTCCGTTTGGACCCATGCGGAGAGCTCGACTGTCACCCATCTTTACTGTTTCACGCGAGTAGCTACCCGAAAATTCTTCCACAACAACGAGAGGGACAATAGTTTGAGGTCACGGGGTCAATGGCCTACGGAAGCCGATGCGGGGCGGGCTACGTCCGCTTTTCCGCCCACTCCCGAGGCGCGAAAATATGCCCCGATCGGAGCACAACGGTAAAGGGTTAAGTGAGTCGGAGGTGCAAATGCTGCTCCCGTTTTCTCATTTTTGATACAATGACAGCGAACCACCAGAACAACGCAATCGTTGCAGACAATCCTTACGGGGTAGAATGGGACCTGTTTTAACTGCCTATGACATTTTTGAGCGGAAACTCTCACGTCTTCCTACCGGCGCGAACCGATCTTAAAAGTCGGTCCTGGCATCTCAATTGCACTTTTTTGCACACATTTTGATTCGATGACAGCTCGACAACGAGACATCGCAACAATTCGTAACGGGGCTTACACGGTACAATTGAACCTGCTACAGCCGCCTACGGCGTTTTTGATCCCAAGTTCTAACGTCTTCATACTGGCGCGAGATGATCTTTTAAGTGAGTCGGAGGTGCAAATGCTGCTCCCGTTTTCTCATTTTTGATACAATGACAGCGAAACAACAGATCGTCGCAATCGTTGCAGACAATGCTTACGGGGTAGAATGGGACCTGTTTTAACTGCCTATGACATTTTTGAGCGGAAACTCTCACGTCTTCCTTCCGGCGCGAACCGATCTTAAAAGTCGGTCCTGGCATCTCAATTGCACTTTTTTGCACACATTTTGATTCGATGACAGCTCGACAACGGGACATCGCAACAGTTCGTAACGGGGCTTACACGGTACAATTGGACCTGCTACAGCCGCCTACGGCGTTTTTGAGCCCAAGTTCTAATGTCTTCATACTGGCGCGAGATGATCTTTTAAGTGAGTCGGAGGTGCAAATGCTGCTCCCGTTTTCTCATTTTTGATACAATGACAGCGAAACAACAGAACGTCGCAATCGTTGCAGACAATGCTTACTGGGTAGAATGGGACCTGTTTTAACTGCCTTTGACATTCTTGAGCGGAAATCTCACATCTTCCTACCGGCGCGAACCGATCTTAAAAGTCGGTCCTGGCATCTCAATTGCACTTTTTTGCACACATTTTGATTCGATGACAGCTCGACAACGGCACATCGCAACAGTTCGTAACGGGGCTTACACGGTACAATTGGACCTGCTACAGCCGCCTACGGCGTTTTTGAGCCCAAGTTCTAACGTCTTCATACTGGCGCGAGATGATCTTTTAAGTGAGTCGGAGGTGCAAATGCTGCTCCCGTTTTCTCATTTTTGATACAATGACAGCGAAACAACAGATCGTCGCAATCGTTGCAGACAATGCTTACGGGGTAGAATGGGACCTGTTTTAACTGCCTATGACATTTTTGAGCGGAAACTCTCACGTCTTCCTTCCGGCGCGAACCGATCTTAAAAGTCGGTCCTGGCATCTCAATTGCACTTTTTTGCACACATTTTGATTCGATGACAGCTCGACAACGGCACATCGCAACAGTTCGTAACGGGGCTTACACGGTACAACTGGACCTGCTACAGCCGCCTACGGCGTTTTTGAGCCCAAGTTCTAACGTCTTTATCCTGGCGCGAGATGATCTTTTAAGTGAGTCGGAGGTGCAAATGCTGCTCCCGTTTTCTCATTTTTGATACAATGACAGCGAAACAACAGAACGTCGCAATCGTTGCAGACAATGCTTACGGGGTAGAATGGGACCTGTTTTAACTGCCTATGACATTTTTGAGCGGAAACTCTCACGTCTTCCTACCGGCGCGAACCGATCTTAAAAGTCGGTCCTGGCATCTCAATTGCACTTTTTTGCACACATTTTGATTCGATGACAGCTCGACAACGGGACATCGCAACAGTTCGTAACGGGGCTTACACGGTACAATTGGACCTGCTACAGCCGCCTACGGCGTTTTTGAGCCCAAGTTCTAACGTCTTCATACTGGCGCGAGATGATCTTTTAAGTGAGTCGGAGGTGCAAATGCTGCTCCCGTTTTCTCATTTTTGATACAATGACAGCGAAACAACAGATCGTCGCAATCGTTGCAGACAATGCTTACGGGGTAGAATGGGACCTGTTTTAACTGCCTATGACATTTTTGAGCGGAAACTCTCACGTCTTCCTTCCGGCGCGAACCGATCTTAAAAGTCGGTCCTGGCATCTCAATTGCACTTTCTTGCACAAATTTTGATTCGATGACAGCTCGACAACGGGACATCGCAACAGTTCGTAACGGGGCTTACACGGTACAATTGGACCTGCTACAGCCGCCTACGGCGTTTTTGAGCCCAAGTTCTAACGTCTTCATACTGGCGCGAGATGATCTTTTAAGTGAGTCGGAGGTGCAAATGCTGCTCCCGTTTTCTCATTTTTGATACAATGACAGCGAAACAACAGATCGTCGCAATCGTTGCAGACAATGCTTACGGGGTAGAATGGGACCTGTTTTAACTGCCTATGACATTTTTGAGCGGAAACTCTCACGTCTTCCTTCCGGCGCGAACCGATCTTAAAAGTCGGTCCTGGCATCTCAATTGCACTTTTTTGCACACATTTTGATTCGATGACAGCTCGACAACGGCACATCGCAACAGTTCGTAACGGGGCTTACACGGTACAACTGGACCTGCTACAGCCGCCTACGGCGTTTTTGAGCCCAAGTTCTAACGTCTTCATACTGGCGCGAGATGATCTTTTAAGTGAGTCGGAGGTGCAAATGCTGCTCCCGTTTTCTCATTTTTGATACAATGACAGCGAAACAACAGAACGTCGCAATCGTTGCAGACAATGCTTACGGGGTAGAATGGGACCTGTTTTAACTGCCTATGACATTTTTGAGCGGAAACTCTCACGTCTTCCTACCGGCGCGAACCGATCTTAAAAGTCGGTCCTGGCATCTCAATTGCACTTTTTTGCACACATTTTGATTCGATGACAGCTCGACAACGGGACATCGCAACAGTTCGTAACGGGGCTTACACGGTACAATTGGACCTGCTACAGCCGCCTACGGCGTTTTTGAGCCCAAGTTCTAACGTCTTCATACTGGCGCGAGATGATCTTTTAAGTGAGTCGGAGGTGCAAATGCTGCTCCCGTTTTCTCATTTTTGATACAATGACAGCGAAACAACAGATCGTCGCAATCGTTGCAGACAATGCTTACGGGGTAGAATGGGACCTGTTTTAACTGCCTATGACATTTTTGAGCGGAAACTCTCACGTCTTCCTTCCGGCGCGAACCGATCTTAAAAGTCGGTCCTGGCATCTCAATTGCACTTTCTTGCACAAATTTTGATTCGATGACAGCTCGACAACGGGACATCGCAACAGTTCGTAACGGGGCTTACACGGTACAATTGGACCTGCTACAGCCGCCTACGGCGTTTTTGAGCCCAAGTTCTAACGTCTTCATACTGGCGCGAGATGATCTTTTAAGTGAGTCGGAGGTGCAAATGCTGCTCCCGTTTTCTCATTTTTGATACAATGACAGCGAAACAACAGATCGTCGCAATCGTTGCAGACAATGCTTACGGGGTAGAATGGGACCTGTTTTAACTGCCTATGACATTTTTGAGCGGAAACTCTCACGTCTTCCTTCCGGCGCGAACCGATCTTAAAAGTCGGTCCTGGCATCTCAATTGCACTTTTTTGCACACATTTTGATTCGATGACAGCTCGACAACGGCACATCGCAACAGTTCGTAACGGGGCTTACACGGTACAACTGGACCTGCTACAGCCGCCTACGGCGTTTTTGAGCCCAAGTTCTAACGTCTTCATACTGGCGCGAGATGATCTTTTAAGTGAGTCGGAGGTGCAAATGCTGCTCCCGTTTTCTCATTTTTGATACAATGACAGCGAAACAACAGAACGTCGCAATCGTTGCAGACAATGCTTACGGCGTAGAATGGGACCTGTTTTAACTGCCTATGACATTTTTGAGCGGAACCTCTCACGTCTTCCTACCGGCGCGAACCAATCTTAAAAGTCGGTCCTGGCATCTCCATTGCACTTTTTAGCACACATTTTGATTCGATGACAGCTCGACAACGGGACATCGCAACAGTTCGTAAAGGGGCCTACACGGTACAATTGGACCTGCTACAGCCGCCTACGGCGATTTGAGCCCAATTTCTAACGTCTTCATACTGGCGCGAGATGATCTTTTAAGTGAGTCGGAGGTGCAAATGCTGCTCCCGTTTTCTCATTTTTGATACAATGACAGCGAAACACCAGAACAACGCAATCGTTGCAGACAATGCTTACGGGGTGGAATGGGACCTGTTTTAACTGCCTATGACATTTTTGAGCGGAAACTCTCACGTCTTCCTACCGGCGCGAACCGATCTTAAAAGTCGGTCCTGGCATCTCAATTGCACTTTTTTGAACACATTTTGATTCGATGACAGCTCGACAACGAGACATCGCAACAGTTCGTAACGGGGCTTACACGGTACAATTGGACCTGCTGCAGCCGCCTACGGCGTTTTTGAGCCCAAGTTCTAACGTCTTCATACTGGCGCGAGATGATCTTTTAAGTGAGTGGGAGGTGCAAATGCTGCTCCCGTTTTCTCATTTTTGATACAATGACAGCGAAACACCAGAACAACGCAATCGTTGCAGACAATGCTTACGGGGTGGAATGGGACCTGTTTTAACTGCCTATGACATTTTTGAGCGGAAACTCTCACGTCTTCCTACCGGCGCGAACCGATCTTAAAAGTCGGTCCTGGCATCTCAATTGCACTTTTTTGCACACATTTTGATTCGATGACAGCTCGACAACGGCACATCGCAACAGTTCGTAACGGGGCTTACACGGTACAATTGGACCTGCTACAGCCGCCTACGGCGTTTTTGAGCCCAAGTTCTAACGTCTTCATACTGGCGCGAGATGATCTTTTAAGTGAGTCGGAGGTGTAAATGCTGCTCCTGTTTTCTCATTTTTGATACAATGACAGCGAAACAACAGAACGTCGCAATCGTTGCAGACAATGCTTACGGGGTAGAATGGGACCTGTTTTAACTGCCTATGACATTTTTGAGCGGAAACTCTCACGTCTTCCTACCGGCGCGAACCGATCTTAAAAGTCGGTCCTGGCATCTCAATTGCACTTTTTTGCACACATTTTGATTCGATGACAGCTCGACAACGGCACATCGCAACAGTTCGTAACGGGGCTTACACGGTACAATTGGACCTGCTACAGCCGCCTACGGCGTTTTTGAGCCCAAGTTCTAACGTCTTCATACTGGCGCGAGATGATCTTTTAAGTGAGTCGGAGGTGCAAATGCTGCTCCCGTTTTCTCATTTTTGATACAATGACAGCGAAACAACAGAACGTCGCAATCGTTGCAGACAATGCTTACGGGGTAGAATGGGACCTGTTTTAACTGCCTATGACATTTTTGAGCGGAAACTCTCACATCTTCCTACCGGCGCGAACCGATCTTAAAAGTCGGTCCTGGCATCTCAATTGCACTTTTTTGCACACATTTTGATTCGATGACAGCTCGACAACGGCACATCGCAACAGTTCGTAACGGGGCTTACACGGTACAATTGGACCTGCTACAGCCGCCTACGGCGTTTTTGAGCCCAAGTTCTAACGTCTTCATACTGGCGCGAGATGATCTTTTAAGTGAGTCGGAGGTGCAAATGCTGCTCCCGTTTTCTCATTTTTGATACAATGACAGCGAAACAACAGAACGTCGCAATCGTTGCAGACAATGCTTACGGGGTAGAATGGGACCTGTTTTAACTGCCTATGATATTTTTGAGCGGAAACTCTTACGTCTTCCTACCTGCGCGAACCGATCTTAAAAGTCGGTCCTGGCATCTCAATTGCACTTTTTTGCACACATTTTGATTCGATGACAGCTCGACAACGGCACATCGCAACAGTTCGTAACGGGGCTTACACGGTACAATTGGACCTGCTACAGCCGCCTACGGCGTTTTTGAGCCCAAGTTCTAACGTCTTCATACTGGCGCGAGATGATCTTTTAAGTGAGTCGGAGGTGCAAATGCTGCTCCTGTTTTCTCATTTTTGATACAATGACAGCGAAACAACAGAACGTCGCAATCGTTGCAGACAATGCTTACGGGGTAGAATGGGACCTGTTTTAACTGCCTATGACATTTTTGAGCGGAAACTCTCACATCTTCCTACCGGCGCGAACCGATCTTAAAAGTCGGTCCTGGCATCTCAATTGCACTTTTTTGCACACATTTTGATTCGATGACAGCTCGACAACGGCACATCGCAACAGTTCGTAACGGGGCTTACACGGTACAATTGGACCTGCTACAGCCGCCTACGGCGTTTTTGAGCCCAAGTTCTAACGTCTTCATACTGGCGCGAGATGATCTTTTAAGTGAGTCGGAGGTGCAAATGCTGCTCCCGTTTTCTCATTTTTGATACAATGACAGCGAAACAACAGAACGTCGCAATCGTTGCAGACAATGCTTACGGGGTAGAATGGGACCTGTTTTAACTGCCTATGACATTTTTGAGCGGAAACTCTCACGTCTTCCTACCGGCGCGAACCGATCTTAAAAGTCGGTCCTGGCATCTCAATTGCACTTTTTTGCACACATTTTGATTCGATGACAGCTCGACAACGGCACATCGCAACAGTTCGTAACGGGGCTTACACGGTACAATTGGACCTGCTACAGCCGCCTACGGCGTTTTTGAGCCCAAGTTCTAACGTCTTCATACTGGCGCGAGATGATCTTTTAAGTGAGTCGGAGGTGCAAATGCTGCTCCCGTTTTCTCATTTTTGATACAATGACAGCGAAACAACAGAACGTCGCAATCGTTGCAGACAATGCTTACGGGGTAGAATGGGACCTGTTTTAACTGCCTATGACATTTTTGAGCGGAAACTCTCACGTCTTCCTACCGGCGCGAACCGATCTTAAAAGTCGGTCCTGGCATCTCAATTGCACTTTTTTGCACACATTTTGATTCGATGACAGCTCGACAACGGCACATCGCAACAGTTCGTAACGGGGCTTACACGGTACAATTGGACCTGCTACAGCCGCCTACGGCGTGTTTGAGCCCAAGTTCTAACGTCTTCATACTGGCGCGAGATGATCTTTTAAGTGAGTCGGAGGTGCAAATGCTGCTCCCTTTTTCTCATTTTTGATACAATGACAGCGAAACAACAGAACGTCGCAATCGTTGCAGACAATGCTTACGGGGTAGAATGGGACCTGTTTTAACTGCCTATGACATTTTTGAGCGGAAACTCTCACGTCTTCCTACCGGCGCGAACCGATCTTAAAAGTCGGTCCTGGCATCTCAATTGCACTTTTTTGCACACATTTTGATTCGATGACAGCTCGACAACGGCACATCGCAACAGTTCGTAACGGGGCTTACACGGTACAATTGGACCTGCTACAGCCGCCTACGGCGTTTTTGAGCCCAAGTTCTAACGTCTTCATACTGGCGCGAGATGATCTTTTAAGTGAGTCGGAGGTGCAAATGCTGCTCCCGTTTTCTCATTTTTGATACAATGACAGCGAAACAACAGAACGTCGCAATCGTTGCAGACAATGCTTACGGGGTAGAATGGGACCTGTTTTAACTGCCTATGACATTTTTGAGCGGAAACTCTCACGTCTTCTTACCGGCGCGAACCGATCTTAAAAGTCGGTACTGGCATCTCAATTGCACCTTTTTGCACACATTTTGATTCGATGACAGCTCGACAACGGCACATCGCAACAGTTCGTAACGGGGCTTACACGGTACAATTGGACCTGCTACAGCCGCCTACGGCGTTTTTGAGCCCAAGTTCTAACGTCTTCATACTGGCGCGAGATGATCTTTTAAGTGAGTCGGAGGTGCAAATGCTGCTCCCGTTTTCTCATTTTTGATACAATGACAGCGAAACAACAGAACGTCGCAATCGTTGCAGACAATGCTTACGGGGTAGAATGGGACCTGTTTTAACTACCTATGACATTTTTGAGCGGAAACTCTCATGTCTTCCTACCGGCGCGAACCGATCTTAAAAGTCGGTCCTGGCATCTCAATTGCACTTTTTTGCACACATTTTGATTCGATGACAGCTCGACAACGGCACATCGCAACAGTTCGTAACGGGGCTTACACGGTACAATTGGACCTGCTACAGCCGCCTACGGCGTTTTTGAGCCCAAGTTCTAACGTCTTCATACTGGCGCGAGATGATCTTTTAAGTGAGTCGGAGGTGCAAATGCTGCTCCCGTTTTCTCATTTTTGATACAATGACAGCGAAACAACAGAACGTCGCAATCGTTGCAGACAATGCTTACGGGGTAGAATGGGACCTGTTTTAACTGCCTATGACATTTTTGAGCGGAAACTCTCACGTCTTCCTACCGGCGCGAACCGATCTTAAAAGTCGGTCCTGGCATCTCAATTGCACCTTTTTGCACACATTTTGATTCGATGACAGCTCGACAACGGCACATCGCAACAGTTCGTAACGGGGCTTACACGGTACAATTGGACCTGCTACAGCCGCCTACGGCGTTTTTGAGCCCAAGTTCTAACGTCTTCATACTGGCGCGAGATGATCTTTTAAGTGAGTCGGAGGTGCAAATGCTGCTCCCGTTTTCTCATTTTTGATACAATGACAGCGAAACAACAGAACGTCGCAATCGTTGCAGACAATGCTTACGGGGTAGAATGGGACCTGTTTTAACTGCCTATGACATTTTTGAGCGGAAACTCTCACGTCTTCCTACCGGCGCGAACCGATCTTAAAAGTCGGTCCTGGCATCTCAATTGCACTTTTTTGCACACATTTTGATTCGATGACAGCTCGACAACGGCACATCGCAACAGTTCGTAACGGGGCTTACACGGTACAATTGGACCTGCTACAGCCGCCTACGGCGTTTTTGAGCCCAAGTTCTAACGTCTTCATACTGGCGCGAGATGATCTTTTAAGTGAGTCGGAGGTGCAAATGCTGCTCCCGTTTTCTCATTTTTGATACAATGACAGCGAAACAACAGAACGTCGCAATCGTTGCAGACAATGCTTACGGGGTAGAATGGGACCTGTTTTAACTGCCTATGACATTTTTGAGCGGAAACTCTCACGTCTTCCTACCGGCGCGAACCGATCTTAAAAGTCGGTCCTGGCATCTCAATTGCACTTTTTTGCACACATTTTGATTCGATGACAGCTCGACAACGGCACATCGCAACAGTTCGTAACGGGGCTTACACGGTACAATTGGACCTGCTACAGCCGCCTACGGCGTTTTGAGCCCAAGTTCTAACGTCTTCATACTGGCGCGAGATGATCTTTTAAGTGAGTCGGAGGTGCAAATGCTGCTCCCGTTTTCTCATTTTTGATACAATGACAGCGAAACAACAGAACGTCGCAATCGTTGCAGACAATGCTTACGGGGTAGAATGGGACCTGTTTTAACTGCCTATGACATTTTTGAGCGGAAACTCTCACGTCTTCCTACCGGCGCGAACCGATCTTAAAAGTCGGTCCTGGCATCTCAATTGCACTTTTTTGCACACATTTTGATTCGATGACAGCTCGACAACGGCACATCGCAACAGTTCGTAACGGGGCTTACACGGTACAATTGGACCTGCTACAGCCGCCTACGGCGGGTTGAGCCCAAGTTCTAACGTCTTCATACTGGCGCGAGATGATCTTTTAAGTGAGTCGGAGGTGCAAATGCTGCTCCCGTTTTCTCATTTTTGATACAATGACAGCGAAACAACAGAACGTCGCAATCGTTGCAGACAATGCTTACGGGGTAGAATGGGACCTGTTTTAACTGCCTATGACATTTTTGAGCGGAAACTCTCACGTCTTCCTACCGGCGCGAACCGATCTTAAAAGTCGGTCCTGGCATCTCAATTGCACTTTTTTGCACACATTTTGATTCGATGACAGCTCGACAACGGCACATCGCAACAGTTCGTAACGGGGCTTACACGGTACAATTGGACCTGCTACAGCCGCCTACGGCGTATTTGAGGCCAAGTTCTAACGTCTTCATACTGGCGCGAGATGATCTTTTAAGTGAGTCGGAGGTGCAAATGCTGCTCCCGTTTTCTCATTTTTGATACAATGACAGCGAAACAACAGAACGTCGCAATCGTTGCAGACAATGCTTACGGGGTAGAATGGGACCTGTTTTAACTGCCTATGACATTTTTGAGCGGAAACTCTCACGTCTTCCTACCGGCGCGAACCGATCTTAAAAGTCGGTCCTGGCATCTCAATTGCACTATTTTGCACACATTTTGATTCGATGACAGCTCGACAACGGCACATCGCAACAGTTCGTAACGGGGCTTGCACGGTACAATTGGACCTGCTACAGCCGCCTACGGCGTTTTTGAGCCCAAGTTCTAACGTCTTCATACTGGCGCGAGATGATCTTTTAAGTGAGTCGGAGGTGCAAATGCTGCTCCCGTTTTCTCATTTTTGATACAATGACAGCGAAACAACAGAACGTCGCAATCGTTGCAGACAATGCTTACGGGGTAGAATGGGACCTGTTTTAACTGCCTATGACATTTTTGAGCGGAAACTCTCACGTCTTCCTACCGGCGCGAACCGATCTTAAAAGTCGGTCCTGGCATCTCAATTGCACTTTTTTGCACACATTTTGATTCGATGACAGCTCGACAACGGCACATCGCAACAGTTCGTAACGGGGCTTACACGGTACAATTGGACCTGCTACAGCCGCCTACGGCGTTTTTGAGCCCAAGTTCTAACGTCTTCATACTGGCGCGAGATGATCTTTTAAGTGAGTCGGAGGTGCAAATGCTGCTCCCGTTTTCTCATTTTTGATACAATGACAGCGAAACAACAGAACGTCGCAATCGTTGCAGACAATGCTTACGGGGTAGAATGGGACCTGTTTTAACTGCCTATGACATTTTTGAGCGGAAACTCTCACGTCTTCCTACCGGCGCGAACCGATCTTAAAAGTCGGTCCTGGCATCTCAATTGCACTTTTTGCACACATTTTGATTCGATGACAGCTCGACAACGGCACATCGCAACAGTTCGTAACGGGGCTTACACGGTACAATTGGACCTGCTACAGCCGCCTACGGCGTTTTTGAGCCCAAGTTCTAACGTCTTCATACTGGCGCGAGATGATCTTTTAAGTGAGTCGGAGGTGCAAATGCTGCTCCCGTTTTCTCATTTTTGATACAATGACAGCGAAACAACAGAACGTCGCAATCGTTGCAGACAATGCTTACGGGGTAGAATGGGACCTGTTTTAACTGCCTATGACATTTTTGAGCGGAAACTCTCACGTCTTCCTACCGGCGCGAACCGATCTTAAAAGTCGGTCCTGGCATCTCAATTGCACTTTTTTGCACACATTTTGATTCGATGACAGCTCGACAACGGCACATCGCAACAGTTCGTAACGGGGCTTACACGGTACAATTGGACCTGCTACAGCCGCCTACGGCGGTTTTGAGCCCAAGTTCTAACGTCTTCATACTGGCGCGAGATGATCTTTTAAGTGAGTCGGAGGTGCAAATGCTGCTCCCGTTTTCTCATTTTTGATACAATGACAGCGAAACAACAGAACGTCGCAATCGTTGCAGACAATGCTTACGGGGTAGAATGGGACCTGTTTTAACTGCCTATGACATTTTTGAGCGGAAACTCTCACGTCTTCCTACCGGCGCGAACCGATCTTAAAAGTCGGTCCTGGCATCTCAATTGCACTTTTTTGCACACATTTTGATTCGATGACAGCTCGACAACGGCACATCGCAACAGTTCGTAACGGGGCTTACACGGTACAATTGGACCTGCTACAGCCGCCTACGGCGTCTTTGAGCCCAAGTTCTAACGTCTTCATACTGGCGCGAGATGATCTTTTAAGTGAGTCGGAGGTGCAAATGCTGCTCCCGTTTTCTCATTTTTGATACAATGACAGCGAAACAACAGAACGTCGCAATCGTTGCAGACAATGCTTACGGGGTAGAATGGGACCTGTTTTAACTGCCTATGACATTTTTGAGCGGAAACTCTCACGTCTTCCTACCGGCGCGAACCGATCTTAAAAGTCGGTCCTGGCATCTCAATTGCACTTTTTTGCACACATTTTGATTCGATGACAGCTCGACAACGGCACATCGCAACAGTTCGTAACGGGGCTTACACGGTACAATTGGACCTGCTACAGCCGCCTACGGCGTTTTTGAGCCCAAGTTCTAACGTCTTCATACTGGCGCGAGATGATCTTTTAAGTGAGTCGGAGGTGCAAATGCTGCTCCCGTTTTCTCATTTTTGATACAATGACAGCGAAACAACAGAACGTCGCAATCGTTGCAGACAATGCTTACGGGGTAGAATGGGACCTGTTTTAACTGCCTATGACATTTTTGAGCGGAAACTCTCACGTCTTCCTACCGGCGCGAACCGATCTTAAAAGTCGGTCCTGGCATCTCAATTGCACTTTTTGCACACATTTTGATTCGATGACAGCTCGACAACGGCACATCGCAACAGTTCGTAACGGGGCTTACACGGTACAATTGGACCTGCTACAGCCGCCTACGGCGTTTTTGAGCCCAAGTTCTAACGTCTTCATACTGGCGCGAGATGATCTTTTAAGTGAGTCGGAGGTGCAAATGCTGCTCCCGTTTTCTCATTTTTGATACAATGACAGCGAAACAACAGAACGTCGCAATCGTTGCAGACAATGCTTACGGGGTAGAATGGGACCTGTTTTAACTGCCTATGACATTTTTGAGCGGAAACTCTCACGTCTTCCTACCGGCGCGAACCGATCTTAAAAGTCGGTCCTGGCATCTCAATTGCACTTTTTTGCACACATTTTGATTCGATGACAGCTCGACAACGGCACATCGCAACAGTTCGTAACGGGGCTTACACGGTACAATTGGACCTGCTACAGCCGCCTACGGCGTTTTTGAGCCCAAGTTCTAACGTCTTCATACTGGCGCGAGATGATCTTTTAAGTGAGTCGGAGGTGCAAATGCTGCTCCCGTTTTCTCATTTTTGATACAATGACAGCGAAACAACAGAACGTCGCAATCGTTGCAGACAATGCTTACGGGGTAGAATGGGACCTGTTTTAACTGCCTATGACATTTTTGAGCGGAAACTCTCACGTCTTCCTACCGGCGCGAACCGATCTTAAAAGTCGGTCCTGGCATCTCAATTGCACTTTTTTGCACACATTTTGATTCGATGACAGCTCGACAACGGCACATCGCAACAGTTCGTAACGGGGCTTACACGGTACAATTGGACCTGCTACAGCCGCCTACGGCGGATTTGAGCCCAAGATCTAACGTCTTCATACTGGCGCGAGATGATCTTTTAAGTGAGTCGGAGGTGCAAATGCTGCTCCCGTTTTCTCATTTTTGATACAATGACAGCGAAACAACAGAACGTCGCAATCGTTGCAGACAATGCTTACGGGGTAGAATGGGACCTGTTTTAACTGCCTATGACATTTTTGAGCGGAAACTCTCACGTCTTCCTACCGGCGCGAACCGATCTTAAAAGTCGGTCCTGGCATCTCAATTGCACTTTTTTGCACACATTTTGATTCGATGACAGCTCGACAACGGCACATCGCAACAGTTCGTAACGGGGCTTACACGTTACAATTGGGCCTGCGACAGCCGCCTACGGCGTTTTTGAGCCCAAGTTCTAACGTCTTCATACTGGCGCGAGATGATCTTTTAAGTGAGTCGGAGGTGCAAATGCTGCTCCCGTTTTCTCATTTTTGATACAATGACAGCGAAACAACAGAACGTCGCAATCGTTGCAGACAATGCTTACGGGGTAGAATGGGACCTGTTTTAACTGCCTATGACATTTTTGAGCGGAAACTCTCACGTCTTCCTACCGGCGCGAACCGATCTTAAAAGTCGGTCCTGGCATCTCAATTGCACTTTTTTGCACACATTTTGATTCGATGACAGCTCGACAACGGCACATCGCAACAGTTCGTAACGGGGCTTACACGGTACAATTGGACCTGCTACAGCCGCCTACGGCGTTTTTGAGCCCAAGTTCTAACGTCTTCATACTGGCGCGAGATGATCTTTTAAGTGAGTCGGAGGTGCAAATGCTGCTCCCGTTTTCTCATTTTTGATACAATGACAGCGAAACAACAGAACGTCGCAATCGTTGCAGACAATGCTTACGGGGTAGAATGGGACCTGTTTTAACTGCCTATGACATTTTTGAGCGGAAACTCTCACGTCTTCCTACCGGCGCGAACCGATCTTAAAAGTCGGTCCTGGCATCTCAATTGCACTTTTTTGCACACATTTTGATTCGATGTCACCTCGACAACGGCACATCGCAACAGTTCGTAACGGGGCTTACACGGTACAATTGGACCTGCTACAGCCGCCTACGGCGTTTTTGAGCCAAGTTCTAACGTCTTCATACTGGCGCGAGATGATCTTTTAAGTGAGTCGGAGGTGCAAATGCTGCTCCCGTTTTCTCATTTTTGATACAATGACAGCGAAACAACAGAACGTCGCAATCGTTGCAGACAATGCTTACGGGGTAGAATGGGACCTGTTTTAACTGCCTATGACATTTTTGAGCGGAAACTCTCACGTCTTCCTACCGGCGCGAACCGATCTTAAAAGTCGGTCCTGGCATCTCAATTGCACTTTTTTGCACACATTTTGATTCGATGACAGCTCGACAACGGCACATCGCAACAGTTCGTAACGGGGCTTACACGGTACAATTGGACCTGCTACAGCCGCCTACGGCGTTATTGAGCCGAAGTTCTAACGTCTTCATACTGGCGCGAGATGATCTTTTAAGTGAGTCGGAGGTGCAAATGCTGCTCCCGTTTTCTCATTTTTGATACAATGACAGCGAAACAACAGAACGTCGCAATCGTTGCAGACAATGCTTACGGGGTAGAATGGGACCTGTTTTAACTGCCTATGACATTTTTGAGCGGAAACTCTCACGTCTTCCTACCGGCGCGAACCGATCTTAAAAGTCGGTCCTGGCATCTCAATTGCACTTTTTTGCACACATTTTGATTCGATGACAGCTCGACAACGGCACATCGCAACAGTTCGTAACGGGGCTTACACGGTACAATTGGACCTGCTACAGCCGCCTACGGCGTTTTTGAGCCAAGTTCTAACGTCTTCATACTGGCGCGAGATGATCTTTTAAGTGAGTCGGAGGTGCAAATGCTGCTCCCGTTTTCTCATTTTTGATACAATGACAGCGAAACAACAGAACGTCGCAATCGTTGCAGACAATGCTTACGGGGTAGAATGGGACCTGTTTTAACTGCCTATGACATTTTTGAGCGGAAACTCTCACGTCTTCCTACCGGCGCGAACCGATCTTAAAAGTCGGTCCTGGCATCTCAATTGCACTTTTTTGCACACATTTTGATTCGATGACAGCTCGACAACGGCACATCGCAACAGTTCGTAACGGGGCTTACACGGTACAATTGGACCTGCTACAGCCGCCTACGGCGTTTTTGAGCCAAGTTCTAACGTCTTCATACTGGCGCGAGATGATCTTTTAAGTGAGTCGGAGGTGCAAATGCTGCTCCCGTTTTCTCATTTTTGATACAATGACAGCGAAACAACAGAACGTCGCAATCGTTGCAGACAATGCTTACGGGGTAGAATGGGACCTGTTTTAACTGCCTATGACATTTTTGAGCGGAAACTCTCACGTCTTCCTACCGGCGCGAACCGATCTTAAAAGTCGGTCCTGGCATCTCAATTGCACTTTTTTGCACACATTTTGATTCGATGACAGCTCGACAACGGCACATCGCAACAGTTCGTAACGGGGCTTACACGGTACAATTGGACCTGCTACAGCCGCCTACGGGGGTGTTGACGCCAAGTTCTAACGTCTTCATACTGGCGCGAGATGATCTTTTAAGTGAGTCGGAGGTGCAAATGCTGCTCCCGTTTTCTCATTTTTGATACAATGACAGCGAAACAACAGAACGTCGCAATCGTTGCAGACAATGCTTACGGGGTAGAATGGGACCTGTTTTAACTGCCTATGACATTTTTGAGCGGAAACTCTCACGTCTTCCTACCGGCGCGAACCGATCTTAAAAGTCGGTCCTGGCATCTCAATTGCACTTTTTGCACACATTTTGATTCGATGACAGCTCGACAACGGCACATCGCAACAGTTCGTAACGGGGCTTACACGGTACAATTGGCCCTGCTACAGCCGCCTACGGCGTTTTGAGCCAAGTTCTAACGTCTTCATACTGGCGCGAGATGATCTTTTAAGTGAGTCGGAGGTGCAAATGCTGCTCCCGTTTTCTCATTTTTGATACAATGACAGCGAAACAACAGAACGTCGCAATCGTTGCAGACAATGCTTACGGGGTAGAATGGGACCTGTTTTAACTGCCTATGACATTTTTGAGCGGAAACTCTCACGTCTTCCTACCGGCGCGAACCGATCTTAAAAGTCGGTCCTGGCATCTCAATTGCACTTTTTTGCACACATTTTGATTCGATGACAGCTCGACAACGGCACATCGCAACAGTTCGTAACGGGGCTTACACGGTACAATTGGACCTGCTACAGCCGCCTACGGCGTTTTGAGCCCAAGTTCTAACGTCTTCATACTGGCGCGAGATGATCTTTTAAGTGAGTCGGAGGTGCAAATGCTGCTCCCGTTTTCTCATTTTTGATACAATGACAGCGAAACAACAGAACGTCGCAATCGTTGCAGACAATGCTTACGGGGTAGAATGGGACCTGTTTTAACTGCCTATGACATTTTTGAGCGGAAACTCTCACGTCTTCCTACCGGCGCGAACCGATCTTAAAAGTCGGTCCTGGCATCTCAATTGCACTTTTTGCACACATTTTGATTCGATGACAGCTCGACAACGGCACATCGCAACAGTTCGTAACGGGGCTTACACGGTACAATTGGACCTGCTACAGCCGCCTACGGCGTTTTGAGCCAAGTTCTAACGTCTTCATACTGGCGCGAGATGATCTTTTAAGTGAGTCGGAGGTGCAAATGCTGCTCCCGTTTTCTCATTTTTGATACAATGACAGCGAAACAACAGAACGTCGCAATCGTTGCAGACAATGCTTACGGGGTAGAATGGGACCTGTTTTAACTGCCTATGACATTTTTGAGCGGAAACTCTCACGTCTTCCTACCGGCGCGAACCGATCTTAAAAGTCGGTCCTGGCATCTCAATTGCACTTTTTTGCACACATTTTGATTCGATGACAGCTCGACAACGGCACATCGCAACAGTTCGTAACGGGGCTTACACGGTACAATTGGACCTGCTACAGCCGCCTACGGCGTTTTGAGCCCAAGTTCTAACGTCTTCATACTGGCGCGAGATGATCTTTTAAGTGAGTCGGAGGTGCAAATGCTGCTCCCGTTTTCTCATTTTTGATACAATGACAGCGAAACAACAGAACGTCGCAATCGTTGCAGACAATGCTTACGGGGTAGAATGGGACCTGTTTTAACTGCCTATGACATTTTTGAGCGGAAACTCTCACGTCTTCCTACCGGCGCGAACCGATCTTAAAAGTCGGTCCTGGCATCTCAATTGCACTTTTTTGCACACATTTTGATTCGATGACAGCTCGACAACGGCACATCGCAACAGTTCGTAACGGGGCTTACACGGTACAATTGGACCTGCTACAGCCGCCTACGGCGTTTTTGAGCCCAAGTTCTAACGTCTTCATACTGGCGCGAGATGATCTTTTAAGTGAGTCGGAGGTGCAAATGCTGCTCCCGTTTTCTCATTTTTGATACAATGACAGCGAAACAACAGAACGTCGCAATCGTTGCAGACAATGCTTACGGGGTAGAATGGGACCTGTTTTAACTGCCTATGACATTTTTGAGCGGAAACTCTCACGTCTTCCTACCGGCGCGAACCGATCTTAAAAGTCGGTCCTGGCATCTCAATTGCACTTTTTTGCACACATTTTGATTCGATGACAGCTCGACAACGGCACATCGCAACAGTTCGTAACGGGGCTTACACGGTACAATTGGACCTGCTACAGCCGCCTACGGCGTTTTTGAGAGCAAGTTCTAACGTCTTCATACTGGCGCGAGATGATCTTTTAAGTGAGTCGGAGGTGCAAATGCTGCTCCCGTTTTCTCATTTTTGATACAATGACAGCGAAACAACAGAACGTCGCAATCGTTGCAGACAATGCTTACGGGGTAGAATGGGACCTGTTTTAACTGCCTATGACATTTTTGAGCGGAAACTCTCACGTCTTCCTACCGGCGCGAACCGATCTTAAAAGTCGGTCCTGGCATCTCAATTGCACTTTTTGCACACATTTTGATTCGATGACAGCTCGACAACGGCACATCGCAACAGTTCGTAACGGGGCTTACACGGTACAATTGGACCTGCTACAGCCGCCTACGGCGTTTTTGAGCCCAAGTTCTAACGTCTTCATACTGGCGCGAGATGATCTTTTAAGTGAGTCGGAGGTGCAAATGCTGCTCCCGTTTTCTCATTTTTGATACAATGACAGCGAAACAACAGAACGTCGCAATCGTTGCAGACAATGCTTACGGGGTAGAATGGGACCTGTTTTAACTGCCTATGACATTTTTGAGCGGAAACTCTCACGTCTTCCTACCGGCGCGAACCGATCTTAAAAGTCGGTCCTGGCATCTCAATTGCACTTTTTTGCACACATTTTGATTCGATGACAGCTCGACAACGGCACATCGCAACAGTTCGTAACGGGGCTTACACGGTACAATTGGACCTGCTACAGCCGCCTACGGGGTTTTGAGCCCAAGTTCTAACGTCTTCATACTGGCGCGAGATGATCTTTTAAGTGAGTCGGAGGTGCAAATGCTGCTCCCGTTTTCTCATTTTTGATACAATGACAGCGAAACAACAGAACGTCGCAATCGTTGCAGACAATGCTTACGGGGTAGAATGGGACCTGTTTTAACTGCCTATGACATTTTTGAGCGGAAACTCTCACGTCTTCCTACCGGCGCGAACCGATCTTAAAAGTCGGTCCTGGCATCTCAATTGCACTTTTTTGCACACATTTTGATTCGATGACAGCTCGACAACGGCACATCGCAACAGTTCGTAACGGGGCTTACACGGTACAATTGGACCTGCTACAGCCGCCTACGGCGTTTTTGAGCCCAAGTTCTAACGTCTTCATACTGGCGCGAGATGATCTTTTAAGTGAGTCGGAGGTGCAAATGCTGCTCCCGTTTTCTCATTTTTGATACAATGACAGCGAAACAACAGAACGTCGCAATCGTTGCAGACAATGCTTACGGGGTAGAATGGGACCTGTTTTAACTGCCTATGACATTTTTGAGCGGGAAACTCTCACGTCTTCCTACCGGCGCGAACCGATCTTTAAAAGTCGGTCCTGGCATCTCAATTGCACTTTTTTGCACACATTTTGATTCGATGACAGCTCGACAACGGCACATCGCAACAGTTCGTAACGGGGCTTACACGGTACAATTGGACCTGCTACAGCCGCCTACGGCGTTTTTGAGCCCAAGTTCTAACGTCTTCATACTGGCGCGAGAGGATCTTTTAAGTGAGTCGGAGGTGCAAATGCTGCTCCCGTTTTCTCATTTTTGATACAATGACAGCGAAACAACAGAACGTCGCAATCGTTGCAGACAATGCTTACGGGGTAGAATGGGACCTGTTTTAACTGCCTATGACATTTTTGAGCGGAAACTCTCACGTCTTCCTACCGGCGCGAACCGATCTTAAAAGTCGGTCCTGGCATCTCAATTGCACTTTTTTGCACACATTTTGATTCGATGACAGCTCGACAACGGCACATCGCAACAGTTCGTAACGGGGCTTACACGGTACAATTGGACCTGCTACAGCCGCCTACGGCGTTTTGAGCCAAGTTCTAACGTCTTCATACTGGCGCGAGATGATCTTTTAAGTGAGTCGGAGGTGCAAATGCTGCTCCCGTTTTCTCATTTTTGATACAATGACAGCGAAACAACAGAACGTCGCAATCGTTGCAGACAATGCTTACGGGGTAGAATGGGACCTGTTTTAACTGCCTATGACATTTTTGAGCGGAAACTCTCACGTCTTCCTACCGGCGCGAACCGATCTTTAAAAGTCGGTCCTGGCATCTCAATTGCACTTTTTTGCACACATTTTGATTCGATGACAGCTCGACAACGGCACATCGCAACAGTTCGTAACGGGGGTTACACGCTACAATTGGACCTGCTACAGCCGCCTACTGGCTTTTTGCGCCCAAGTTCTAACGTCTTCATACTGGCGCGAGATGATCTTTTAAGTGAGTCGGAGGTGCAAATGCTGCTCCCGTTTTCTCATTTTTGATACAATGACAGCGAAACAACAGAACGTCGCAATCGTTGCAGACAATGCTTACGGGGTAGAATGGGACCTGTTTTAACTGCCTATGACATTTTTGAGCGGAAACTCTCACGTCTTCCTACCGGCGCGAACCGATCTTAAAAGTCGGTCCTGGCATCTCAATTGCACTTTTTTGCACACATTTTGATTCGATGACAGCTCGACAACGGCACATCGCAACAGTTCGTAACGGGGCTTACACGGTACAATTGGACCTGCTACAGCCGCCTACGGCGTTTTTGAGCCAAGTTCTAACGTCTTCATACTGGCGCGAGATGATCTTTTAAGTGAGTCGGAGGTGCAAATGCTGCTCCCGTTTTCTCATTTTTGATACAATGACAGCGAAACAACAGAACGTCGCAATCGTTGCAGACAATGCTTACGGGGTAGAATGGGACCTGTTTTAACTGCCTATGACATTTTTGAGCGGAAACTCTCACGTCTTCCTACCGGCGCGAACCGATCTTAAAAGTCGGTCCTGGCATCTCAATTGCACTTTTTTGCACACATTTTGATTCGATGACAGCTCGACAACGGCACATCGCAACAGTTCGTAACGGGGCTTACACGGTACAATTGGACCTGCTACAGCCGCCTACGGCGTTTTTGAGCCCAAGTTCTAACGTCTTCATACTGGCGCGAGATGATCTTTTAAGTGAGTCGGAGGTGCAAATGCTGCTCCCGTTTTCTCATTTTTGATACAATGACAGCGAAACAACAGAACGTCGCAATCGTTGCAGACAATGCTTACGGGGTAGAATGGGACCTGTTTTAACTGCCTATGACATTTTTGAGCGGAAACTCTCACGTCTTCCTACCGGCGCGAACCGATCTTAAAAGTCGGTCCTGGCATCTCAATTGCACTTTTTTGCACACATTTTCATTCGACAACAGCTCAACAACGGGACATCGCAACAGTTCGTAACGGGGCTTACACGGTACAATTGGACCTGCTACAGCCGCCTACGGCGTTTTTGAGAGCAAGTTCTAACGTCTTCATACTGGCGCGAGATGATCTTTTAAGTGAGTCGGAGGTGCAAATGCTGCTCCCGTTTTCTCATTTTTGATACAATGACAGCGAAACAACAGAACGTCGCAATCGTTGCAGACAATGCTTACGGGGTAGAATGGGACCTGTTTTAACTGCCTATGACATTTTTGAGCGGAAATTCTCACGTCTTCCTACCGGCGCGAACCGATCTTAAAAGTCGGTCCTGGCATCTCAATTGCACTTTTTTGCACACATTTTGATTCGATGACAGCTCGACAACGGCACATCGCAACAGTTCGTAACGGGGCTTACACGGTACAATTGGACCTGCTACAGCCGCCTACGGCGTATTTGAGCCCAAGTTCTAACGTCTTCATACTGGCGCGAGATGATCTTTTAAGTGAGTCGGAGGTGCAAATGCTGCTCCCGTTTTCTCATTTTTGATACAATGACAGCGAAACAACAGAACGTCGCAATCGTTGCAGACAATGCTTACGGGGTAGAATGGGACCTGTTTTAACTGCCTATGACATTTTTGAGCGGAAACTCTCACGTCTTCCTACCGGCGCGAACCGATCTTAAAAGTCGGTCCTGGCATCTCAATTGCACTTTTTTGCACACATTTTGATTCGATGACAGCTCGACAACGGCACATCGCAACAGTTCGTAACGGGGCTTACACGGTACAATTGGACCTGCTACAGCCGCCTACGGCGTTTTTGAGGCCAAGTTCTAACGTCTTCATACTGGCGCGAGATGATCTTTTAAGTGAGTCGGAGGTGCAAATGCTGCTCCCGTTTTCTCATTTTTGATACAATGACAGCGAAACAACAGAACGTCGCAATCGTTGCAGACAATGCTTACGGGGTAGAATGGGACCTGTTTTAACTGCCTATGACATTTTTGAGCGGAAACTCTCACGTCTTCCTACCGGCGCGAACCGATCTTAAAAGTCGGTCCTGGCATCTCAATTGCACTTTTTTGCACACATTTTGATTCGATGACAGCTCGACAACGGCACATCGCAACAGTTCGTAACGGGGCTTACACGGTACAATTGGACCTGCTACAGCCGCCTACGGCGTTTTGAGCCAAGTTCTAACGTCTTCATACTGGCGCGAGATGATCTTTTAAGTGAGTCGGAGGTGCAAATGCTGCTCCCGTTTTCTCATTTTTGATACAATGACAGCGAAACAACAGAACGTCGCAATCGTTGCAGACAATGCTTACGGGGTAGAATGGGACCTGTTTTAACTGCCTATGACATTTTTGAGCGGAAACTCTCACGTCTTCCTACCGGCGCGAACCGATCTTAAAAGTCGGTCCTGGCATCTCAATTGCACTCTTTTCGCAGCATTTTGATTCCTTGACTCCTCGACAACGGCACATCGCAACAGTTCGTAACGGGGCTTACACGGTACAATTGGACCTGCTACAGCCGCCTACGGCGTTTTTGAGCCAAGTTCTAACGTCTTCATACTGGCGCGAGATGATCTTTTAAGTGAGTCGGAGGTGCAAATGCTGCTCCCGTTTTCTCATTTTTGATACAATGACAGCGAAACAACAGAACGTCGCAATCGTTGCAGACAATGCTTACGGGGTAGAATGGGACCTGTTTTAACTGCCTATGACATTTTTGAGCGGAAACTCTCACGTCTTCCTACCGGCGCGAACCGATCTTAAAAGTCGGTCCTGGCATCTCAATTGCACTTTTTTGCACACATTTTGATTCGATGACAGCTCGACAACGGCACATCGCAACAGTTCGTAACGGGGCTTACACGGTACAATTGGACCTGCTACAGCCGCCTACGGCGTTTTTGACGGCAAGTTCTAACGTCTTCATACTGGCGCGAGATGATCTTTTAAGTGAGTCGGAGGTGCAAATGCTGCTCCCGTTTTCTCATTTTTGATACAATGACAGCGAAACAACAGAACGTCGCAATCGTTGCAGACAATGCTTACGGGGTAGAATGGGACCTGTTTTAACTGCCTATGACATTTTTGAGCGGAAACTCTCACGTCTTCCTACCGGCGCGAACCGATCTTAAAAGTCGGTCCTGGCATCTCAATTGCACTTTTTTGCACACATTTTGATTCGATGACAGCTCGACAACGGCACATCGCAACAGTTCGTAACGGGGCTTACACGGTACAATTGGACCTGCTACAGCCGCCTACGGCGTTTTTGAGCCCAAGTTCTAACGTCTTCATACTGGCGCGAGATGATCTTTTAAGTGAGTCGGAGGTGCAAATGCTGCTCCCGTTTTCTCATTTTTGATACAATGACAGCGAAACAACAGAACGTCGCAATCGTTGCAGACAATGCTTACGGGGTAGAATGGGACCTGTTTTAACTGCCTATGACATTTTTGAGCGGAAACTCTCACGTCTTCCTACCGGCGCGAACCGATCTTAAAAGTCGGTCCTGGCATCTCAATTGCACTTTTTTGCACACATTTTGATTCGATGACAGCTCGACAACGGCACATCGCAACAGTTCGTAACGGGGCTTACACGGTACAATTGGACCTGCTACAGCCGCCTACGGCGTTTTTGAGCCAAGTTCTAACGTCTTCATACTGGCGCGAGATGATCTTTTAAGTGAGTCGGAGGTGCAAATGCTGCTCCCGTTTTCTCATTTTTGATACAATGACAGCGAAACAACAGAACGTCGCAATCGTTGCAGACAATGCTTACGGGGTAGAATGGGACCTGTTTTAACTGCCTATGACATTTTTGAGCGGAAACTCTCACGTCTTCCTACCGGCGCGAACCGATCTTAAAAGTCGGTCCTGGCATCTCAATTGCACTTTTTTGCACACATTTTGATTCGATGACAGCTCGACAACGGCACATCGCAACAGTTCGTAACGGGGCTTACACGGTACAATTGGACCTGCTACAGCCGCCTACGGCGGTTTTGAGAGCAAGTTCTAACGTCTTCATACTGGCGCGAGATGATCTTTTAAGTGAGTCGGAGGTGCAAATGCTGCTCCCGTTTTCTCATTTTTGATACAATGACAGCGAAACAACAGAACGTCGCAATCGTTGCAGACAATGCTTACGGGGTAGAATGGGACCTGTTTTAACTGCCTATGACATTTTTGAGCGGAAACTCTCACGTCTTCCTACCGGCGCGAACCGATCTTAAAAGTCGGTCCTGGCATCTCAATTGCACTTTTTTGCACACATTTTGATTCGATGACAGCTCGACAACGGCACATCGCAACAGTTCGTAACGGGGCTTACACGGTACAATTGGACCTGCTACAGCCGCCTACGGCGTTTTTGAGCCAAGTTCTAACGTCTTCATACTGGCGCGAGATGATCTTTTAAGTGAGTCGGAGGTGCAAATGCTGCTCCCGTTTTCTCATTTTTGATACAATGACAGCGAAACAACAGAACGTCGCAATCGTTGCAGACAATGCTTACGGGGTAGAATGGGACCTGTTTTAACTGCCTATGACATTTTTGAGCGGAAACTCTCACGTCTTCCTACCGGCGCGAACCGATCTTAAAAGTCGGTCCTGGCATCTCAATTGCACTTTTTGCACACATTTTGATTCGATGACAGCTCGACAACGGCACATCGCAACAGTTCGTAACGCGGCTTACACGGTAAAATTGGACCCGCTACAGCCGCCTACGGCGTTGTGGAGCCGAAGTTCTAACGTCTTCATACTGGCGCGAGATGATCTTTTAAGTGAGTCGGAGGTGCAAATGCTGCTCCCGTTTTCTCATTTTTGATACAATGACAGCGAAACAACAGAACGTCGCAATCGTTGCAGACAATGCTTACGGGGTAGAATGGGACCTGTTTTAACTGCCTATGACATTTTTGAGCGGAAACTCTCACGTCTTCCTACCGGCGCGAACCGATCTTAAAAGTCGGTCCTGGCATCTCAATTGCACTTTTTGCACACATTTTGATTCGATGACAGCTCGACAACGGCACATCGCAACAGTTCGTAACGGGGCTTACACGGTACAATTGGACCTGCTACAGCCGCCTACGGCGTTTTTGAGCCCAAGTTCTAACGTCTTCATACTGGCGCGAGATGATCTTTTAAGTGAGTCGGAGGTGCAAATGCTGCTCCCGTTTTCTCATTTTTGATACAATGACAGCGAAACAACAGAACGTCGCAATCGTTGCAGACAATGCTTACGGGGTAGAATGGGACCTGTTTTAACTGCCTATGACATTTTTGAGCGGAAACTCTCACGTCTTCCTACCGGCGCGAACCGATCTTAAAAGTCGGTCCTGGCATCTCAATTGCACTTATTTGCACACATTTTGATTCGATGACAGCTCGACAACGGCACATCGCAACAGTTCGTAACAGGGCTTACACGGTACAATTGAACTTGCTACAGCCGCCTACGGCGTTTTTGATGCCAAGTTCTAACGTCTTCATACTGGCGCGAGATGATCTTTTAAGTGAGTCGGAGGTGCAAATGCTGCTCCCGTTTTCTCATTTTTGATACAATGACAGCGAAACAACAGAACGTCGCAATCGTTGCAGACAATGCTTACGGGGTAGAATGGGACCTGTTTTAACTGCCTATGACATTTTTGAGCGGAAACTCTCACGTCTTCCTACCGGCGCGAACCGATCTTAAAAGTCGGTCCTGGCATCTCAATTGCACTTTTTTGCACACATTTTGATTCGATGACAGCTCGACAACGGCACATCGCAACAGTTCGTAACGGGGCTTACACGGTACAATTGGACCTGCTACAGCCGCCTACGGCGTTTTGAGCCAAGTTCTAACGTCTTCATACTGGCGCGAGATGATCTTTTAAGTGAGTCGGAGGTGCAAATGCTGCTCCCGTTTTCTCATTTTTGATACAATGACAGCGAAACAACAGAACGTCGCAATCGTTGCAGACAATGCTTACGGGGTAGAATGGGACCTGTTTTAACTGCCTATGACATTTTTGAGCGGAAACTCTCACGTCTTCCTACCGGCGCGAACCGATCTTAAAAGTCGGTCCTGGCATCTCAATTGCACTTTTGCACACATTTTGATTCGATGACAGCTCGACAACGGCACATCGCAACAGTTCGTAACGGGGCTTACACGGTACAATTGGACCTGCTACAGCCGCCTACGGCGTTTTTGAGCCCAAGTTCTAACGTCTTCATACTGGCGCGAGATGATCTTTTAAGTGAGTCGGAGGTGCAAATGCTGCTCCGTTTTCTCATTTTTGATACAATGACAGCGAAACAACAGAACGTCGCAATCGTTGCAGACAATGCTTACGGGGTAGAATGGGACCTGTTTTAACTGCCTATGACATTTTTGAGCGGAAACTCTCACGTCTTCCTACCGGCGCGAACCGATCTTAAAAGTCGGTCCTGGCATCTCAATTGCACTTTTTTGCACACATTTTGATTCGATGACAGCTCGACAACGGCACATCGCAACAGTTCGTAACGGGGCTTACACGGTACAATTGGACCTGCTACAGCCGCCTACGGCGTTTTGAGCCAAGTTCTAACGTCTTCATACTGGCGCGAGATGATCTTTTAAGTGAGTCGGAGGTGCAAATGCTGCTCCCGTTTTCTCATTTTTGATGATACAATGACAGCGAAACAACAGAACGTCGCAATCGTTGCCAGACAATGCTTACGCCCCCGGGTAGAATGGGACCTGTTTTAACTGCCTTCACTGACATTTTTTGAGCGGAAACTCTCACGTCTTCCTACCGGCGCGAACCGATCTTAAAAGTCGGTCCTGGCATCTCAATTGCGCTTTTTGCACACATTTTGATTCGATGACAGCTCGACAACGGCACATCGCAACAAGTTCGTAACAGGGCTTACACGCAATGCAATTGGACCTGCTACAGCCGCCTACGGCGTTTTGCAGGCCCAAGTTCTAACGTCTTCATACTGGCGCGAGATGATCTTTTAAGTGAGTCGGAAGTGCAAATGCTGCTCCCGTTTTCTCATTTTTGATGACAATGACAGCGAAACAACAGAACGTCGCAATCGTTGCAGACAATGCTTACGGGGTAGAATGGGACCTGTTTTACTGCCTATGACATGAGCGAAACTCTCACGTCTTCCTACCGGCGCGAACCGATCGCATTAGCATCTCAAATGCTTACGGGGTTAGAATGGGCACGACTTCTGTTTAACTGCCTATGACATTTTTTGAGCGGAAACTCTCACGTCTTCCTACCGGCGCGAACCGATCTTAAAGTCGGTCCTG
>CM074193.1:43408081-43528081 GCA_037179385.1 Holothuria scabra
ACACAAATCAAATAGAGAAAAAGAGCGTCCTGGATGAAAAAGTGCACGTAAAAATCGAACACGGTCGGAAAAAAGGGAAAAAAGTAGACAAGAACTAGGTCCGGAAAAAATTATAATTAGGACTACACAGTAAAAAATGAGCACGAACGGGTAAGTGTGAAAGGAGTAAAAACTGGCTCAAAAAGGGGTGAATATTACAAAAGGTCAATATTAACGTTAAGGCCGTGTAGAGCGAGAGTACTTAGCCTCATGATCAGTCGGTTTTCAGTACTGAGGCGCTCCGATCAGAGCCTCGGCACATTACAGCTGCCGTAACAGTTAAATGCTGTAAAGAACAAGGTGAAGGGGGATTAAAATGTGCATCCACCGGGTATCCATGGAGATTCTGTTTGATGGACCCAAGGTGCTCGGTGACTCTATCCGCGAGGCGGCGCTTGGTCTGTCCCACATACAACGAGTTACATCTCCCACAAGCTAAAATATATACAGCATTAGAGGAAATGCAGGAGAATCTTTGTTTGACAATAAAGCTATTGCCGTTGGGGCCTGAAATGTGGACGAGGTCGTGTTTGCCAACAACTGGACATGTATTACACCTCGCACGGTTACATGGAAAGGTACCAGCCGTGTCGTCGAAAGAAGTTTGTGGGTGGGAAGCCCGAACTCAATGGTTGGCTAAATTTTTCTCAACTCTAAAAGTGGTGATGGGGGGTTCCGGGAAAACATTTCGGGTTGAGGGGTCTTGTTGGAGCAACTCTACCCTAAAGTTGCCTTTCCATATGAATAGCTTTAGATTGTCTATTGTGTGTTCGGGAGAGGAAAAATGCTCTGCAACAGAAAATCCTGTAAGGATGTCTGTACTTCATCCCTCATAAGCCGCTCCCCCCCTCCCCCGGCACCTCATACAAACTTTATCCAGGTAACTTTAACTGTGATTCTACCAATGTTATATATGTACTCTTTTGCAATAAATGCACTGAAGGCAACTATGTAGGAGAAACGAAGACAAAATTCCGTTGTTCGTTTCAACAATCATAAACACACCATTTCACAGCGACTTACTGGGTTTTCTGTTGCAGAGCATTTTTCCTCTCCCGAACACACAATAGACAATCTAAAGCTATTTATCTGGAAAGGCAACTTAAGGAACGACGATCAACGAAAAGCTGAGGAGATTAAACTAATTTTATCCTTAAAAACACATACCAGGGGTCTGAACAAAGATTTGGGCATTTTAAACGAGTTTACGTAGTAGAGTGTACTTTGCTTTATTAATCAAGTCTCCGAGGAAGAGGTAGGGCTTCGAAATATTAGAAAACGTTTTTGTATTATGTTGGTATTGGAGGCACTCTCATTTATATTAATATACCAACCCACGGAACTTACTGTCATAAATATATTTATATATATATATATATATATATATATATATATATATATATATATATATATATATATATATATATATATATATATATATCTATATATATATATATATATAGATATATATATATTTATATATATATATGTATATATGTATATATATATATATTATATATATAAATATGTATATATAACCGTAATAGTAAAAATTAATTAATAATGTCAACCAGGCAATGGTAAAGTGCTCAACCCTGTGAAGGGAGCTGTAATATTGAAAAGGTTGCAATGAGTTCTTACAACATAGCTTTACAGAACTGTTTCGTAAGAGCAAATAATGTAGGTCCTCACTCCTCAGAAGCCTGAAGTAGAACTACTTCAGGCTTCTGAGGAGTGAGGACCACTTGCCAATGTTGGTGGTGGCACTTTAGGTTGTATCCATAGCCTCTTCTATGTAATGCTTCTGTGGTATACGGGCGATGATGAGCTGAAAGGGTATTCGTCGGAAGAAATGTTGGATAGTCTCCTGTTGATGCTTCTTTCTGATAAGTGGGGGTGGTCTTCTTTGTAAACTCCTTAAATTAAGTGATTTATTTAATTACCAGATTGGAATTTTCTTCTAGCAACACAAAAGAAATTGTCTTCCAGAGGTTTTTAACTATTTTTTTTTTACAACTAACAGTATCTTCCATTCATATCCCACTAGAACAAAGGATAATTTTACTCAACCTAATACTAGGACAATGCTTGCTCATTCTCAAATAAGAAGCTCTGGTGCACTTTTTTGAAATTCCCTTAGTAATGTAATTAAAGATTCCCCCACTCTAAATATCTTTAAGCGTCGTCTGAGATTCGCACTCCTCACAGCCCACAATTAGTTGTTATTTGGCTTTTTCTTTCTCTTTTTTTTTTTTTTCCTTTGAATATTGGTAATTTTATAAGATATTATTATACATAATTATTGTTGGTACCATTCCAGAAAAGTTTTCTCAAACTTACTCCTGGTTCCACTTTCTACTTGCTGTCATGTTACCCCTGTTCTAATTTCAAACATTGTTACAATAATTAAATATTTGTACATGTATATACATGTTGATATAATGTAATTTACTACGCAGGATAGAAGAAATAAACTGAAACTGAAACTTAGTAGATGAGTTCTGGATTTCCTATAAAGGTTGGATAGATTGTCTTAATTCCCCACCAACTATGAATTGACGCACAAGGACATACTGTGAGAAGGTATGCTGTAAGATTGATGTAGCTTCATCTAATAACCTGTAGCTAAACTGACTTTGCTCTACTAAACACACGGTATCACATCAATTCCTTTATTTGAGAAAACAGGACTATAATAGCCAATTTATTATTTGCCAAACCGATAGAGAGACGCAGATTACACGTCTTCGGCGGCAGTCGTCTAAACTCTACACCTGCGTTCATATTAGAAACAAATCGGATAATCGGATTCCGATCCAATTTTGGTGAGATTTTATTTAAACCTTCTCTATCTCTGGTCGGAAAGATTCAACATTTTTCAACGAGTGTAACAATATGATTTGTGTCTGATGTCTGCAAGAAATGAAATGGCAACTGACTTATTCGTGACGTCACACCGACATACACTTTTACTCGGACAGTGTAGTCCGATAAAATCTGTATATCGGAGTGAAGTAAAGACAAAATTAGTATGAATTTAATTTCCATAATCGTGATATAGAGTCAATATATTTATACAGGTTCGGCAAGTTTATGGCTTTGAGACGGAGAAGATCTTGACAAAAGCTTACAAAAATCGGATCCCAATCAGATCGAAATTGGTGGCTTAAGACGTCTCTCTCGGATGTTCTGAATCGATAATCCAAGAGTGACATTTTTTTTTAGATGTTTTGCGTTACTGACGTAGGTCACTGCAAGTGGCTTAGTTACTCCTGATTATTTACGGACATTTTTATTGAAAATAAAGTTAAAAGGTAAAGACCACTGTCGACTCACTTGATGTTATTTATATTTCGTTTTTTCATTCCCCCAGATCTCTTTGTTACATCAGTAATTGTTTTCATCATAGTGGTTGTCTCCTTGATAGTTCCGATGTCATTCTTTTGCTGGTGGAAGATTCGAAAAACACAGAGGTGGAAATCGTGCCTTACCTCTCCACAAAGGGAATCGGGCCAACAAACCATGAATGAAGCGTTTAAAAATGATCCTACAAAAACGCTCAGTGTAACGTACTATTCTTCTCGCTTACATAATCAGTCAGGCACAGATCAGCTACCCACGCAACAAAATGCATCAACATCAGGTGGCGAGGGGACGTATTTGAAACGCATATTCCGAAATGAAAACTTTTGCAATGAAGCAGAAGAGGGAGATTCATCTTATGCAGCCATGGAAGAGCAAACCAATGTCCAAACTACCTACTTAGAAATAACTGGGTGAAGCAGAACTGTGAAGCAAACACAATACTGTTTGACCGGCAGTGAAGTGCATTGGGGTAGATGAACGAGGTGCCAGTTACGTAGCATAATTATCAGCGTGAAGCGAGATCTGAGATCTTCAGATATTGTAGTCTGCCGTGTACCACCAGTTGCTAGATCTGGCGGCCATTTTTCAAAATGGCAGCCATGGTTTAGTAGGTACGATTATTTTTGATAATAAAATATTGATAGAACCTCTTATGAATACATGTAAGGCGTCATATAAGAAGCGATACAATTTCCTATTGAATGATACATTTATGATGGGTAGGGTGGGGAATTTAATTATTTTGGGGGGTAACGTAAATTTTAGCAAATTTTTGCCGAAATTAAAATTACATTAATTCAGGTATTGAGGTATTTCTTCGTAATTTTTACAAAATGAAATATAATGCATTGAAACCTTCCTTAAAAAGTCTCATATACATAGGTACTATTGCGTTAAACTAATAGGGCTAGCCTATTGCTTTTAGAGACGAAAGTTACCGGCTTTCAAGATTAACAAGTAGACATTTACGAAAACTGAGTATTTAACCTCAAATATTAGATCGCCCTGTATCATCCTATAACGAGAAAACACCCACGTTTTGAAATGACCTGATAAAAATTATCCAAATCCAAATATCCAAAGTCACATTGCCCGCCAAAATGAGTGCCATCTGATGGTAGGGTTAGTTTAATGTCACTGAGAATATTGCTGGTAGGTCGGTAGACAAAAAACATGATCCAAAACAATACCTAGAGTTTATTACATGTTTTTGTACCTAGAAATGTCTTATTAGTGATTTCGGTGTTACCATATAAGTATATCAGGGATCTAATATGTCGTTTTTGTTACAATTTTAAGCAGAAAACATGTCCAAACCTGCAATGGTCTCGATACATGCTAGGCATATTTACCCAGAAATATATTGCCAACATGCCCCATGCAGTTTTAGAATTATATGTAACTAATTTTACATAATTTTGTCTATACTGCAGGTGTGGCTACTAACAGTTTGTTACTTCGCTTTGCATACTTACCTTTATGTAGAGAATTTGAGTTAAAACTAATTTTTTGACACACAACAGGAATTCCTGTTTGTTATAATACTGACTTTGCAGTAAACTTCCTGTAAACATAATGTAATGACGTTAAAATGTTTTTCCTCTGGCTAAAGTTTCACTGTCAGAATAGTTACCTATTATCGCATTTTAACGGTATAGGTTGTTAAATGAACTGGAATGGCAATATCTATGCAGGCGTACGCCATTATTTCAGCATTTTAAGTTTCACTTGAATTATTTCATTCACCTTCAATGAAATGTTTCTTTCAGAGTCAAGAGTGTGATCCTTTATTAATTTTAAGAATAACTTTTCCTATTGAATTTGGGAGACTATTTTTGAGAAAGCACTTTTATTTTACTTTGTGGGCTATAATTTGAACATAAAAAGAATTCAACTTCCTAACTTAACATTGAAGTCATTTGTTTGACATACAGTTTCGACTCCCACGCTTTTTAAATATCGTAGAGAGTTATGTTTTGCTTTATGTATCATGATTACTTGTTATGCCCTAACTTACCTTTCATTCCCATGAATACCGCGTTTTTATCTTTACTAGTAGGATATTAAATTCAAAATCAAAGTTAAAACTGTACTTTATTTTTAATTTAATTACTTTTAATTATTCTTCGAAATTTCCCTAGCAAAGTTTAACTACGATTGTCATGGGATTTGTTAATACAATTTGGGCATTTTGAAGCAATCTCATAGATTGTAAGTTCCATATATGAAAAACAAGTCCACATTATTGACTTACAATGTCGGAGTGCGACAAACAAAATTATGCCACTTCAAGTCCAAAGTTCCATAAAATATACATGAAACTGTAAAGGTTGCAATAACAACAAAAGAAAAAATCTAAAGTTAAAGTAATTAACCTTCGGAATGGTATTTTAATTTTCATACGTAAAGAATTAAGATTTAAACTCGAATTTGTTAAACGCAATGTTAGGATTAGTAATCTGATTAGAAACTTTTTTTTTAAATTAATGTGTTAAAGTAGGTCATGAATGCAATGTTAAAGTTATATAATGCCTTTCGGGACTTTCTAATAACTCGGACCTCAAAACAATAACCTTTAAAGTCAAATTGTGGACATTCAAATTTTAATGAAGTATTTAACGCAAATACAATGAAGTGAAATATGCTGAATCCAAGCCCCAAAGTTATCCATAACATTAACAATAACTAAAATATTGATTGTAAATGAATGACGTAATGTAGAAATGAGAAAATTTAGAAATGGATATATGAGTTACAAAATGGAATCCAAACTTCAAGGCATGAAAAGTCGCATTTTTTTTTTAATTTTAAGCCTGTGTACTTTACTACACATTGCATGGGGGGTAATTTCATGTGTCGTTCACCATAGATCTCTAGTTCTCCTTTTGATACGTTGTTGTATATAAATAACTGAAAACATTTTTATCAAGTATTACAAAGTATAATAAAATTAAATGATCAAACGGTGAGTACAAAAAAGTTAGCATTTTTCATTGACAACATTTCCAGATTGCTAGATTTGGGTGTTAAATCTCTTTTTTTTTTTGTAGCTTAACATTGGAACGTCCAGTGAAGATTGGACTGAACCATTAAAATTCCGTTTGAATGATTTGTAATTATACATTTTTGAAATGTCAACAATTAAACACTTTGTCCCCATTTAGTAAACAGTCAACATGTTAAGTTATTAGACACTTGTTAATCATTTAAACGTGTTTTTAAACGAAATGTCTAGGAGTTAGACAAGAGTGATTGGTATCTAGACATGTTTACAAAGAAGGGGCTTAAAGTGTGTAAATTAGCGTCTACTTTCTAAACAACGTTCTTAGAGTGTTTGGTATTGGGCTTAAATGTAATGAAATGTAAAATTACGAAGCTGTACTCCGTTGTCCTAAAACTACAGGTGAGGGATGGTTACTTACATGCAACCTGCCCCTTTTCCTTTGAAAATAAAAAGGAGAAACTATAATGACCAAAAGTAGAATCTTAGTTCACTTCAAGTTTGAATGTATGACGTATGAATGCGGTAACTATTCGAAGTAATCTGGATAAAATCAGTGAAATACAATGTTTGATTCTTTTAATACCAGTTGTTAAAGTACGTACACTTCTTCGAAAAATATGAATTTGGAGCAAGAACATATAAAGTCATATCCAAACATGAATTAACACATGTCGAAAAACTTGTATCAACGGAAATCCGAAATGGCCACCGCAGTTTAAAGGAAAACGCTGCTGTTCCCAATTCAAGTACCCAGTGGAATTTAATAATCCAATTTAGCTGCTTCATTAACAACTTTGGTGACCATTTTGGTAACAATACAAACGCAACAACTGACGACTGTAGAAAGGGCAGGCGTAAGGTTATTTTAATAGGGGTCAAAGTATTAGTTGAGTGCTTCTTTTTTTTCTTTATCCTCTCTTTTCCTTTCACATTTCCTAGTAAAATTCGGGGATGGTTAACCCCTGTCGCCCCTCATTCGGCCCTGGGATTAAAAAAAAAGAAAAAGCTCGCATCAAATTCTGAAAAAGTGCTGACAAGAAGAACTATTAAATTACCCATGGTATCTTGAAGGGTAAGATCCTCTTCCGCTTTCATTTTACTGTTTGAGATAAACAGTTATCACTTGGAAACCTTCAAATGCTTGAATTGGCATCTTACTGGTACTGATAAGAGATCTCGAAAAGGTTCGTCATAAGATTAATTTTTCAAAATTTTTGCTGTTCTTCAAAATTTAAAACTAGTATTTCTTTGAACGAATGCTGCAAATTCATTTATCTTTACATTCTCTGCGCAGTGTTGCTCTCTTTTAGCTTCAGGATTAGCAGCAGACCCAAAGAAACAAAAAAAAAGGGGGGGGAGTCCCCTTTCTGAATTTGAGGTAGTGATATATTCTGCTAACCTCATACTCACTTACTAAAGAAAGTGTCTGTTATTTCATCTTTAATTTGTACTGCAAAAAACGGCAGTATGTTTTTCTGTTTAATTAATATCCATGATATTGTATTTGCGACTGACAGTATGTATGTTCACTTAACTTCGAACCTCTCTTATCTTTTGGAATGCTCTGCTTTTCATTTGTTAAATTTAACGTAAGAGGTAGTCGAGAAAGCAAGGAACGCCGCAAACTATTTTCCTTTCTACATACTCATAATTACGACTTTGTCTCTCTGCAGGAAACGCATTTCATTCCATCTGATTCTTCTATTTGGGCTAACGAATGGGGAGGAGAACTTTTTTGTCACATGGTTCTCATTTCAGTAAAGGTGTAGCAATCCTTATTAACCCGTCAACGAGCTTTGGTCTGATTGATGCTATAATTGATATTTGTGGCCGATTTGTAATATTAACTGTTAATTGCAATAATACATTACTTGAATTGAACAATATTTACGGCCAAAATATTGACAATGTTTCACTTTACTCAAAATTTGAGGGGTACTTTGTTATTCACAATTGGGACACTATCATTTGGGGTGGGGACTTCAACTTTGTTATGAATTTAGCTTTAGACAAGGCAGTAGGAAGGGCTCAAACGATTTTTAAGGCTCGCAATAAAGTGCTAAAGATGATGGAAATCTTCGATCTGATCGATATCTGGCGGGAGAGAAATCTAAGTGTTAAATTGTATACATGGCATTCCAATATTGATACTTCTATACTTTGTAGGTTAGATTATCTTATCATATCTAATCATTAATGCTGTTAGCAATGTTTCTATCATACCACTTTTTGGTTCAGATCATTCGTGCGAAACTTTGAAAATTTTACTTGGTACACCTCGAGGTAATGGTGTTTTAAAATTAAATACTTAACTTTTAGCTGATTCAGAGCATATCTGCCACGTGAGAGATGCAATTAAGGATGTTACAGCTAATCATCCCACCTTTAATCCAAGTCTCTCAGGGGAATCATGTAAAGTTACTATCAGGTCTGTTTCAATTAACTATTCTAAGCGTGTTATTCATAAACGAAAATCATACGAAAAGTAATTAATAGAGAAAATGGTATATCTTGAGCAAAGATTTGCTGTTCATCCATCTGCACACGTTAAAATGAACTTGAAGATTGTAGAACCAAATTAGATGCAATAATCATAAAGTAAAAGGTATTATTGTAAGATCAAGAGCCCGCTGGTCAGAAAAAGGGGAAAAGAACACTAAATATTTTTTAAACTTGGAGAAAAGGAGTAAGTCTTTTAACTCTATTAAGCAGTTTATTTTAGAAAACAATACAACTGTTGAAGGTACTGAGGAAATTTTAAAAACTATTAAAAATTTCTCTAAGGATCTCTATAAAGACCATGACATCCAGTCAGACGATTGTTTTAATAATTTAGATATTTCCCATTCCAAACTGTCAGAGGATCAGTCCAAGAGCTGTGAGGGGCTTCTCACTCTCGAGGAATGTCGTCGCTCATTATTCTCAATGCCCTTGAACAAATCTCCAGGCTCCGATGGAATCCCTGTTGAATTTTACCGTGTGTTATGGGAAGAGGTCGGCCCACTTGATGTAAATTCTTTTAACTATGCCTTTAAAGCAGGCTTTATTTTTTGATGAGCAAGGTAGAGCTTGTTTAACGCTCATTCCAAAAGAAAATAAAAACAACCGCTTTACAAAGGATTGGCGTCCAATCGCCCTACTAAACGTTGACTACAAAATTGCTGCAAAGTGTCTGGCCATACGTTTGAAAACTGTGCTCACTGATTTAATAGATCCAGAAAAAACCGGATTCATAAAAGGCCGCTTTATTTGGGAAATGTTAGGTTAATTCTTGACTTTATCACTTATTGTAGTAATCATAATATCCCTAGTGCACTTATTTTCCTAGATTACGAGGAAGCGTTCGATCGACTTGACTGGAGATTTGTTCAAAATACTCTTGCTTATTTTAATCTTGGTAATGATTTTAGATTTTGGGTTCGAACGCTATACAATAATACCTCATCGTGTATGGTAAAAAATGGTTTCCTTACTGATTATTTTAGGATTTCACGGGGTGTACGTTACGGATGCCCTCTTAGCCCTTATTTATTTATAACATGTGCCGAGATTTTCACAGCTATGAACAAATCCAGTTTTAATTTTCATGTAATTGTTACCTCAAATTCGGCTGTTAAAATCTCTACCTATGCAGACGACACAGTAATATTATTACGGATGGATCATTGAATGATATTAATGAAACAATGCGTGTTCTTGAAAAGTTTTGTAAAGCGTCTGGTCTTAATGTAAACTTAGACAAGTCTTGTCCCTTCCCTCTCGGCCATCTTGTCTCTTCCCCAACCACCTTTTTCGGAACATTTGATTTTGTCATTAGCCAGGAACCAGTTAAGTATCTTGGTATTTTATTCACGCATCGTCATGATGATTTTTTTCACCTGAACTATGTTCCCTTATTATCTCGAGTAAAAAAAAAAATAATCAATCTCTGGTCCTCGCGGGACCTTACTCCTATTGCAAAAATTGTTCTCATTAAAACGTTTCTTATTTCTCAACTAGGTTATCTTTTTTCTATTTTACCAAACCCAAGCGATCAATATTTTTAGGATTTGGAGGGCCTTTTCTACAGTTTTATCTGGTAAAAAAACCCTACAAAGTTAAGAAAAATGTTGTAATTAATAGTAAATCTAAAGGTGGCTTAAATATGGTTGATATAAAGTCATTTGTGTTAAGTTTAAAATGTAAGTGGGTTAAGCTTTATCTTGATGAAAATGATAGCTTGTGGAAGGTTTTGTTTGACAAAGAACTTAATAAGAATGGTTAAGGTTTTCTTTTTGAATGCAATTTTTCCAAAAAAGATATCAATATTTCAAATGTCTTTATTCGTGATGTCTGTTCTGCATGGTCAGATTTTAATTTTATATCTCCAGATAGAAATTTTTATGGATACCAGAGTGTCTTGAACAACTCTTCTATTAAAATCGATAACGGGATGTTTTTTTAAACATTCTAAAGCGTAAGAATGTTTTAAAATTATATCACTTTTTTGACGAAAATGGTAATGCTTTGGAATACATAACTTTTTGTACAAAATATGATTTGAATCATTTTCCATTCACTCTATATTTTGGTATCCATGCTGCAATCCCGTCGTCCTGGAAAGAGAACATCAATTTCGTTCATATCCAAAATGAGATGAGCAACGGCTCAGAAAAGTCATTTCTTTACCAAAAATTAACAAAATATGTATATAATTTTTTAGTTAAGGAGAAATCACAAGACCCAAAGGCAATTTTTAAATGGCAGAACATTGATAATGAAGAGCATGATTGGAACTAAATTTTTATGTTACCTTATACTGCTGTGAGAGATACGAAAATACATTATTTTCAGTTCCGTTTTCTGCAAAGAATACTTGATGTTAATGATTTTTTTAGATAGAGGTAAAAGAAAACCCTCTTTGTACTTTCTGTTATAATGATAATGAGACTTTAGAACATCTTTTTTGGGAATGAAATTATGTTAAAAAATTTTGGTCAGAAATAGGTAACCTCTGTTTGAGAACTCCTTTTGAAGTTGATTTTAAAAATATTAAGTTTGGGAAGTTTGAAGATGCTGAGCATCCAATAATCTTTTTTTATTTTACATGGAAAATACTACATTTTTAACTGCAATATTAATAACAATATCCCAGAGGCCATTGCTTTTACCTATAAATTTAAGTATTGCCTAAATGTTGAATACTATATTTTAAGCAAGGCCGGTAATGTATCTCGTATGACACTTTTCAAGGAAATGTTCATTAATTGATTATGTTATGATGTTTATGTTCTAACCCCGCTTTGTGTAAATAATAAATTTATATTGTTGTACCAAAGAATGATCAATAAACGAGACAAAAAAAAATACTTACTTTAACAGAAGATTAATCAAATTATGAAGGTATTGAGATAGTATAGAATGCCTCCCTCCAACTCACAACGTCGCTTTATCACTTGTTAAATTTCCTCACCATCCCGGATGATGTGTATTTAATCATATATGTTCTAAACACGATAATAAAAGCCAAAAGTCGAAAATAGACCGAATTTGAAACAATTGCAATTTAGGTTATAGCCTTTGATTTTTACCATCTTCCTCGGAATTGTGCATATTCCCATAAATTGACAAATTTGCTTGTTTCAATAAAGGAAAACAAATAGCCTCATAAACGTTTCTGGATCCTCATATGTAAATCTTTGAATTCATGATCAAAAGTGGAACTTCAAAAAAAAAAAAAAAATGGAAAATTGCCCAAAATTTTGTAAAATGGTAAGGCTTTATCCTTTAAAGTGTTATCATTTCTGTCCAAAATTGGGTATATTTTCATCAATTGACGATTTCGCTTTTTTCCATGGAAGATTTTAAACATGATTATGTAATGCGCAACTTCAGATGATGTCCCTTACTCAAGAAAGATGCGCGCAAACAGACTTCATACGCATGTTTTCTTAAACAAGAGCCCAAGGGCACTATGGTTCCTTGCATTTAAGATGATTTTTATATTTAGGGAGTTGCAATTAAGGTAAGGCATAATTGGCACCTTTAGCCCCAATGACTTTTGGCCTTCACCCAAAAACATACAGGCACATTAGATTTCAAATCAAACACTTGCAGTTTGAGAGAAATTGAACACTTGGATTTTTCAAGTTATCACTCTGCATACATCCCATTTCCATGTGACAAATGCATACACACATCACCTTCACTATTAAAATTGTCATTTACTTGAGTTTGGGGCAGTATATCAGGGTAGTTAATTGGCATTGCCCTAATTGGTCCATCTCAATAATTCAAATCCAGACCTTACAAAGAAGTCACAAAGGTCAAATATAGTCAAAGTAGGTCAACACTGCATTTTACAAACACAACTGTCCCTTGTGCAAGGAAGAAATGTAACAGTCATCTGGTCATCCCTGACAACCAAAACTTATGATGGAGAACTAGAAATTATGCCATGGTTGTCATTTGGACTACCTATGCGTTTGCCTTAAAAGGAAAAATAAGCAAAGGCCCGAAAGTCTGCTACAATTTCTATTTCACAATTTCACCAGAAAACAAGAAACAAACATAGCTTTGTAATTTTATCTAATAAATTACTTTCAACTTGACCTGTCAACCTGAAGAGGGTGTTCAAAGAGGCATAGTAGTCCCAGTAGTGTGAAAGCAGAGGTACAGAAGACAAACTGCTTTTATATTTTAGTATTGTGATATATATTATAAAAAGTGGAGTCAAAACTTGCATTGTTAATAACTTTAATACTGTATATGAGGAAAAGGTTTTTTTGAAAATAAAAATTGCATTACTGGCGTCATTGCTAACTAAACTGCTTTTAGACTGAGAGGGGGTTATAATTCTTCTTTTCTTTCATACATTGCATTAGTCAAAAGGCATTAAACTTCAGTTGGATGTTATACCAATCAAACAAAGACATATCACCCAAAAAGTCTAAGGGACATGTGTGCCATAAGGTATGAAAGCATCCAGATCAGCCTCTTCTGCTTTTTCTCTTGAATTTTAAGTTGCTATAGTACCATAGCTTACAGCAGAGCTTTTTATTTTTCTTTTGTATTACTAAAAAATACTGTTATAGCTTGCAAACATATTTTGCATTTGTCGTGGGGGATATAACCAAGTTTTGGGAAGGACAACCAATTTCCAATGCAGGTTGTCTGTCCTCTGGACAACCAGATATATTTGCTAAAGGATCATCCCTGCTTGTGTGACCTCCCTTTATGATTTGGTTATTGAATTATCACACTTAATGCCTTGCATTCCAAAGCATATAATGCACAAACATACACACACACCACTAACTTTTCACTGAAATGACAATAACTCAAGTTAGCAACATCATAGAAGAGTTGTATAAGTGCCTTTGTTGTTCATCTCAACAAGACAAATTCAGGCATCACGCAAAGTCCCAAAGGTCAAAAGGTCAAATGAGGTCACAAAGTAGGTCAACACGTGCACTTCCCTCAGATGAACACAACTTTCCATTAAGACATCCCCCTATGTTACTTGGTTATTGAGTTATTCCACTCCATACCTTGCATATGACCTACACACTAACTCTCTTGTCACTTAATTGTCAATAACTCAAGTTAGGAACATCCTAGGAGGGTAGTGTAATTGCCTTTTTTGGTTTGTCTGATCAAGACGAATCCAGGCTTCCAAAAAAAATTTACAAAGGTCACAAGGTCAAATGAGGTCAAGTGAGGTCAATCTGGGTCATCACATTTACTTCACTTAGACGAACACAAATCTCCATTACACCACCCCTCTAATATGTTTCAGTGGCAAGATAATGTCATTTTAAGAATTTTTACATTAAGCCCCGCCCACTCATTAATATGCAAGATATGACCACCAAAAATTATAGGGCACATCTACTCAATAAAATACATGTACCAACCAAGTTTGATGAAAATTGAGCCCTCGGTTATAGAGTTATCGTGTCACATACCTCGCATTCCAATGTACACATTAAGCCCTGTATACTCATTAATATGCAAGACATGGGCACCAAAAACAATAGGGCACATCTCCTGAATACGATACATGTACACACCAAGTTTGAGAAAAATTGCGTACTCGGGTATCGAGTTATCGTGTCACATACCTCGCATTTCAATGTGTCACATACACACATACACACACATACATACGCCAACTTGACTACATAGGTTCCTTTGTTAACACAAGGAACCAAAAAACAGGGCAAATAATCGCTCCCACAGGATTATATCACTTAAATCTTGGAATCATAACCAAACTTTTGAAAAATGTCGAAAATTTACCGATTATTGGAAAAATGGCAAGATATAGCCTTCGAATTTTGTCATAAATTTTGCCGGAGATTAGGCATATTTTCAAAAAATTGACTATTGCGCTTGATAGGGTTGAGGAAAAGATCCTAACCATAATTATTTATTCCGCATTATTACATCATGTTCCCTTTTCAATAAAAATACGCGCAAACAGGTCATTTTGAGGACTCAAATAAACATGCTTTTTACTTTTGAACCCGGGCAAAAAACGACTCTACAAGTTCATAGCGGTTAAATATTTCTCATCATGCTAAAAAATCAGTCCTCTAAAAAAATGTTGGACTTTGAATTTCAAACAAAATGGCAAGACTGTAGTCTTCCATTTTTGTCATTTTATCCAAAATTGGGCATATTTTAAGCAACTGAAGATTACGTTGCGCTTTCCTTTTCTACATTCTGGTGTGAATTGTGTCATTTTCCGTGTCAATTTCCGTTCCTCCAAGTCTTCTCTTTCTCAAGCCCAGGCGGTTTTCTCATCGACCCGCTAGCCGTGTCTCTGTTTATTACAATTTCCATCTCTGTTTCAACCAGGTTTCCCTATTTTGAAGCATATTGATCTCTTTTTTTACTATGCACTCTTAACCTCCTTCGCCAATAGCCCAATCCCCATTGTTATTTGTTTTTAAATCTTACGTTGTTCTCCATTTTTGTTTTCCCTTCTTTTGTCTCCTTTATATCTCACTCCCTTTTTCTTTGTATTTTGCTTTCATTTTTACGTTCTCTAAGGTAATTCCACGTTTTTACAGAACATCATATGCCCCGTCTGACTACTGCCTCTACCAGACAAATTTACATTAAAGGTTATTCAATTGCTTTGGGTAATATACACTGCGAGGTAGCCCTTAGCCACTTAAGTTTTGCATTGTCTGATTCCTGAAATTCCTCTTAACTAACAGGGATTTGGCCAGGGGCGTAGCCAGGATTTTCTTGTGGGGGTCAAAGTCGACCCATCGTCCCAAATCTTGAGCGACAACAATATTTAAGCGGAGCGCCACGATCAGTTGGCGCGGAGCGTTCGAGAAAAATTTGGGGGTTTACAAACCCCTCAGATGGCAGGAAACGGCACTTCCCGAGTGTTTTATGCTGTATGTACTCAGCCTGGAAATATGGATCTCATTTCTGAAGCTTCTCAATTAGTGCAAAAAAAAAAAAATCTATGGGAAATGTTAATACATGTTTCTAAGCGGAGTTCTACCATCGATTGGCGCGGAGCGTACCAGGAAATTTTTGGCTTTACAAACCCCTCAGATGGCCGAAACGGCACTTCCCGAGTGTTCTGAGCAAGAATATGTTCAGCCCAACTTCGAAATTCCCCGCGCTACTTAATTGGAGCACTTGACAAATATTGAGGGGCTGAACATACCCTTTGCCCCCACTTTTTAATTTTTCATCGCCGCCACTGGGGTGCGGCATTTTCTTGAGGGAACGAAGCGCCCAAGTAAGGAGCGGAGAGACCGAAAGGGGAGAGGGTGTGGTGCTCCCCCTCCTACCCCAAGGAGATTTTGAAATTGTACATCAAAATTGAGTGATCTGGTGAACACCTAAGCTGGAATTCTTAGACATTTTCAATCTTGTATCAATGTTTTCCTTATTCCCTCGAGAGTTATTGTGTGGCTGTATGAGGGTTACTATGCGAGTCATCAATGGGGCCCTAGGGAATTGTGTTGCACTGAAACAAAACAGCTACTCATATGGCTTTCATTGGCTAAACCAGCGGAATTGACATAAAAAAATTTAGGTCTGGGTGGGAGTAAGTGCGAACCCCCTGAACCCCCTGGCCACGGGCCTGTCTCCCTGGGTGGCCCCCTCCCCTTTTGGAATTTTTTGCTGTCTCGAAGAGCTTATAGATGCAATATGGTGCTATAGTTTGTTCTTTTTATACTAGATTCCAGTGTTCTCCACAGGGGGTTTTAGAGGGGCTACACGCCCTCCTAGTGAAATTGGCCGCCCCTCCAAAATTGTTGCCGCTCTCCAAAAATGCAGCTTCCATTTTTAGTTCATTGCTTCATTACACATATACAAGTCATAACTGGAAAAATGTCTCTTCCCTCCAGGCTTGGCGCCAGGATGTGCCCGACGAAGGACCACTCTCCGAACGGGGGAGGGGTAGGGTGGGTAGCGACTCTAAGCCCCGGCAGCCAGGATGCCGTCGATGAGTTGGTGAGGGAGATTTGAAGAAAACCTGTGTACTATACCTGCCATTGCGAGTCATTTACGACATAAAATTTGTATGCTAGAGGAAGATCTTTCGGCACTGATTTAACCGTGGAAAAGCGGCCAAAAATATCTGGGTTAGTCTACACTACAAAGAATCTGTACTTATTTAAAGCTTATGTAGATCAATTGTCCCGGCATATGGGCCCTATCGGGCACAACTTGTATTGTACTTCCTTCTTCGAGTCCGTACCGCACGACTGACACAAGAAATCATTAACTAAGATTAGCGAAATGAGATGAAATTCCCGACATGTACATTAATCCATTTATTCTACTTATTAATTTACTTGAAAAGATGGGAAGGGTTTGTACTTCATTAGCCCTAGGTAACGGAAATGAGGAAGAGTGGGCAAAGCGTACCGAACATCTTGGGTTTTATCGCAGAAATAACTCTTTTGAAAGCCAAAATAACTAAACCGACCATAGGGAGGCGACAGATTATTCCCTACAGGGGGCGGGCCATGCAAGCGACCACAAGTTCCGACAGTCCCTATGTCGAGGGGGTGGTGAGAAGGGGATATGAAGGAGCCTAACTATCCCATGTTATTGCAGCCTGTGGCACATTTTGCACAATATCACTTAATATTTTAAAAGCCGAGTTGTGCCACTGATAGTTTTCTTTTGAGTCTAAATCGTGAAATAGCAAACCGCGCGAAGCGCGCGAAATTTTTTTGTAGACTTGCAAACATAACATAGCCTATGTAATCATTAAGAACAAGAAGAAAAAAATAGAAACTGTAGGGGTTGTAGACCGTATCGGGATAACATACATTGCGTCTAAACCGCCTGGAATACCCGATAAAATAGCCAAACTATCCTCCCTGAGTCGATCACCAACTGACTATCGCATGACACACACAAGAGAACAGCAACTAGGCTTTGTGATATGGGATCAAATTTACGACCTCTACATAACCTGTGTGCTCTGCCTGCCTGTTACTTTGTAAGGTTGACAGGACTTAACACTCTCTAGATATGCGAAATGGAAGTATTGAAAAATTTGAAGTAAATCTACAGCGGGCGTAGCGCGCCGAAAATATGGGGTTCTCATTAGGGAAATCGTTTTTTGAGAGCAAGGAAACAGGTGAACCATCGGGGAGACTAGTCGCCGTCGGGGACTACGTACTTTATCGTAACGGCTAAGAACCCCCCCCCCCCCCCCCGCTCGAAAGTGTAAAAAATTCCACAGATTTACTCCCTCCTCTTGCCGTTTATCTTTTTTTTCTTTTGTTTTTTGCTTTCCTTCATTTTTTAACATCGCCCATTGCGTCCCCAAAATTTCTGTGGGGGGCACTATGCCCCCTCGCCCCCCCTCCCCCCCCGCTGGCTACGCTAGTGGATTTGGCATTGAAGACAATTGTTTTCGCTATCTGCTACATCTGACAGAACTCTCAGTATGAATTTTCTCCATTAGTAATACTTTGCTAGCCGTCAAAGAAAGCAAAACTCATTTCAACTAGTGGCGAAAAGTGCCAATTTTTAAAGAGTAAAGGGTATTTATTCATTACTTTTTAAGAAAAGATGCATTATTCGCTATTTCAGGAACATTTCGCAATCTTTTAAAAACCATCAACGAAATTAAGACTCCCTTTGGTTTTCAAACAGGTTCATACCTTTTTTAATAAAGAAATTAGAATAATAATGGAATCGTTCAACTTCAAAGTGACTGGCAGTCGTTTTAATCATTAAGTATGAAAGTCAAAAAAGTTAACAGTGAAAACAAGTGAACTGTCAATCAAATTTTGGTACTTGAGGAGGATTAAACTGACAGATTAAGTGGTTGTTTCTCCTTCCCTCACAGCTTCCTGCCCTTACTTTTAGTCTCCTTATTAAATCGTTGCTTACCATTATACGGTACCACGATCATACATACAAGTGAGGGACGAATGCTATTGATAGGCTAGATATTTCCACGTACGCAGCCCATATCACGTAGGCAGGCACGTAATAATATCACACAATACAACACGCACGTACTTAATCAATGGTACGTATGGACGTTATGGAATTGTTCGTTACGATGTGCCGAAAAATTCACGAAATCAAAAATGTCAGGTTTGCCTATTTCTTATTCACATTATGTTATTCACAAGCAATTCGCCATTTTCGAGTTCACGTGTTGGTGCATTTCACCCACAATGTACCTTTTTTGAATTTTATCGTTTTGACGAGTTGATGATGTCATATGGGATCAAAAGGTCAACTCTTAGAAATTTGCCATTTTGACCGGAATTTCTATCTTGGCAAAATGACGAGATGTTCAATGTTATCGAAAAAGCGATATGTTTTAAATAGGCAAATGCAATTTTAATTGGAGTCTCCCAACTGTCCAATTTACAAGACTTGGCCGTTTTGTCGCTATAGATTTTTTCTTTATTTCCATGCCTCTTCTTCGCTTCCGTAGTTTACTGTAAACTGCTTTTACGACTACCGTACATCTGTAACATACCAGGTTTCTCTGTGAAGATAGTCGGGTAGCAGCGTCTACACAAGTTTACACAATCTTTACCACGTAGGTTCTTCTACTAAAACCAGTTTGGACGGAAATGACAGAAGGTGAGTATATTATTAAAATGAAAAAATATTTAAAACTGACCGTATGACGAAGGTCTTTATCTGAGCGTGATGCAAACTTGTACTGAAAGACAAGTTGTAACTGCAGGAACTGTCGAAGCCGTTGAACTTGGAACTGTGATATCGACCTGCCCGGGGAGAAGAAATGGCTAGTTTGATTGAAGAATTTAGGTTTGAACAAATACGTGTAACTTCTGATATGTTAGGAGGGTACGTATTCAAAGCATTTGGTGCATTGAAATTCGATGTGTTGCTTTCAAGGTAAACGAGAAAATTATGTTTACAAGGAGTTGTTAGAGGTAAGGCTAGGTTTGATGGACGGCCCAATTTTCAACCAGTTGAGAGATGTTGGATGAGGAGAAACAATATAGTCTCTATAACACAATGTTTCTTTCGTACCGTAATCTTGCTTAAATTGCCTTTATCCCTAAAATTCTCTTCTCCAAGCTTCAATGTACCTGCATGGAATAGATATTATTCATTATCAAAATTCTAATAAAGAGACACATTCCTTACACTCTAATTTTAACTATACATTGCCAGCCGTCATTCAGAATTACAAAATTTATGACACTCAACGCTATGCTAGACACGATGTACCATTTCATTTGAAGTCATCAATAACACGCTGCCTTTTTGAATTGTCTTAAGCCTTGTCTTCTCCGTAGCTGTTGCTGGGCTGGTTGGTTTCATGGAACGGGTCTCCTAGCTGGGAAAGCTCTCTCACCTCTTTGACCTTTGATCTGTATTTGTATTCCCTTTCTTTCTTTTTCCTTTTTCCTCTTTTTTTTTTTTTTGCTGCTGTAGAAGTTTGTGTTTGTTTCCTCCTAGTAAACGTTCTCAAACCCCATGTTTTTGTGTACTTCCTTCCGCTTGTATATGTACAATGTTTTGAAATGTTTATAGCCTATATTTGTATGTATATATGTAAAAGTGAAAAAACAATACACAAAACGAAACTTCTATTCAAAGTACTTTAACGTTTTTGCTTCCTACATGCCACGACCAAACCAAAACATGAATTTAACGTTACATTCTGGAACAGTGTTTCATTTTCGAGTAGAAGTAAACAAAGCCGACCGCGGGATGGCTTCGAGTTAAAAAGGGTTCCTTGCACGGTTACAAGGAAATACGCTGTTTGTCTGCGACCTGTTCCCAGCGGATATTAGGCCTACATTCGCTATCTGACTCACACATACCAAACGAATCATGTGACTTGATACTGATAAGAAATAGGCGTAATTGTCTAATCGCTCCGTGAGGAGGATGAGATATTGTAGTCACTTTGCCTATGGGGCTATATATGGCAATGCCAGCTGAAATCGCAATGGTTGCCATGGTAACGGTAAATTTCCCCAGGTTACTAGTCTCGAGGTCTAACCCATGGTGAGGTACCCATGTGTGACTGAAGGTCCAGGGCTGAGAGAGGGGTCAAAACCTGTCCGGGTGTGTGTGTGTGTGTGTGTGTTGGTAGTTGAGTGTGTATGTGTGTGCGTTTCTGGGGTCAATCGGGGATACCCCCATAAAAGTTACAGTAGAACTGGGGATACCCCGCGAAACGGCCAATATAATGCAAAGTGGGGTGTCAGATAAGTGCCTGTAGCTTTACAGTTTGATCTGAGGTATATCCGCGATTCTATGTTTTTTGTTTGAATTTGTGTGTAAATGTGTGTGTAGATTTTTCAGGATCCCCAGTTACCTTGATTATAACCTGCGATTATACCCAGTTGACTAGGAAAAACAGAATATCCCCACTTGACTGGTATAATGCGCATGTCCGCGGTAGGCGCCAGAAACGGGTATAGGTGTGTGTGTGTGTGTCCAATTTTGTTTTCCTAATATCTCAAAAACGGCTGGGCCGATTTTCTTCAAAGTCGGTTGGATGGTACTTCACGTGAAACAGTTGCATTTTGATACTCAACCGGAAGTGAAGGTCAAAGGTCACAGGTCAAAGGTCACATGTAGTGAAATCACATTTTCTGCTATATTTCCAAAACGAAAGCATCTCCTGACACGAAACTTCACACATATGATGATTGGATCTAGACCTACCAAAATATGTGGTTGCCATAGCAGCAGAGGTCAAAGGTCGAGTGGTAGAGTGGAACAAAAAGTTTTCAAGTTATAATTTGTTCTTAAAACAACGTTTTTGTCCCTCAAACTCCTCCTAGTGGGCTGGACCGATTCTTTTCAGAATTGGTAGGTGGGTACCCCAGGGTGGGAACTTGTGTCTCCCAGACCCTCGGAAGAAAAGGTCAAAGTTCAGAGGTCAAAGGTCACATTTTGCAAAAAAAACTTTTTTCTGCTTTGTACTAAAACTTCAAAAGAAAACCTTCATTTTACATTAAACTTCAAACTTCACATCGGTGCCTCCAATGATGTCACCATTTTGAGACGCGTTCACATACGTTTTTCCGCTTTCGAATTTCAAATGGGTTGAGCCTGGCCTGTAATTGGGAATTCAAAACGTCGTATTTCGGTATTTATGGACATAATTTACTTTATGTAACTTTACTTTATGTACCGAGGAACTTACTTTGGCCGTGTCATGCCCACTTTAATGGTTTGTAACTACAGTAGCCTACTTTTCATCATTTTATATAAATAGGCTAGACTTCTAGGTTAGTACTTCGTAGTAGCAGTCTCATCTTTACAACTCAAATTCTTTCTTCCCTAGCTTGTATGCTGCAGTGATATTTTTAAGTTTCTGCTCGCACTTCACTTTGATAGCCCTAACATCTAGAGTGTTCTCGTATGGTCTACGCAGACAGTTGTTTTCACTCCAAAGTTGCTGTAACTGTTAGGCCTAGTAGTATGAAAGTTAAAGTCAAACCTAAGGCTAGACTTGAAATCTCAAGCTGGTTAACAGAAAGTAGGCTAGGACGGTCTGGGGCTAAACCTACGCCATTCATAGGCTTGAGTTATAACCCAAGATATGAAACTGTGGGCGACTAACATTAGGTTAGGCATAGGGCCTACCTATCTTACATATTAGTGCCCTTAATTTTCTTGCCATGAGTTAGGATTGGCCACAGGCCAGTACGCAGAAAAGGTTTGTTCCTCGCCCGGAAATCTTCTAACGCCACACGTTCAACATCGCGCACACGCCCAGTTTTTTAATTGAGACGTACTTGATGTGCATATCAGCTCGACACACATGAAGTTTGCCGTCAGGTCAAAATGGAGAATACGCCCAGCTAGCGCCTGAATAGTTGAATTACGAGCGCCTGAATAATAACAATTACGCACCCGAAAGCGTCTTACTCTTATAATCGTCGCGTCCGTATCTAACCGTATCAGTTTAGTGTAACAGCCAAGCTCGTTGTTTTTTCATAGTGCTGCAAGGGGATAACAGCATCTTAAAAAATAAATTTGTTCCAAAATCTTAGATAGGCCTACTGGTTTAAAAGGGCAAGCGTTACAAAGATTTTGTAGACTATCTCTCCAGTTCTTATATAATCCAGTGTCAGAATTTAAATATCCAAATGATGTTTTTGGGAATAAGGGGTGCGCCTGTTCCAAGAACTTGATTGGTCTGTGCAATATTCTTTCCCCTCTCTATCTTACCAAAAAAACCCGTCCCTTGGAACGAAAAAATATCGCTTCCCTCGGACTTCAAGATTGTGGCATTAAGTTTTAGTATGGTATTTTTTGTCAATGACAATGACATAAAACTTCTAGCTTATACATAGTTCAAGTTCTGTAACCAACTTGCGCACAGTCATGTTAGCGATGAGATTTGCAACTCCGTGGATTGCCCTCTTGTTCTGATTTGTATTATTTGCTGAAATGTACTTGTTAAAGTTTTGATGTACGGCAGTCATATACACTCACACAAGGGGTAAACAAAGATTTGCGTCCGATAGGTACTTCTCCCTTCTATCTGGAGGGTAAGCGATATCAAATAGAACACTCTGCGTATCCTCTTCTGGAACAGCAGATAATGTCAGTCATGACTTACACGTGCAAACGTGCGTGAAATAACGGTTTCTTTTGTGACTGTGCTTCGTTTTTCATGTAATCATTATTGAAAAATTGTTTAACTATGAGGGAGATGCATAGTCTTGAATAATCCCTCCATTCAGTGGCGAATGAGACACAATTGCAGTACACTTTTTGGCCGTTTATGTTTAGTCGTTCTACTAAAAACTCAGTATAATAAGCTTGGCAAGCTTCGCACGTGAAAAAAAAAAATGAAAAACTGAGCTGTGAATCGAATAGTGGCATCTCAAAAGATATAGATTATTTTCAGGTACAAGATGTCTGGAAAATGTGTTCTGTATTTCTCCTTTTCTAACAACTTCCTATAATTTACAGTCCACAACTATATTATCTGAACCTCCTCTCATTGTGACCTGCAAGTTTTCATGATATCGTGTGACAAAACACCAACCCCTTTGCCTAACCATACACCTAATATTACCCAGAAAGCCGTCATCAAACCCATAAGGTCAACCCTCTGATAAGCCTTATCCCTATATACAGGATATGTACCCTAATCCTTATGAAATGGGAAAACAAGGGGGCATTCCACGGAGTTGCATATCTCATCGCTAACATGTGCGCAAGTTGGTTACAGAACTTGAACTATTTATGTGCTAGAAGTTTTATCTGTGCTGTTTTTATGCTCCAGTAGAATGTCATTGACAAAAATTACCACACTAAAACTGCATGCCACAATCCTTTGAAATTCCTATTTGAAGTCCAAGGGAAGCGATTTTTTTTTCGAAAAAGAATATGGCACAGAAAGACAAATCAAGTTCTTGGAACTATAGGCGCACCCCTTATTCAAAAACAAAAAACATCATTTGGACATTTAAATTCTGACACCGGATTATAAAAGAACTGGAGAAATAGGCTACCCAATCTATGTAACGGTTGCTCTTTTAATCCAGTAAGCCTATCTAAGATTTTGGAACAAATTTATTTTTAAGATGTTGGTATCCCCTTGCAACACTCTAAAGAAAAACTAGCTTGCTTGTTACACTTACCTGATACGGATATGGACGCAACGATTAAAAAAAGTAAGACGCTTTCGGGGACGCTTTAGAAAAGTGCGTAATTGTTATTATTCAAGCACTAGCTGTATGGGCGTATTCTCCATTTTGATGCGACGGCAAACTTCACGTGTGCCTCGGAGCTGATATGCGCATCAAGTGCGTCTCAATTAAAAAATTGGGCGTGTGCGCCATGTTGAACACGTGGCGTTAGAAGATTTCCGGCCGACGCACAAACCTTTTCTGCGTACTGGCCTGTGCGAATCCTAGCCCGTGGCAAGGAAATTGTCACTTACGTTTTTTGGGCGATGCTTCAAAACCTCCAAGTTTCCAGGGCACTAATATGTAAGATAGGTAGGCCCTATGCCTATTGCCTAACCTAATGTTAGTCACCCACAGTTTCATATCTTGGGTTATTCCTTACCACGGGCTAGGATTCGCCACAGGCCAGTACGCAGAAAAGATTAATACGTCGGCCGAAAATCTTCTAAAGTAAGTTCCTCGGTAACTGTTCTTTGGGTACACCTTGACATAAAGTGAATGATTTTCCTACTAAATTATGTCCATAAATGCCGACATACGACGTTTTGAATCCCCAATTACAGGCCAGGCTCAGCCCATTTGAAATTCGAACTAATGCGAAAAAACGTATGTGAACGCGTCTCAAAACTGGTGACGTCATTGGAGGCACGGTTAGCAACACTGTACCAGAGAGCTCACAATCATCGAATCATGTGCATGGTAACGCGTGTTAGCGCATACATAATTGCAAACACCGGTGCTACAATAGCAGTGAGCGTGGCCACTGACATTGTGAATTGTGCATTGCACGGTTACTGCTTAGTATTCGCAATAGCATCTTCCCCAAACAGCCCATACAGTAAAGACGCGCCCGTAGTGGGGATGCGCTTGTTGTTGTCTGTCCATACATGTTCATAGCTGTTCTTTATAGCGCCCGAACCGCGTCTTTCTTGCACAAAAACAGAACTATTTTCACCGGTGCGCATATGCACGCGAACATTTTGGCCAATGATTTGCTCCGAATCCCCATCATGGTCCGCGCCTTTCGCTCTGTATGTTGGACTCTTTATTGTGATGCAATCGTTTTCATGAGGTTGCTAGGATAAGATAACTTTACCGAACGTCACATTAGTTCCACATCTAGATGCGCGCCGTAGGGCGGGGTTTGTGCCGCCAATTGCGTCATAAAAGTCAGGTGAGCTGTTGCGGCATTTTTCGAAATTAAATTTCGAACGCAGTTTTCATTCGAAATCATTTTTGCCGAAATGTACCGGTTTTTAATGGAGTGTGAGATGATATTTGTACAATTCTGTATCAAATCTTGCAATACACAAAAGTTTTTATGGCCGTGTCACGCGGTCTTTAACCTTTGACAATCTGTAAGGTGAACTGTGTTCTTGGTTGCCATGACAACCACACATATCGGTACAACTTATCATGCCTAGGCTATTACACTTAAACTTTCAGACTTGTGGGATGCTTCCGTTTAGAGTAAAAGTGAATACAAAAAAGTATTTGAACCCCTGTCACGTGACCTTTGACCTTGGTTGCCATGGAAACTACATATTTTGAAAGAACTAGTCTACCCTATTATACATGTGAAGTTTCATGTAAAAAGAAGGTTTCCTTTTGGAGTTTATGTACAAAATGGTAAAGAAAAGTGTTTTTTTTTCAAAAGGTGACCTTTGACCTCTGATCTTTGACCTTTACTTCCGAGGGTCTGGGAGACATAAGTTCCCACCCTGGGGTACCAACCTACCAATTTTGAAAAGAATCGGTCCAGCCCACTAGGAGGAGTTTGAAAGACAAAACGTTGTTTTACGAACAAATTATCACTTGAAAAATTTTTGTTCCATTCTACCACTTGCACTTTGACCTCTGTTGCTATGGCAACCACATATTTTGGTAGGTCTAGATGCAATCATCATATGTGTGAAGTTTCGTGTCAGGAGGACTTTTACTTTTGGGAATATTGCAGAAAATGTCGATTTCAGTAAATTTGACCTTTGACCCGTAACCTTTGACCTTCACTTCCGGTTGTGTATTAAAATGCAATTGTTCCACCTAAGGTTATATCCTACCAAGTTTGAAGAAAATCGGCCCAGCCGTTTACAAGATATTAGGAAAACAAAATTGGACACACACACACACACACACACACGGTCGGGTTTTGACCCCTCTCTCAGCCCTGGAACTTCAGTCACCTCGGGGTATCTCACCATGGGTTAGACCTCGAAACTAGTAACCTGGGAAAATTTACCGTTACCATGGTAACCAATGCGATTTTAGCTGCCATTGCCATATATAGACCCATAGGCAAAGTGACTACAATATCTCATCCTCCTCACGGAGCGATGAGATAACAATGGGATGGGGTAATAACCCGTGAAAGCTAATGAAACGGAATGATGAAACCGGATTAAGGATACTAGGAGACCAATAAGCCGGTGGACTAATCAGACTGGAAACTTAACATACTGAGGACCAAAGAAACCGGGACTGAATGAGACGCTGGACTATAGAGAGGGCCGTTGTGATTGCAAAGGCGGTAAATCAACTGTACAGCTCTCACATTACCTATGGATAAATCATCTCCATTGGAGAGCTGCAGAGCAGTGGCCAATGGAGGAGGGGGCATGCCCCATCCCTGAAAGCAGTGGGGGAAAATCAGCTAGTCGAGGGTTAATTACCTGGCAATAGTCTGACTGAGTTTGACCGTGTGACAAGAGTTATAACCCACCATTATCAGTTATGAGTGTTTAAATGTGCTTCCAAATGTTTTCACCACCACTGCAATGTACATCGCGTCATTCCTATATAAAACCAAAAAATTTCAAGAGTTCGAGCAATTCGTCCCCAGGATATTAAATACGCAAGCCATGTTGCCAACTCTCTGTTAAGACTCCTTCGATATTTTCTGTTTTAGTTGGTAAACCTTCCAACAAAACCGACCAATTTGTGACATTCCCGTGCATCATCTGCCTTCATATTCGTCAATGAGAGACATCTTTTAGGCTTTGAACAGTTTTGATCAGTGTCAAGATTAGGGCCTAGTCCATAAGCCCCTGTTGCCACCAAGCTCTCGTGGCAAAGTTTGCTGCAACACACATATACACACTGTGCTATATCACTCATGCAATACAGCATTAATTCACTGAGCAAATTGCAGCTGTGCGTAACGGAAGAATCCGATATGTTTGTACAGAAGAAACACTGTTTCACTTTTACTTTATACAGTGCAGTTAAAGGGAAATATTGCGTTTGGTTCACAAGGAAATCTCATCCTCCTAAAACCAATGTTTATTGGCAAAGAGTGATAAATAATTACAAACAAGTCAGCATGGTAGCCTTCTTTTCAAGAAAAAAGTTTCCCTCCGATAGAAATTCAGGTGTCTGTTGCTCAAGAATAATTTGTTCATCCAAACTTTAACATTTGAAAAGATGCAACTTCCATAACTCTTCTTGTGCATACTATTTTGAGAAGATGAAGCTTCTGCAAGGGTTGATTGTCAAGACCAAATGAAAATGACTAGAGCCATTTGCTTTTGATGCTATGTTGGAGTATTATAAACCGTACGCAATATTTCCCCTTTATGTATCAGCATTGTACAACACTACGTCCTTGCATAGTGAGGATTCGCAAAATGATTGGACAGCACTAATACTACACAAATAAAAAAAAAAAAAACTGGCTTCCATATAGATAACATATTGCATACTGCAGATATGCCGTGGACCACTACCTAATTCATCGAAACCTACTGTTTCGACGGTGAGATTTGCAGAGTTGTTCGAATAGCTTCTCCGCCTTCTTATGCGGGCAGGAAAGAACTTCTGACACCCACGTCTCAAGCTACCTGGAATTTTACATTAGGCCTCATTCCCTGAAATTGATATGAGCGGTTTGCGTCGCTGTTTTGGTTTTTCTTTTACATGCTTAACAGTTAACCCACACAAGACAAAGAGAACTGAAAATAACAGGCCTTTATTCCAGTGACTAAACTTGCTAAAATCAAATAACATTATCAAAGGTAAACACAACAACATTTACTTATCGTTTCGTTAATAACTCCCTCCCTCAGATATTTTTAACTTTTTCAGTCATTTTGTTAGTTAGTTTATCCGCATATCAACACAAATGTGGTAAAAAGTGTCAGACTTCTCGATAAAAAATGCAAGTATGCAAGTATGGTTCAAGTTCAAGTTTGGTTTCTCTTTAGTCGCCGTGGTCATATTCTACAACCTCCAGCCTGCAGGGGGGGGGGGGGGGGGTTCTCAGTCAAAACAGTTTTTTAAGTTCTCTAAAACCCTTTTTATTATGTTTGGGCATAAGAACCAACCTTCAAAAAATATTCACCACACCTGGCAAGTTGAGATGTCTTTGAATCCTTCGCATGAAATGACAAATCTCAATTTTGAGTCTTTCGTAAAAAATGTGCAGGTTCACCGACTACATGAATTATCTGATTCTGGCACCGCTAACCCCCCCCCCCCCCCCCGTGCTCTCAATGTTTCAAGTGTAAATGCAACAATAACAACCTAAGAAGCAAACGTGTGAAAATATTTTGCATAAAGCATTGACCAAAATATCTTCTTCTGGAATATTGCTTTTTTTCTTAAACTTTACTTCAGTATAGCGGTGAATGCCATTGAGAGACCAAGTCATTCATTCCAGAACAGAATTTTTGTGCCAGTATGATGGTATTTTATTATTTTTCAAAATGGTGGAGGAAAGACAGTCGCCCATGTTAATCTTAACCTTTTACTGTAAAAAGTGTCCTTCAACTGCCCAATATCAAAACGGACCACGTTTAAATGCCTGCTTCCGGCTTGTACATCCTTTTCGTTGTCTGAGTAAGCTGCAGTAATGACAGAACCTTCGTTTCAAGTGCAGAAAACACTGAATCAAACTAAATCATGTTCAAAAGCTTGCAGATCTTGACTGGGAACTTAGATGTAAAGACAAGGAATGTATGCTGACAGTGTTTTTGGCTACTGCTGTAAAACAGTATACTTTGAAACAATTGTCAGTGATTTTGTTGGGTTATTTCTGGCCTTCTGAGAGATATAAATCGATTTTTCAAATTTGGTAAATGCAGCAACATTAATACTCAATGTGAAGATTTGCTTACGGAAATCAGCGTTTTGTACGATTTCATTCTATTTTGGGTGCATAGAAATATGATTGTTGCCATAACGTTACATTCCCGCGACACTTGAATTTTTCGGTTGGGTAGGATTTTACGCTCGCCTTTCCATTCGTATATCGATCCTTTTAGCTGAAGTTACGGTGTAGGGAAAGAAATGATGCCGAGGCTATATCGGGCTCAGACCATTGGATTTGTTACATTAGAAATGATCGGAAGAATTAATTCATTCATCTCTTCAGTACATTTGGTGCCACTTGACATTATGACATCTCATCATTTTCAAAATGGCGAAGAGCGGCCAATATTTTTATTTTTAATTTCCTTTCAAACCATCGTTTCGTTTGTCTGACTTTGGTACATTTTCCCCCTGTAATCCACTTCATTCAGAAGAAAGAAAACCACTGCATGATCATTTGTTGCATATTTTATGGGGGGGGGGGGGGGGGGGTGACACTTAAATTGACATATGTTGCTAGCATTTACTCCTCTATTAAAACGTATTGTGTTCGTTCTTCGCAGAGATCGCAAAGATTTTCTCCGTTTCAAATGCCGATAAATACGAGTGCATTAATGGTACCGAAACGATAACCTGTAAATGTCCATCCACAACAATAATTGTGCCTTATTTGCCAGACCTGCCTGAATTTGAATGCACAACGTGTGATCCTGATCTTATCAGAGGTGCGTATGTTTTTTATGCAAATAGGGGTCGACAGGAATTTGTCCCCAGACATGTGTGGAAATACCTGCTGATATCTTCGATTGCCAAATGCAAAATTTGTTCCTTTCAAAGATGTGATCTAGCAAGTTGGAATTCTTTTGATATTCTCCTGTGTAAGTGTGATAGCACATAAGTTAGAGTGTGAGTGTTTAATAGTTGTAAATTTGGGATATAAGCGTTTCTTTTTAGTTCACACAAAACCGTCTAAAGACGGTGACTCTGCAAGAGGTTAAAAAAATATAAAATCACTTTTTGAGTGTTTATCTCCTTCTATTTTGTAGATTATAAGCATTACCATATGTAGTGTTACCCCTGAAAAAGCTCCAGTCTCAACATGATATTGTTACCAACGATATTTATAAACTTTCTTCTTTTGTCACTGTAGGCCATACATGCGGTTTTATTTATCCCAAGTGTTCTGGATTAAGCACTTATGCTCTTCGGTAGTTTTACTTTGTTTTCAATGCTGTTTAGATATTCGCCTCGTGAGTCAAAGTTTCATTGATTTTGCTTCGAAATCATCGTGTTTTCTTACAGTTACGTTGGATTGTGAAGGTATGTTGTGGTTTATGTAGTTTCTCACTCTAAGGAATTTTCTCAGCAATCAAGATGTGTTTCTAACCTTAATTTTTAAGAATTTTGTATCGTGTATTCTTGAACCATGCTCCGCTTTTGGCCTACCATGTTATGATATGCATTGACTACTACTTAGGCCTACTGTAATTACCTCGGCCGACTGCCTGTGTGCTCATTGACATTACATTTCTTAGATTATTTCGTTTTTTCATCCAGTGGTGTGATCAGTATCTTAGGATGGTTATCGCAGTGGACCTATGTAATATCATGATGGGTTTACCTGCTAGTACTGTAGGGTCACGCTCGTTTGGAATCTACGGATGCCTTTAATGACCATTTTTAGTTGCTGTTTAGATCATTTCAGCTTAAGGAAGCCTTGTTAGGACTTTCTCCGAGAAATGCGATTGGATAAACCAAACGCTTGAACTTTCTTTAGAAATTTATGTGATTTAACTTTATCCATGTATTTTTTTTTATTTTGCTTACTCTAGAATATTTGCTCAGTCATTTACACAGGCTTTGATTTTTCTTTTTCAGGGTAAAACACAGTTGTTGAATACTGTATTTCATACTGTTCCATGGCAATCTACTATACCTGCGTGTTCAATAAAGTACTGCCTTCTGGAATAATTGCAACAACGTGTCAGAGTATCGTTTGCACCTAGTAGACCTAAGTGATTCTACCACACCAAGCACACTTTGTATAAAAACACGCCTTTGAGTTTTCAGAGGTCAAGCTCTCCCGCCCACCGGTATGCTTTTTTCATACCATATTTTGCCTCAGTCCCAATTTGAGAAGACTTGACCTTTAGGAGAAAAAAAAGGAACTCGCCTATTCTTTTTACACACTTTTTCATATGGAAATGGGTATAACTCTATGCGGAAGTCCGATTTACCACACAAATTATCGCAATTACGTCAATGTTGACCAAAGCGCGCACATGGATGCTAATTGACTAACAAGCAGGAATGCTTACTGCGGTTAGGGTATCCAAACCCTACACTGTTAATAATTCACTACATTTAAAGAAAAACAAAAAAAAGAGATAAATTTAACATGGATTTCAGAAAAATGTAGATACTTATTTCGAGAACGTTGTTGTTATCTTTAAATTTGTCTTTAAGCTTTTCTCAGTAAATTTTCAACACTTAATCCATATAATACAACCTTGATCCCTAAATAAACACCGTACCTCTCTAACCCTTTCAATTAACCCTTTAAACCAACCTTCCGTCACGTCCACCGAACTCCATTACTTTGTGTTTATAACATTCTGTAATGTGTAATTTTACAATATTTATACGGCAGTTTTGGTGTTCCAGTCTTTACTCTTTCCTGACGCCATTCTGGTAAACTGTTTTTGTCATTTAGTACATCTCAGAGAGCAAAAAAGATCGAAAACCGTAAGTTTAAAGAGCGAGAGGGGGGGGGGTTGCCACATCAGTTGATCCATCCAAACCTGTCACTACGTCCAAAATACCAAAGAACCTTCACTATTTGACAGAGACAGCTCTTTTCAAATGTTTTTTGTTTTTGTTTTTAGTTTTCTATCTAGAATATTAAACGATGGTCAGATTGATAATTTAAGTACTGAGAATTCAGTCAAAACACTACTTGGGCAAATATGAACAGGAAAATAATTTTCAGCTTCCTTACAAGAAACAGTGGCTATGAACCACTAAGGCGGAGAAGTTACAAAATTTAATAAGTTTCTTAAAGTCGAGAAAATTCATTCAACTGTTGATCAATTGAAGGTTTGTTTCGTATATTTTAATAAAGCTAATCATTTGTTCCTTTATTACCTACAGACCTAACTCCTGTAAAAGTAATCTCTGTCGTTTCTTTAATCACCCTTACCCTCGTGATTTTATTCCTATGGTGGAGGAAATACCGAACTGCACGGAAACACCAGTCCCAAGCTTCAGCAAACTTCGCAAACACCACTAACACTCTCCCAGTAAATGAGAAAACATCGACTGCATCAGCGTCAGTGGAATCACGTTTATATCACGTTTATTACGATTCGTGTGACTCTTTACCCCACAAAGCTAAGGGCATAACAACAGATACCGTGGAGATGGATTCATTACAGGATTTTCCGCAACGAACATCTGATATCCAGCAAAGATGTGGAAACGAGGAAATACTGACTGCACCAGATCCAGTGGAGTCACATTTTTATCACGTCTACGACGATTCATATGACTCTTTAGCACACCAATCTAAGGGCAAAACAACAGATACCGTGGATATGAATTCGTCACCGAAATTTCAACAAAGTGTGTGTGATATCCAACACAAGGATGGAAATGATGACGTTACATACGCCACAGTGGAAGACGAACCTGTATACACAGAATCAGATGCGCGTCCTGCGCCTAACACTGGAAGCAAACGGGTTGATGATTTCTACTCTACCATTCAGTAAAGGAAACAATGAAAACATAAAACAAAATTATAATTGAATTGTTTCTATGTTTTATCTTCCTATAATATATATTCTATGAACAGTTATTTCAATCCGCAAATTTCTTGTTCTTGTGTGACCAAGTATCCTCCGGTATCGCAAGTTATCGGACTGTGTTAAACAAATATACAATTGGTCATCACGTTTGGTCACGCCCATTCAGCAGAAATCCGACGTGCACCATAAGGAAATCTTTGGCTATAATACAAAGTACTGATCCATCAATATATGTAATTCAAGAAATTGCCGATGGTTATCTGCAACGTGATAATTGCCTCTGGAATATCGTTATTATAGGGTAGGCCTAAACGGTCTCGAACGACGACTCATGTGTTCAGGTTCAGAATGGAATATGTATTGCAGTGGCGCAGCTAGAAACTCAAAAAAGGGGGTGGCAGAGCACATTTTGATGGAGCAAAACCAAAGGTGCAACGCAAAAGCGTACAGAAGGATTTCAGTTTTGGTGAGCATAGTTTTTTGCTCGAAACGTAATTTTGGTCGAAAGACTACCTAAGCGGAGAGACAGCACTGGTGGGCGCGGAGCGAACCTCGGACCCCGCAGACATCCGGAAACGACATAAGAAGAGTAAAAGCATGCAGTCGGTACTTTGAGTTTCCCTTTACAATAAAGTATTCAGTACTCGAAATAGATTAGCAAACTGCAAAGTGATTAGTAAGACTTCGAAAAAAATATTTTCTAATAACAAAAAATGTAATTTTGATGAAAGACTACCGTTTCTAAGCGGAGCGCCACCAGTTCGCCCGGAAGAAAATTTTAAAAATCCGATCTCTTAAACCGCCGAAAATGACTTAAGCTGAAATTTTTCGCTTTCAAGTTTACTGTAATAGTAAAATAAAAATTCAGCAACTTTCTAAGTGATCAGAAGAAATTAACCAAAAAATGTACTACTATGACTAAATGAAGGGATCTTTAATTGATCTATTGGGAGATAGAACTGTGCAACACCGATGCAAAAATTGAAATGTAAACTTAATTGAACCTCTTGGCTAAATTCAGGAAAATTGATGAAACTGTCTATGTGACCGTAGATCACGTTATTGTAACTAATTTTACTAGTAACATAATTTACAAAAATGTTACGTTACGAGGTGGTTTAACTGATTTTCAGACACTCTTATGGGAAGACATTTCACACTGCATCGATTTCATTATGTAGGCCTAACTGAAAAGCAAAACCTATACCCGATTTTTATTACCGTTGTCCGAATTTCGATTGCAGGGGTAGAATATATGGCAAACCATTAGGCACTACAAGTCTGCAACAGAACACTCTTCCCTGTGCCAAGAAAAACCTGTTTTTTCAGTTTTGGCCAGAATACTTTACAATTTTTTGCAAGACTAAATTATGGAGTGAGGCTGAGTTTAAGCTTCAAAAAGCTTCCCGAATGTGTCGCAAATCTTTATCGTTAATGGAAGCATGTAAACTTTTACTTTGAAAATAGCCGTTTTTATTTTTCGAGCAAAGTTTTAAAAATTCGAAAATTCAGATCATCGGCCATTACGGGCATTCTGTTTCGCAAGATTAAAAACACAATGAGAAATGATTGCTAAGTGGTAGGCTCCCCAAATGTTCTGGTATAAATAGCTTTAGTCTTTACTTTTTTGGTTTTTTGATTTTTCGATTTTTGGTATGGATATCCCCTGCTTATGGTAATTTTCGGGAAAATGTATCAAAAAGTTTTGGACATTCGACCATTTCGGGTATTGTGATGCGAAATAATGTGATGTGAAGCTCACGACTCATAGTTTTCTTTTACGAATTTTTTGGAAACCTTGCTGATTTTTATGCAAATTTTTCACCGAATATGATTTCTCCCTTCTTAGGGCACATCTTTTTAAAATTTGGGGCAACCTCAGGAGTTTTCTGAGTAGTTTAAACTATCATAATGCCAATTTTGAAAACTTAAGCGGGTGCCCGGATTTTTTCCAAATTTCACCCCGAAGTTTTGTGGGGACGGGCAGTCTCCCCCTTCCCCGCCTCGTTCGCCCATAGATGCAACTGACACGTCCTTTATAACAGATAACCTTGAAAAAATGGGGGACGACGAAAGTTCGGGAGGCCAAAGTATTCAGTCGCCTCCCCCTTGGCTACTCCACTGGTATATTGTGACAAACGTCAATGAGCAATAAATTTAATACTAATGATAATTTTATAGTAACTATTCCTATTACGAAGAAAACTTGCAGTATAAAATGAAAGAAAAATTTTGCAAACACTGCACTGTATATACTCGAATGACGTCAATTAAGGCCGACGCCTTATATGGAGAGTTTCCTAATGATGAATTTTCAGGATTCGGGAAGGGTAAAATCCCCTCTATCTCAACTCATCCTACGCCACTGCACATAGGCGTGCGGGAGCATTTCAATTTGGGGGGCAGAGGATTCTCTGCCCGAAAAATGTAATTCTGCCCCAAAGACTATCTAAGCGGAGCGCCACCATCGCTTGGCGCGGAGCGTACAGAAAATTTTGAAAAATCGCAACCCCTCAGACAGCCGGAAATGACCTTTCCCAGGCTTATAAGCAGAATCAAAGCCGTCGATATTTTTAGCTTTCGATTGCAATAAAATTTTCACCAAAAATGAGCAAATCTAAAACTAAAAGGTCAGAAACTTCCAGATGAAATGTACTACTACCAATGGATGACTACATTAAGCTATAATCATTGGAAAATAAGTTTGTTTGCGCGTTCTACATACTATTTTACGTCATGCAGCATGAGATTATCATCAATATAATTTTGAAAATTGAAAACTTCAGAAACCCTCGAAAATCCCAAGGCATTGTCATGGAGGGCGATAGGCAGACTCTCAGCGCTCCGCGCCACCATGGCTTGGCCCGGAACGCCCCAAAATTTTGATCCAAAACGCCACCGAGATCGTTGGAAATGGCACTTCCAAAACTGAGTTGGAATCAATACGTTGAGATATATTACCCTAGAGTAGCGTAATCAGAAAAAAAGGAAGGGAAAGGGCGTTGACAAGGCACTATTCATATATTCTTCCCCGATCCAGCATTTGGTAACTGAGGTTCGTCCTTAAAAACGTTTGAGATGTGAAAAAAACAAAATATAAGGATATACCGCACCTGGGAATGCAGTGGCGTAGCCGGGGTGGGATTTTTTGGGGGGCCTAGGAAACAAGTGGGGGGCCTGGTACCTCCGAAGGTCAGGCATGGCAAGACTGTCTAAGCGGAGCGCCATCATCGGTTGGCGCGGATCGTTCAAGAAAATTTTGGGCTTTTGAAAACCCTCCAGATGGCCGGAACGGCACTTCCAACGTGTGTTAAGCTGGATGTATCCAGCCTAGAAATACGAACCTCATGTCTACGACTTCTCAAATAATGAGAATAAAAAACTAATCTATGAAAAATGGTAATACATACACTTTTTAGGGACCCCAAATCTGGGCACATCTGATCTGTGGCCTGGGGATGAGACTAAAGGGAAGCGGTATCTCCCTTTCCATTGGGAAAAATTGTAAACTTCAGAAGGACGTAGATCGCAAATGCGGCAATATTTGAATGGATTTCAGCTAACCTAAGGCAGTACCTTACCCTTTAACAGGAAAACCAGAAGTAGTTGTGTCCCTCTGTGAGAAACGTTCTCTGCGTTAGATTTCCTACATGCAAGTTGGTGTTCTGTTTGGCAAAACTTTAAACTGATTACAGGCCTAAGTTTTAGGATTTTCCCTTTTTGGGGAGCATGAAAAATATCAAAATGTTTTTAGTTTTTGTGGAGATTTTACAAGAGACATACATACTCGCAAAGGAACAAGTGCAAAATACTACAAATAAATCTCTCAAAATAATTGAACCGCAAAGCAGAAGTATGCATCATGTGGGAAACACATGAAATCAGGACTTTGTGGACATTTTACAAATCCCCGGACGCCAGTGCCAACTAGTAAAAAAAAAGGACTTGTCGAAAAAAATCGTCCTACAGTGGCACTTCGCATGGGCAGGAGTGAGGCACGACATAGGCCTAGGGCCTACTTGTTAAGGATGGAAGGGAAGAAAAATCCGGCGACAGAACCTTACCCTTACATGCTTACGGCATAGGTTGTGTATGATCGGGATTAAGTATATAAATGGTCTCCGGAGTACGATTGTCTTATTTTCAGTTAATCAATCAGCCATCCGAAAGGAAAAGAGGGTTTTGACCTAACAAAGTCTTATTTAGGTTTGTCGTCGAGACTTTCGTTTCATCTTCTAAGTGAAATGGAATAAACGACAGTGCAGATCACAAACGGTATCTAATTTAGTGAAAGTAGGCATTTTGAAGTTACTACTTGATTTCATACGTGCGCAAAAAATGTGCTTTACACACATTCGTTCATGTTTTTTTTTTTAATTTTTACACATTTTATTTATTTGCTGCTTTGAAGGAAAAACTTCAAATTTTATTTCCGTTCATTTTTTTCAGTTACTTTATCAGGACGCAAAAAATTGGGGGGGGGGCTTAAGAAAATCTGGGGGCCTAGGCCCCCAGGCACCCAGTGGCTACGCTACTGTGGGAATGTATAAAACATTACCTGGTCTTGTATCTTTCCGGGGGAAACTGTATAACGGAATTAAAAACATGAGTACCGTATGTCTCTGACTCTGTTGCGACTTTTGCCCGAATTCCAGTTCCACTGAATTGATACAACTGTCTATATGACTCGGCCCGAACTCCCGACTATATATAAATGATTTTTCTACTCACAACGTTTGAGAAAAACCCGGCTTGTCACGTTGCTAGATATTTTTACATGAATTTATGGGCAGACTTTCTTGCAGATTTGTTCACAGTAAATTCCTATGAGTGAGCAAACAAGCTACGCTGATTTGTTTACCATTGCTCGAATTTCGGTTCCACAGCACTGCACGTTAAAAGATTTCGCACAATTTTAAGAGGATCATTTTGAAAAGTGCAAAATCGTCATCTCAATCATATGCTGCCCAAATACCTCTCGACCAAGTACGTTTCAGCCTTCTGGAGACTACTGGTGATTGTCATTTAGTAATATGGTGCCGCAAGATAGCTTTCGATTGATTTGTTTGGGCAAAATTTTAGAGACTGTATACATCCTCTCTCCCCTTGTAATCTGGCAATTAAAAATATCCCAGAAATTTATTGCAACTTTTGCCCAAATATTGTGTCATTTCGGGCAAAGGTTTGCGCAAGAATATGAAGTGAGGCTGACGAAAAATTGTTTTTTCATGAGCTGCCAGAATGTGTCGGGAATTTTGGTATCTTTTAAAGTTTTCATGAAAATTGTACCGTGACTATGATGCTTTTTTATTACCTTTTCGGCCAAGTGTTTGGAGGAATTCGGGTGCGCCTAGGAGTTTTCTGTTTAAGTAGAAACAAACCAGGTTTAAAGACTCAAACGGCTGCCCGAATTTTTCCAGATCCCTGCCCGAATTTAAGGTCTTAAGAAAGTCTGCCCCCCCCCCCCCCGCCTCGTACGCCTATGCCACTGCATGAGATTAACCACTTCTTTTTTAAAACTTCATCAGATTTGAAAAGTGCCCAGTAACAATTTTATTACCGTTGTTATAGACAGTGGTAGAGCTGCCATATGGTCACCCCTCCCCCCTTGACGGATCACAATCGTCTGTCGGAGCCCTTTTTTGGTTTTTAACATACTTTGCTCTTGCACCATTTTTTTTGCAAAAGACATAAATTAAATTCAACACTGTTGTTTTAATGTCCAGATAACAAAATGCTCAAACAGCTACCAGTAACTGTACTGCCTGCACTTTACCCTGATGAAAAGGGTTATCTTCTGTAATATAGGAATAGGTTTTGCCGAAACGTATTTCATGCTTTATACGCACCAATGAATGTTGTGCCTGTGCTAAGTGTAATGTTTCCACACGAAGCGTGATATTAAGCTTACATTACACAGACTTACAGTAAATGAATAAAATGAACCCTCCCGGCCAATAAAAGATGTTGCAAAGAGCTCAACAATAATTGTAGCGCAAATAGCCCTCTTGTTGTCGGGATAATTGTCAACATAGACAATAAAAAGAGTTCATAAAAATACCGAAATAGCTTCCACAGCATTTTTTCAAAATCATTTGAAGAGAACATTCAGGTTAAGATAAAATAAAACTGTTATTATTGTGGTAATTGTTTAAGAGTTTTAATGAGCAGTTATTTGATTTTCTTCAAGTGACCTTTCTCAAGATACATGGCTTTTTCTGACACTGCACGATAATCCCACGAAAATACTTTTTTCTGTACTTTCGTGTTCTCAAAAGCCAGAAATTTGAATCTAATCAGCCTAATTTTACGCTACTTATTTTGAATTCTGTATTTGAAGAGCCAAGCAGACCTTTTCTCTTGGCTATTCTTGCAATGTACTTAATAAATGGCTATTTCAGAGTGGTCACATGATGTAAAATACTTCAATTAATGTTTCCTTGTGTACTTTTCTTGGTTTTAAGATATCAAAAGTGTACATCTAACGGTGATTAATTTTCATAACTTTTACCCTGTAAGATTGCTTGCTATTTTGTTTAAGTAGGTTTAATCTTTATCTTCACAAAGTAGGCCATTATTATATTAAAATCTAAAATCGAGACCTGACAATTACACAACATATAATGACCGCCTTCATACTAGAATGTGAAATAGAGGGATAGAAACATGGGTGTTCGCAGGTAGGGGAAAAGGGGGAACTTGCCCTCCCCGGTAAAAATAAATATCTGAAAAAACGAAGAAAACGAAAAGGGAAAGACGAAGAAAAATTGACATCAAAATTTCTTAACAGTTCACCCAATGTTTTTCCTATTTATATGCGGTAAATAGGCTTTATGAGTAATGCCCTTTCCAGCAATCTGAGAGGAATTTTGGACCAAAAAATTCTTGCGCGCCACAATGAGTTGACGCGGATCCCCTAAAATAATTTTGCCCAACCCCCGAATTTTCTTGTGCGGAGGCCAATGAATAGGAAATTTAAACATGTTTTATTAGAAAAACTTGCTGACGAGAAATGGCAAAGTAGTCTTCTACCAGGTGCGGAAAATCAGATGGAAAGTCTGAAAATCCGTGGCTTCTATCATGCTGAGGATAAGGGTATTTATTCCTTCGAAGCGCCCCTACAGACCATTTTCTCCCCTCTGACCGAAATCGCTTGCTTCGCCACTGGTTAAAGATCTTACTGTTGCATAAATATCAGGCCTAGATTATATCATTTAATACAGAAGTTTTATATATTTCTGATCAACAAAACTGCAGTTCGAAAATAAGATAAATCATTTTTATGCAATCATTCCATTTAAAATAGTAAATGATAGGTCACATCGGGTTATTTCTCACAAAAGGAGGAAGCGGGGTTTTGCTGACACTTTAGTATCTTTACTCTTTCATAAATTGTCGTTTTTTTAAATAGTTGAGTTTCCTAGTACACCGAGAGATATGACCCACATATCATTAATATGTCGACAAATAAATTAATTCTCGGTATATTTTTTTAATGTCTCATTCTTACACATTTCGCGATTGATTTTTTAGCTTTCAATATGTACACATTAATAATTTTTCAACGTTTTTGTGATGTGGCTGCAAAATAATTGTTACATTACTAAACACGATTTCAGAGAATGTACAAGGGAAAAGAGGGCGCCTTTTTAAAATCCTAGATTTACTCTCGAAACTCGGGAAAACCTGTCGTTATGTACGCATCAGAAACAACTAAATTTGAAGCGTTGTTTTTTTTACAAACTCACGGGGGCTAAATCTTCCTGTCCTTTGCCACTCTTAGTTCATTGCAAAGAGGTTCATATATTTATTTTAATATTTACTTTCGTGGGTGGCTGTCATTTTTGAATTTGCATGAAATATTCTTATTGCAAAATATGTTTAACGTTTTGAATATGTTGAATTATGGAGGGTCAAGTTGTTTACAGCACGTGCCGTAGTTGACATGACCTCAGCGTCCTGCTGAGTTAGAAAGGCGTTATCCTTCCGTAGTGTATATGTTACAATTTAAAATCACTAACTGGGGTTAACACTCACTTAATCGAACGAGACTACACCGACTGTTTTGTAAAGGCAAAGTGCTTGTTAAATCTACATCTTAGTCATAAGGGGTGCTCTCACGTGACGTCACAAGTGCTAAGCCACTCCCACGGCCGGACAACTATCAACAGTGTTTCAGTGCAACAGCCAACTACGTCAGCTGTGTCAGCTAGCTACTATAGATAGCGTAATACACTAAGTTTTTGCCCGTCAAAAGGGGCGAGGTTTGTGACGTCATGAAGGCTCCTTTTTTATGCAGACAAACTCGTCTTTTCACCCTTTTGTTTAATATTATTAAACTTAAATGTAACTATGTAAAACAGCGACACATAAAATTATGAAAAAATCGTACGGATAATAGCATTCAAACACCTTAAGCAAGATATTGTCATTATTGACAAACACATGTGTTATATTTTGTTTGACAGCAAAAACTTTTTTTCAGACTATCCACGAATTGTTTCGAAATATGGATTATTTTGTAATAATAAAACCAAATGATCTACAATTCATAAGTATAGTGTATAGTATAGTAAATTTGTTTGTTAGTGTGTGGTTAAACGTAAAAAGGGAACTGTGTTGAAATTATCAATATTAAAAATCGTTTTTTTTTTTCCCCTATGGATAGGTCATCGCCATTTGTCCGGAGCTGCAGAGCAGTAGCAAATGAGGGAGGGTAGGCATAGCCCCCCCCCCCCCTCTAAAAGCAGTCGGGGAAAATCTGCTTGTCGGAGGAAACCACCTGGCAGTAGTCTGACTGAGTTTGAACGTGTGACAAGCGTTATAACCCACCGTCATCAGTTATGAGTGTTTAAATGTGCTCCCAAATTTTTCCACCACCACTGCTGCAATGTGCATCGCGTCAATCGTATATCTGGCAAAGAAAGTTCAAAATTATGGCAATCGCCACCCCTGGATATTGAATATGCAAGCCATGATGCCAACTCTCTGTTTAAACCCCTTCAATATGTGTGACGTTCCGTGCATCATCTGCCTTCATAATGATCATTACGAGGTATCATTTAAGCTTCAGAAAGTTTGATCAATGTCGAGATTAACTGAGCCCAAATCCGCTCGCCTCTGTTGCCACCAAGCTCACGTGGGAAAGTTTGCTGCAACACACATATGCACACTGTGCTAGAATGACACTCATACAAGTACCCTCAAATAAAGCATTAATTCACTGAGCAAATTGCAGTTTAGCGTGACGGAAGAGTTCGGTATATGTTTGTACAGAAGAAACACTGTTTCTCTTTCACTTTGTACAGCGTAGTTAATGTATCAGTATTGTACAACACTATGTTCTTGCATAGCGGAGATTCGTAGAATAATTGGACAGCACTTCTGCTAAAAAAAAAAATTCTGGCGCAAAAAGCTGTTTCATAGAACGATAACTGATGCCATTGGCCGACTACAAATATGCCATTTGACACATTAGTCTCATCGAAGCCTACAGTACGTACGCATCTCGACCGAGCTTTGCAGAGTTGTTCGAGTAGCTTCTTCGCCTTCTTATGCGCGCAGGAACAGATCCCCTTTTGTCGTTAAAATTAACACTCCTTGACATCATACATAGCCACGGCATTATCCATAGCCACGACATTAACGTGTCCGGAAGAATTTCTGATACCAGCGTCTCAAGCTTTTACGAATTTTAAAATACTTCAATGAGTTTGATACAACTTGAGCAGTTTCGTAGCTGTGTTTGGTTGTTCTTTTGCAGGCTAAATAGTTAGCCCACATTAGACGAAGAAAACTGAAAGGAACGAGCCTATTCAAGTGGCTTAACTTGATAAAATCAAGTTACATTATCTAAGGTAGACATAGCAACATTCACTTATCCTTTCATTAATAACTCCGATCCTCAGAGATTTTTATTTCATCGCTCCGTGATGAAGATGAGATATTGTAGTCACTTTGCCTATGGGGCTACATACGGCAATTGCAGCTCAAATCGCAATGGTTTACGGTAAATTTTCCCAATTTACTAGTCACAATGTCTAACCCATGGTGAGGTACCTCGGGGTGACTAAAGGTCCAGTGCTGAGAGAGGGGTCAAAACCTGTCCGTGTGTGTGTCCAATTTTGTTTTCCTAATATATGGTAAACGGTTTGGCCGATTTTCTTCAAACTTGGTAGGATGGTACGTGCATTTAATACACAATCGGAAGTAAAGGTCAAAGGTCAAAACGTCCTCCTGACACGAAACTTCACACTTATGATGATTGCATCTAGACCTACCAAAATATGTGGTTACAATAGCAACAAATGTCAAAGGTCAAGTGGTAGAGTGGAACAAAAAAAAGGGATAATTTGTTCGTTAAACAACCTTTGCGTCTTTTAAACTACTCCTAGTGGGCTAGACCGATTGCTTTCAAATTTGGTAGGTGTGTACCCCAGGGGGGATTTTATGTTCACCACACTCTCGGAAGTAAAGGTCAAAGGTCAGAGGTCACATTTTGCAAAAGACAACTTTTTTACTATATTGTGCTAAAACTTCAAAAGAAAACATCATTTTACATGAAACTTCACAAGTATAATAGGGTGGACTAGTTCTACCAAAATATGTAATTTCCATGGCAACCAAGGCCAAAGGACGCTGCAGAGGGTCAAATAATTTTTTGAATTTACTACAACTCTTAACGGGAGCATCCCACAAATCTTAAAGTAATAAGAGTAATAGCCTAGGAGTGACAAGTTGTACCGATATGTGTGGTTGTCATGGCAACCAAGGACATAGTTCACATTACTGATAGTCAAAGGTTAATGTTTTGTAATTAGCCTAGTGTTCATCAACTAATATAAATAAGCTAGACTGAGCCTCAGTCCTATTTTTTGTACTTCGTAGTAGCAATCTCGTCTTTACAACTCACATTCTTTTTTCACTAGCTTGTATGCTGCAGTGAGATTTTTAAGTTCCTTCTCGCACTTCACTTTGATAGCCCTTATATCTGGAGTGTTTCCATATGGTCTATGCACACGGTTGTTTTCAGTCCAAAGTTGCTGTAACTGTTAGGCCTAGTAGTATGGAAGTTAAAGTCTAACCTAGGGCTAGACTAAAATCTGAAGCTGGTTAACGGTATGTGGGCTAGGTCTGGGGTTTATGCATGGATAGACCTACGCCATTCATAAGCTTGAGTTATAACCCAAGATATGAACCTGGGGGTGACTAACATAAGGTTAGGCATAGGAACCTACCTATATTACATATTAGTGCCCTTAAAACTTGGCAGTTCTGAAGCATCGCCAAAAAACGTACGTAACAATTTCCTTGCCAAGGGCTAGGATTCGCCACAGGCCAGCAAGCAGAAAAGGTTTTTGCGTCGGCCGGAAATCTTCTAACGCCACGCGTTCAACATGGCGCACACTCCCAGCTTTTTAATTGAGACGCACTTGATGTGCGTATCAGCTCGACACACATGAAGTTTGCCGTCTCGTCAAAATGGAGGATACGCCCAACTAGCGTGTGAATAATAACAATTACCCCCATGTCTAAAGCGTCCCCGAAGGCGTCTTACTCTTATAAACGTTACGTCCATATCCATATCAGTTGAGTTAGTCATCCCTTCCGATCATGTTAACTTTCAACATTCCGAAAAATGTTGTGTTTAGTCTGCGTAGCCTTTACCGCAAGTCAGCGACTGATGTCAGACTTTCATAGACTTATAGACAAATCCAAACGCGTAGTCAAATGAAGGGGAAAGTAAGATTAAGTCCGCCATTACTGGGGGCCATCCAGCATTTATCTTTCATTTTTGTATGCCTGTAGGCTACCAAAACGACGGGTACAAAAACTTTATCCTTTCCATTGGACTTTAAATAGGTATTTCAAAGGATTGTGGCATACAGTTTTAGTATGGTACTTTTGTCAATGACATTCTACTGTAGCATAAAAACAGCTTAAACCTTCTAGCACATATATAGTTCCAGTTCTATAACCAACTTGCGCACATGTTACTGTTAGCGATGAGATATGCACTCCGTGGATTGCACTCTTGTTCCTTTTTTTAGTCAATTTGATAGTTAGTTTATCGGCACATCAACACAAATGTGTTTAATAGTGTCAGTCATCTCGATAAAGAAATGCAAAGTTTAAATTTATTTTTAAGTATGGTTTCTCTTTAGTCGGCTCTTACGACAGGCTTTAAATACCGTGGGCATATTCTACAACCTTCAACCTACGGAGGACCTTTACAGTCAAAGCAGTTTGTAAAGTTCTTTTAGACCCATTTATGCTGTTTTGTCACAAGACCCAACCTTCAAAAAACATTCAAACCTCGGCAAGTAATAATGTCATTGAATCTTTTGCATGAAATCACTAATCACAATTAAAAGTCTTTCGTAAAAGTTGTTTTCATCGACTGTGTGAATTGGTTGGGTAGGATTTCACCCTCACGTTTCATTGGTATATTGATCCTTTTAGCTGAAGCTACGATGTGGAGACAGAAAGGATATCGACGGAGCTATGTCGGGCTCAAGCCATTGAAGTTGTGACATTAGAAATGTTCGGAAGAGATATTTCATTCATCATTCCAGTGCAATTTGGGGTCACTTAAATGATACCTGCTCAACATTTTCAAAATTTTGAAGGGTGGTCAATATTTCTTTTTTAAATTTCCTAACAAAACCACCATTTTTCTATGTCTGATTCTAATACATTTTCCCCTGTTGTCCACTTCATTCAATAGGAATAAAACCACTCTCGGATCATTTGTAGCATATATTATGGGTCAGTTAGTAAGTTAGTCAGTAAGTTAGTCAGTCAGTTAGTTGGTTGGTTTTTTATTAAGTTGAGTCATTCAGTCAGCCAGCCAGTCAGCCAGCCAGTCAGCCAGCCAGCCAGCCAGCCAGCCAGCCAACCAGCCAGTCACTCACTCACTCACTCAGTCAGTCAGTCACACAGTCAGTCAGTCAGTCACTCAGTCAGTCAGTCAGTCAGTCAGTCAGTCAGTCAGTCAGTCAGTCAGTCAGTCAGTCAGTCAGTCAGTCAGTCAGTCACTCACTCACTCAGTCAGTCAGTCAGTCAGTCACTCACTCACTCACTCACTCAGTCAGTCACTCAGTCAGTCAGTCAGTCAGTCAGGCAGGCAGGCAGGCAGGCAGGCAGGCAGGCAGGCAGACAGGCAGTTAATTATTTAATAGTTAGTTCATTAGTTAGTCAATCAGTCATCTAGTCAGTCAGTCAGTCATTCAGTCGGTAGGTCGGTCGGTCGGTCTGTTATATGAACTTTTTTTTCCCAGTTGCCCCTATTGCATATTATGTGAATGGGGCGGGAGCATATGGAAAAGTTTGGCCCTGATCTTTGCAGAAAGTTAGCTCTCACCAGGCTCAAACACAGCAGAGCGGATATCGAATAGATTACTAACTTCGAACACAAGCAGCTTATGGACGTTTCCATTATCGTTGGTAGAGAGGATGCGATGAATTGACAACAAAAACTCTTCGTTTCAAATGTCTTGAGAAAAGATGTTTTATTCCTTTAGAAAGACAAATAATTCCCCGGAAATTGGAAAGAAAACCGGACCAAATACCACATTGGATTTAAACCAATTATCGAAGTAAACAAATGATGGCAAGTTTAAATTTTTCATGGCCCAGTATTTAGGTACGATAATGCAATTGTCGGTAGGGTATTTGAGATTTGGGGGTTTTTTGGTTAATTTTAGTGCTCTGCAGTGTTGTAGTGTGAGTACGGGACCATGAGTACGAGTACGGGTACGGGTACCAGGTCATAAGTACGGGTACGGGTACAAGGTCATGAGTACGGTTACGGGTATGGGTACCTGGTCATGAGTACGGGTACGAGTACGAGTCCCAAGAAAAATTAATCATGAGTGCGGGTACGGGTACAAAGCTATGAATACGGGTACGGGTATGGGTACCAGGCTATGAGTACGAGTACGGGTACGGGTACCAGCTAGGTCCAGCTATGGTAGTCCAACTGACCATAATGTGTTTTGAGTCAGCTACAGGTATGAATTCATGAATATGATTATGACATTTGTAACTGGTCTTGACATGCCATTGCAGACGAGACTAACAGTACCGTATGGGCACTATGAAGCCAGGCCATAGCCTAGGCTATACACAAAGGGCCTACATGAGGTACTTGATTACTGGTACGCATGCACAACTTGATGGAAAATGCGATGGAAATCAGGGCTCTCTGTCTAACTGTGTACATCAGAATGGCTGATATTTTAGCCTTAAATCAGATCACATTACAGTGCTACCAAAAAAGGGGTTGTATGGTCTTTGTTACAACAATGTGCACCCAGCATTACATCGCGACATGTTTGTAAGTGGTAACCATGGACTTGTATAGGACTTGTGTAGGAAGTCTATGGTGGTAACGTTATAGTGAGAAACCACAGTGACATTTGAGTTTTTCAAGAACCAAGAATCGATGACAGTCATATGGCATATACCCTATGAGCACAGTGACATTTGAAGATAAGTGAGAGGCAGAAGTCTGAAAACTGAAAAAGATGATTTCTAAGAGTGAGTGATGCATGGTGATAAATATTTAGTGCAAGCACCAATTCTGAGAGACTAAGTTAATGCTTGCAGTACAGGCTTATACAGAGGTGCCAACTCTCCCTGATTCTCAGGGAAACTCCCTGAAATTTCAAGGATTTTTGTCCATTCCAACTAGCAGATATGACAATCTCCCTGATTGAAGCAAGCCTTTCCCCCATTGAGTTGAGAGCAGTTAGATTTGCTGGGTCTTTATGTTACACAAATCCCCAATTTGAATTACAGTAAGTTTAAAAAAGAACAAGCAATCTTGCACAGGTAGGCCTACCTGGCTTTGTGTATTATTGGTAATGCATCTTATGGTTGTAAAATTGTTGGTGATCATGAGACTCCACTATCATTTGGATTTACTAAATATAACTGTAAAAACTATAACTAAAACTGAAAAACAGGTTAATATTAAAGCTATGATACATCATATCATGTTGGTATAAGGGTCCTTTCGTACACATATACAAACAAAAAAGTACAATAACGCAAAGGTTAAAAGTCTGCAAATTAACAGTTCTCCCCTTCTTTATTTTTCCTCCACGGACTCAGTCCCACTCGCACATCCCTTTCCTCGATCCTCAATCCAAAAACTGACACGCCTTATGTCCTACCTCTGTTCTCCTTTCATCCCGCTCTCCCATCATGCCTCCTTTTTAAACCATACTTTGTCTAACAAAACCTTACTGCATACCTAACGTGTTTTCTATCTAGGGGCCTAAATTACGCTACAAAGATATATTACTCTAAACACAAAAGAAAGCCTGCATAGTAACAAAATCACAGATAACTTATTCCAAGAAAAGAATTAACATCTCACCAACAACTCACAGATAAAAGCAAACCAAGATATTCCAATTTTGTGTTTACATTGGTATTTGAGTTAAAATGAATGGGTTGGTTAAGATCTGTATGAGAACTGATTCTAATTAGCTATAACATAGTAGAACCTGAGGTAATTGCCCCGGCCATGATTCTTCAAGCACAGATAGTCCCAACATGATCTACCACTGTCCTACAACACCATCAATTTACTATCGGAGAAGTCGTTCCAGAATTTGAATATATCCTCTGATGTTGTGCATACATAGCTACCTGACTCATACCTCTACTGCTACTCAGTAAGTTTAGTACTTGCAAAATAAAGTAGGCTCAGCAGCCCATGGTAGCCATGTCCAATATGATTTAAAGACAGTTTATTGAGGATGCATCCAATCTGTACAAAGCTGACAGAAAGAATAACCAGTCTCTTTGTAGCAGTTAGCCTAAGCCAAGCCTCTTATAGTACACAGAAGATACCCTTTTGAAAAATGTGTATTTAGGGAATTACACAGGATGCAATCTTAGTAGCACAGGCAATAGTCAAATTAACTGAAAATGAACTGGAAATAAATACTGCAAGGCACAGACCACATGTTCATAGTTACAGAAGCAATTCATTCAAGGTGTATCAATCAATAGTTGCCCATGAAGTTGAGTGGATTAGGTTCAACTCAAGGGATTATCAGGTACCACTGCATAAGCTTGAGCAGTTTGTATTGTCCTACGTGACAATCTTCCAGTTCTTTACTTCAAGATTTTTGTAATCTCCCCTTACTGTTCACTTTCACACCCAGTAATTCATACTGCTTTTGTTGTAAAAACTTTTATTGTTGAACAACATGGAGTATAGGTACAGGTTGCTGGACCATGGGATTCATACAACAAAGCCCTTGCTTTAAGCTGATTAAGCTATTCAAGCACTGACAATTGACCTCAAGGATGACAATGTGTGAAAATGTAGGTCCAGTCACAACAAACAGCAGTGAATTACATACAGTATACATGCAGGCATCAGAAAATGAAGGTGTTGGCAGATGCAATGGGCAATTGTAGGAATATCTTGGGGCATATCTTAATTTTAAGGTGTGTGTGTGTGTGGGGGGGGGGGGGCTAAGAGAAAGGCTGAGGGGAATTTTTAAGGGTAAGGGGGAATCTATTAGATTGCTCCACTAGCCTTATGATCAAGTAAGTGTAATTTCTGAGTGGAGGGAAGATTTGAAGTCCCTCTGAGAAAATTACCCGGCGAGTATACCCAACTATACCTGAACTCATGAGAAATATCAATTCAGACTCTTAATACCTTTACTCCTGACCTGGTCTCCATATCTGTACTCTTGAGCTAGCTGGTACCTGTACCCATCATACACACATGATCATGTGCCACACCCTCAGTGGCTACATACAAGAATGTCAAACTTAGTGGGGGGGGGGGGTGGGGCAGACTGTGGGCAAAATTTTTTCACGAAGAGTGAACTAGAAGTGAAATGTGTGCTCCAGTGGGTGGGGTCAAGGCTGCAGGCGAGGCCCTTAGAAGCCTAGAGGTTTTAGTAAGTAACTGGTAGAATTAAGGCAGTGAGGTGGTAAGGGCTAAATCTGGAGGAAATGTCCCATGCCCCATGTTGTGCTGTCACTGTACAGTGAGCAGCACATTCACCAATGAAATGGACGCGGACTCAGACTAGGATCCTTTGGAGTCAAACTCAGCTTGAACTCGGGGGGGGGGGGGGGTACTGGACTCAGAATTGGCCCAGAATGTGGGTCACTGGAATGGAAATTAGCTCGGACTCGGATCAGCCCTGCTAACAAGTACTGTAGTCAACTGTTTGGAACACTGTTGTCAATCAGAACCTACAGTGTACAATACAAGCTTAAATTTAACCAGCGCCCCATCATTTATCACTTTTTAATCTAAGTTAAACTTTTATTCTCATTATGAGAAGAACAATGTATGTCATGTCTTCCCCTTACTTTTTGGGCCCCAGGATGACTAAATAATTCATGCCCCAAGCAGAGGCCTTAATTACCCAAAATATAAAATTCTCACCCAGGCCTGAACAATTTACCCAGAGCAGATTCCCAGTAAACACCACCCATGCCCCCCCCCCCGGGCCCTTATAGTGCAATTAACCCCATGGACACTACTCCCAGACAAGGGGCATAACATTATAGTAAATAAAATAGGAGCTAGCATGGGGGGAAGGTGAAGTTATAATAAACATAGGATTGAGTTTGAATATTACATACATGTTCATGTAGAATTTTGTAGTGGACACTGATCTGTTATAAGTGTTTTGATGGGAATCATCAAAATTTGGTGTGGTGAGTAGTTCCATATGTAATAAAATCATGCACCCTCTAGGAGTCATCCTGAACCTTTGGTTATAAAGTTTAATGTCAATCATTATGAACTAAAGTTGTTGTCTGAGTACAAGACCAGTAGCATAGGTGTGAATACTAGGTCATGAGTACGGGTACCAGGTCATGAGTACGAGTACGTGTACGGGTACCAGGTCATGAGTACGGGTATGGGTACGGGTCCGAAGAAAAATAAACCATGCGTACGGGTACGGGTACAGGTACCAGGCCATGAGTACGGATACGGGTACGGGTACCAGGTCATGAGTACGGGTACGGGTACGAGTACGGAATCTTGTACTCGAGTACGGGTACGAGTACGGGTACGGGTACTACAAAACTGGTACTCTGAAATTTTAAGTTTCATGAAATACTTCATATTGCTCATAGAAAGCTATAGGTCTATGTTTTGGCTGGTACCAGTGACTGTTCCTTCTCATTGCTGGGAATGCGTATCCACAAATAGGAATGTTCTACAAGCAAAAGCAAATTATGGAAAATATGTAAACAAACAATTTACAAAGTATTTAAGAAACAGTAACATGAAACCAAGTGAGGACTCGAAGTATTCTACATAATTGCATGGTTCATTACATTACAGACGGATACAAAATAAAGAGGACATCCGTGAGTTGCATTTAAAAGCGTTGTACCTTAAAATGAATCTTAAAAGTAAAAACTTAAAGTGAATATGACAAGAAAAGAATTCATGACAAAAAGATTTACGGCTTTTCCTGAGCCTTTACTTTAAAATGAATTTTCTAATTTTCGAAGGGAAAAAATATCAAAACCATCACGTGCCTTGTCACTGGCAGTTCAAAGCCGTTCTTTGTAATCACTTGAACTCCCATTCTCATGCAGCTATTTTTCAAAGAACATAACCTTATAGCACACCTAGTCTCTTAGTTTTTACAAGCATGTGAATACAAAATGTAACAAAATTTATGTTTTTCGTGACCATAGTTACTAACAGTTTACAAATTCGAACATGAACGTTTGTTTTGACCATCCTGTTTGTTGCATGAGCTACATACAACTTGCCACCTCTTAGTCCGCGATCGTTTCTCCTAAAGTATTCGAACCCTATGCTGCTTTTGCATAACCTGAAAAAAAGAGGATGATCAAAAGTTAATCGACCGAAAATACCATTTGGTAACAATATGATTTAATTTTTCCAACCCTTGCTGACAGAAATTATAAATTCATGAAGGTAGTATGCAAGGACATGCATATAGGGCGTTACATCCTTTGCAAGAAATAACAATTGAATTGACCTACTAACCCTCTGAAATCCCCAAATTTGTTACATTTGCGTATAAGCTTAGGGTGGCCAGGGATTAAAAAGTCTAGGTCTATGTTTGTAAGAATACGTCGGTGTTCGGGGCCTGTAAATGACCTTGTCTGAATTTTTTGAATCCTTAACTTCTTACGTCCAGTCATAAATTCGGATGTTTTTGATACACTTGTGCAAATGAGTACATTTCTGAAGATCAATATTTGGGTTAACTCGAACAATATTATCTTGTTGCTGTAGGTAATAAGTCAATTGATACACCAACTGATCCATGATTCTTATAAATGAAGGGTGTCAGGAATAACTTTTGAAATTGGAATAGATGAAAAGATAGGCTTTCGATTACAGTTAAAGCGTGTCTTATTTGATTTAGGCTTCTTACTTCATCTAACTATATCCTCTACTGTGCGAGGTAAGCAGCTCTGGGTTTGAGCAAGCTCATGGTAAGAAAAATCTGTGATATCATGCATATCCATTAGGAAAATAATGTCATTCAGATCTTCTATTTTTTGTTTTCTTCATTTGCCATCTCTTTCTTTCGTATTAAGCTCTATTTGAATAGTTTCATTTTCAAGTTTAAATACAAAAGAATGAGGTTTCACACCTAGATTTTCTAAACTTGCCAAAACCGTTCTGGCTGTTTTTAGTTTTTGTTTTTTGCGACGATACTTTTGACACACACTATACACATTTTTAGCCTTTGTCTTTCCTCTGTGTCTCTTTTGCAGTTTTTCATGGTTTGCTAATCTTTCAACCTATTTCTCTTATTCGGTCCTCTCTTCTCTACAATTACTTAGTTCAGTACTTAAACCCCTCAAGTCACTCTCTTTAACTTTCTACGTGTTGTCTTTTCCTCATCAAGAGACTGTGTGGGCTTTCTCTCCACAGGATACCAGTTTTGTGTTGAAATATCAAAGCATACAGGGCCCACTTCTTAAGCAATTTTGTACGCAGCCTGGTTTCCCCCTTGTTTGTGCCATAACTTCCAGAGTCTTCTTAATTTACATGAAAGTGCATTGTGAGAAAATTCTACATTGAAACTGTTTATTGTAAGATTATGTTTATCCATGATAATTCTGAGAGCTGTGCGAGTGTTTTCAGCACAAATGTAGCCCTTCATATTTCTTACCAATTGGAATAAAAAGATCTCTGTCACATCTACCTCAGTGATTTGAGAAAAGGTTTCATATCTGTCCCTCGTGGGACTGGCAAACATTGGCGAGAAAATGCAAAAACAGGAAAACGTAAATATCACATATGCTCCAACCCGGTCCATTTTCATGCACGCAATAGAAGCAATCAATATTCATTGCATTAGGATATTCTGTAATTGAAAATAAAAAAGGAAAAAGTAGTAATGCAGAGTTACAGCACATGCCCTGGATTGCTTTACGAACTTACTGCATTTTTTAAAACAAGTGAAAAGTTTGAAAACACTTCAAAATAATCATTTTCGACAATTTTGCTGAACGGCTCAAAGATAATTCTGTTTAAAGTCATGTTTATTTCGCAGACCCCTTGCAAATTTCACACGAAAAATGAAATCTCTGTGTCTTAATACTTGAACACCGTCTGCAGTGCATTCCTCCAAAGGCCGTCTTTCTGTTACCCAGTACGTTAAAGTGCCTTGTGTAACAAAAGCAAAATCGCCTTGAGGATTAAATACTTGATAGTGCCAATGCTCACCTATTAATTCATTCCAGTCTTTGACGTCTGCCAGCTGAACAGGTTTTGGAAAACTGCCTTCTTTAAAGAACTATCTGTAAAGTTCCCTTTCAATCTGTAAGGGAATATCAACGCCATTATCTACTTTTCGTTGACCATGCAGTGATGCCTTGATCAATGTGTACAGGTTATCCCAAAATATAGTTTTTGTTTCTTTTGTAAAACTAGAAAGCCAGAAGGCTAAGTGATTCCTTGCCATATGATATATTGTATTAATGAACATGGATGCCCACATGACAAGCATGAGATCCCTCACAAATACTGAGGTATACTAGTAAGGTCAAAACCTTTTGAGATCATGTGACCCAAAATGACCTTTCACACTCACTTAAAACAATAGGGAGCAACTACCTAAAAAGACCATCAACAATCTAAATATGAGCAATTCACAAACTGAGTATGAGATCCCTCCACAGTTCAATAACCACATAAAATGTCATGTCTTCGAGGTTTTGCCCTTGTGTGACCCCAACCTTTGATCTCCACAAACAAGAGAAATCTCCCACGCAGTTATGATGCTGGTTAACTATGTTGTCCATCAACTTGATAAAGAGATATTTTTGAAGCATGCTCCTTTAGATAAAAATTTTGGGTATTGAGGATAGCTCTCTATATAATGATGTCTCTATGATCCAAAAAGTTGACTGCATTGAGGTTAGTGTTACAACAAAGCCTAATCCTAACAGTCATCCATAAATTAGAACATACAGTAGAGACATCTCAACAGAAAGGTGTAACCTTGGCTATTAGTGGTGGTCCTTTTGTATTTGTTTTTTGATGTAATGCCCTTCCCAATGACTATGATATCCTTGGAAATTAACAAAAAATGGGAACCCTAATAATCCAGAATAAACAAGATTTGTAATTTGCCTTAAATTGTCTGCTTGTAGGAACACCATATAACAGAGTACAAGTCAAGTGTCCTTTGTTTGATACACAGTAGATACTATTTGCTAGTTTTGATTACCTGAACTACAGTACTTTCTGAAAAACAAGCCTTACTGAGAGGGCTAAATAAGTGTCAGACACTATCTCCAGACAGGTAGGAAATGGTTAAAGCCATTGAGCTGTATGATTCAATGAGAAAACCCCCCAGGACACTGTGGAAGTCAAATGTGATGAATTAGGTATTAAAGATAAAAGTGACCAGCAATTTTCACAGACTCTGGTGGGTCAGTTACAATTTGATTCATTCAATTAGGCAATCTCAGTTCAAGCATGCTCAGGGGTAGTTGATCCAAATGATCAGTTATTTAGTTCTTTTTATAAAACTAATTACCCGTGGTGTATTTAATTATCTAGTTCCCAGTTCCATGTCCTTATGAGGACAGTGGCACAAGGTTTGTCTGTAACTTTTAACAATCTTTGATACTAAATTTAATGTTATCTTCATATTTTCTTTAGTGTTATGGAAGAAACAATGCTTCTATGTTCTGAAAGAAATTTTGGGCACCATACAGAGCACTTGATCTGTTCAAAGTTTACACTTATGAATGAACAATTCCTCTGCTTTGTGGCCATGGGAGCTTTCTCCAATATGTTCAGACTATGTCCCCAAATAACCCTCATACAGCCTTTGTTTAACTCACATATTTCATGAAAATCTATTAGCCGAGATACTTATGGCAAAATAAACATACCTATGACAAAGATAAATTAACTAACATGTCAGCCTGATGAACAGTTTTTTTTTCCTTTTTAACTTTTTCAGATTTTTTTCTACCCACTTACTCTTATGCATATTAATACTGGCACTAAATGTTATAGGGCAAAACTTCAAACCAAAATCAACATAAATACTGTACCAAATGCACTTTTATGCACTTTAGACATTCTTAATACAGTGAGATTGCTTCAGTACATATTTTCAAATTACCCAACTTGATCATTTACATAATAAAGTGGATTCCAAAAGCTTACCAAATGCATCTTTCGTTATCTATGCCACTCAAAACTCTTCACCCTATGCACTAATGAATATTAACCCTAACAGTTACCCTTTTTGAGATATGGTATGTGCAAGGTTTAACCTCTGATGCCACTAAATGACCTTTGACCTCCAATAAAAACAATAGGGATCATCTACTTAATATGGACAATCCACATGCTAAGTATGAGATCCCTCAAAGTTACCCTTCTTGAGATATACTGTTTACATAGTTTTGCTGTTTTGACCTCTGGTGACCCCAGATGACCTTTGACCTCCACCATTAACAAGAGGGATCATCTACTCAATATGGGCAATCTACATGGTAAGTATGAGATCACTCACATATTTCCTCCTGGAGATATCGTGTTTACAAGCAATTTCTAAGCTTTTTACCATTTGACCCCTGGTGACCCCAAATGACCTTTGACCTCCACCAAAAATAATAGGGACCTTCTACTTAATGTGGGCAATCTACATGCCAAGTTTGAGATCTCTCAGAGTTACTCTTCTTGAGATATCGTGTTTACAAGCCGACGTCACACACACACATACGCGCGCGCGCGCACACACACACACACACACACACACACACACACACGACATCACCATCGCATAGATTCCTTGCCTGCCTTCGGCAAGGAATCAAAAACGTAGCAGTCAGGAATACTTATCACATCTGGCACCCGTCGCCACTCATCATATTTTGGAGAAGACCATTCTTCTTCTGTAAAATGTACTTTGAATAATAAAAAAACATTCAACAATGTTTGAATCCAACACTTCCAATGGATAAAATTTTGTCGTTTACCAAGTCTGATGGGTACGGTTTCTGCTGGAAACCGGCAACTCTGGCCCTCTGTTTAGTAAGGCGTAATCCGCCACCGGCTATCCCTTCCTTGTTTTTCTTCTGGTTCTAGCCATGATGGGTTATAAGAACTGTAATAAAAATTTACAAAATTAAGGTAACTGAAGATATCCACACTCTACATTTCAAGGATACCACGTCATTATTTTGTTCCAAAAGTAGCCGCTAGAAGGGTGGGTCGCGGGACTACAAGAATCGGGCGGGGAACTGGTATTCTGCAGCTAAGACTTAAAAATATTCCTGCCGTCTTTCCTTCTAGCAAATTTTTTGCACCTTGGACCAACTTTATACAGACCCTCTAGCCTTCTAAATTGAAATGCCTCTTAACACAACTTTTTTTGATGGCCACTGAGACTTTTTTATTTATCTCAGTGTATTTGAAGTGGCGCGTGTTCTCGTAGGCCCTACGACGATTTATTATCTAGCCCTGGCGGAAAATTAAAGTTCAGCAGGAAGACGAAGTATAGGCAACAACCTGTGCGCGCGACCAGGCGAAAAATGCACAAGCGTTACTGACTATTTAAACGGAGCGCCAGAGTAAACCGCTGTGAATATATCATGCACCAGAAACTCATTCTGGGGGATGCTCATTCAGCACTGCCGCTGCTGGGGATTCTGCCTGCGATGGAACGTTGAACTTTATCTTGAACTAGGCATACCAATTGAATTTTAATATTATATTATTGAACATTGCTTCGTGTGCCTATGTTTGGGAATTACCGGGATTCGGACACATTCCAGCTCCCAATCCTCATTCTACCCAATTTTGCTCAAATTGATATATTCGGTACAAAACAAAACTAATGTCAATTTTAACTGTACTCAGTCTGACTAATCTTGCTTGTCAGTGCCATTTATGACATCAGTCAGGGCAACGGGTAACATGGTCGTTTGCAGGATGTCAGTCTGTATCCACTAGGTGCGGATACTGTTTCGCAATCACAGCAGCAGAGATATTGAATCACTCACAAGTACAGGTTGGTCACCATGAATGTTTTGATTTTATTTTAAAGGATCAAACCTCTCACCCCAAACTACACTTTTGGTACCCGAGTACCGAAATTCTCAATTGGCTCGGCTCTTTGACTGACAGCTACTTCAAACAATGCAGATTGCAAACTTGAAAGCTTATATTACACAGCATGTACGGTACTGAGAGTGTTTTGATTAAATAAATTGAGTTTTCCTATACTCACCCTGAAGCAATAAACTGAGATTGTGTCTGGATGAGGAAGAATTTCAGACAATTGTGGGAGGGACTTCAGTAAGGGAGTTAGGAGAATTGGTACTGTTTGGGGTGAAAGAACAGGGCCTTTAAGCAATAGATGGCAAAGATTACCCTGTACCTTGAGCAGATATTACATATTAATTTCTTTCCCTAAATAGCAGAGACCTTTATGAACGGCTGTTTAAGAGTCGTTATTTTCAATTCAAGATTTATGTAGAAATATTTAACAGACAGGTAAAGTAAATCATACCACTTACGAACAAGTTCACAGTATTTATCATGAGTCGATCATTTACTAACGATCTCGCCCAAACATTGAACAAATAACACATTTCACTCACATTTGATTCTTAAACTGTTTTAAGCCTCAGTTTCTGATCTTGCGAAATAGTCTCATAAATTTTCAATTACATTATAAAAAACAGTTATTTGATAATTTTCGGCGAATAGTAGCATTTTAAACAAAACTTACCAATATTCTTGCCGAGTGTCATCGGTCAAATAATTTCACGTTATTTAAAAATTTAAATATCTTTAGCTCAAACATTTTGAAGATTCACTCTGATTGGACAGAGAAAACACTCGTCATTTTGACATGGAATGGGAAAAAACTTAAAAATATTTAAACTCGATTACGTAAAACCGTTTTCGCGTACCAGCTCACAGACCGATTCGCCGAAAAATCCTGCTGTGCACAATTTAGATGTAAACATTCCCTACAAAAATTTTCAATACCGTTTACTTATTTGTCTTCCTCGACACGTTGTAATTTTGTTTAATTCAGAATAAGCAGTTCCTCAAAAGAAGAAGAAAAAAGAAAAGCAATTAAATGAAAGTCGCAGCGAAGGACAAGATATTAAACCTTTGGCCGTTCTCTGTAGAACCGTTAGAACAGATGTTAATTACTTACAGTACTTTACAATGTTTAAGATAAGTGAATACATTTGTTCTTTTCGTCTAAAACTGGAATGAAAATTTCGGTCAACTGATCTTCGATAACATTTTGATAAACCTCGATAACCTGGCACTGAGTAAACTCCTACTCTTGGGTATGAGAAAAAATTAAAATATTTATTCTTGCCAAGGCCTGAAAAAATATGTCATAATTACCAGTTCCTGTTCACTGTGCCTGGGACTTATTTTATTACTAGTCTACCTTAAGGTTTTACAGGCCATAGCTTCCTGAACATTTAATAAGAGCTATTTTGAACTATGTGCCGATAGAATGTGCTGCTAAATGAAACACAAAGTGAAAGAAAAAAAAACTCACGGTGATTATCATCTTAGCATTTTTTCGCTCAATAGTTGTGACCCTGTTATAACACGAATGCGTTGCCCAATATAATAATTTCATATTGCTGGCAATGGCTACTTCTCCGAAACTGATACTTTGGATGTTTCCGTAAATAGACCATGCAGCAGAACGTACTAGAGGACTTCAGGTGATATATAAGCTCGCATTGATAAGGAAGCATTCGGTCTCAATAACTGGGCAGTGTTTCTAATAAGCCTGCTCTTATAAATCACTTCACCAAAAAGAAACCCCTTTGTCAAAGTTATCTTTCATTATTTTACAATTGTTCCAATTATTTTGTCAAATATGTCGAATTTTTCATGGACTGGATTATTCTTATTTACGTTTTGGAAACTGCTCAAATTCTCGTATTCTAGTGAAATAGCAGTGGACCCGCAGGACATCGTTGTTAATGTAAACCAAAATGCTTTTCTAAATTGTGTTATCTCAAGCAATAAAAATACAGATGATTTTAAAGCATATTGGTTTAAAAGTGAGAATACAACAGCTCCTGGCTCTTTTTTAACATACAACCGAAATACATATCATCCATCACTTCGGGGTACAGTCACAGTGCCAGGAACCGGTTATCATTACTCTTTGGAAATAATAGATACAGATATATTGGACAGAGGCTACTACTACTGTGGTGTTTTTGATCGAGGGGAAATCGTATACTCCAGAAGAGCACGATTGGACATTCATGATCCAAGCATTGTTCTTTCTTGTAGCTTTGAACCTAGTAATCGCTCTCTCGATGTTGGCGACAGGATTACAATTAAATGCCTACCTTTCAATGCCACCTCTACTAACCAGTCCTTAGCAATGTGGGAAGGACAAAACGGTGACAGGATACCACATTCCACTATTACCCATGGAAGGGATGGATTAATTTCTTACCCTCTTCAATTAGAAAAAGAAGATCGGAATAAACCGTACACCTGCACACCGTCGGAGAAATATCCCGATGTGAACAATTGTACTGTATTTCCTCTGTTACATCCCACGATAAGTCTAACACCGAGAAAGGCTATAGCTGAACTGGGAGGAACAGTGAGATTTACGTGTGAAATTAACGGCAGCCTATCTTTTAATCAGTTCATGTGGGTACTCAACTTTGAAAAGAGAGGCATCTTAAATTTGACAGAAAGCAGTGGACGAAATATCGTTTCATCAAACGGTGTTTTGGGAAGATTATCTATCACAAATGTCACAAATTTTGAAAACAATACCTTAGTGAGGTGTCAAGCTACAAACTCTTTTGGAGAAGAACTACATGAGCAAGCCTCTGTGTTTGTGGAGACAGGAACCAATGACGCCACGACAACAACCTCTTCAAACCTTGGTATATCTTTTGCTTCACCATATGTTCCATCTCAAAAATCATTGATCTTTGATGATGATGTACTGGATCTTAGAACAATTAGTCAAATTTTTACAACAGGAAACATCCGGGAAGATGGAGATTCATCGGTTATGGCAACAGGGCCAACAGGTAAAATAACAATGACATAAAAGTGAAACTTGAACGGTTTCGTCTTAACTTTTAACTACTCATAAATTTTGAAAATCCGTACATCATATGGGTGATTTCTGTCTATCACACAACGCTAAAACAATTATGCAGGGAACACCTACTATCGTAAATTTATCCGTTAAGACTGAAGAGCCCAGTGGAAAAAATGCATGAATAGCCTTGAACTGAAGGGGAAATAAGAAATTATGTGCCTTTTGTTTTTCGTTTTTCGTATTAGCAGTTTGACCTGTCGCCTAGCAGGTCGAAGCTTCTTCGAAGCGAATATAGTTATATATGGGATTAATTTTTCAAAGTAGGGTAATACCATTTTACGTTTTGCAAGTCATGGTTTGCTTTTATATCTGAAAATTCAAAGAATCAAACATTTACATGCGGTTTTATGTATCCCGAGCAGACTTTGTATGAAAACATGCCCTTGAGTTTTAAAGGTCCAATTTTCTCATCCCAAACAGTACCAATCCTCCCAACCTTCATAATTAAGCCACTCCAATAATTGTCTGAAATTCACCCTCATTCAGACACAATCTCATTTTATTGCTTCGGGATGAGTATAGGAAGCTCAAAGTATATTATTAAAACACTCTCAGAACAGTTCCTGTTGTGAAATATAAGCTTTGGTACTCTGCAGTGTTTGAATTAGCAGTCACTCAAAAAGCTGAGCCAATTGAAAGGATCTGTTACCCTATACTAGAAGTGTGGTTTGGGGTGAAAGGATTGTCCCTTTAAGAGGTCAAGTCTTCCCGCCTACCGGTATGTTTTTTTTTTTTTTTTTTTTTTTTTTTTTTCATGCTATATTTTGCCTTGATCACAGTTTGAGAAGACTTGACCTTTAGGAGAAGGAAAAAAAAAAAAAAAACATTTCGCCTATTCTGTTTACAAAATGTTTCATATGGAAAAGCGTAACTCAATATGTTAGTCCGATTTACCACACAAAATGCACACAATAACTTCAGTTCTAACCAAAATACACACATGGATGCTAAATAACTAACGAGCATGAATGCTTAGTGGGTTTAGGGTCAGAATTCGATTTTATCCTAATCATACACTGTTAATAATTCGGTACATTAACAGAACAACAAAACAAAGAGATAAACACGGATTATAGAAAAAAATGTAGATACTTATTACGAGATCATTTTTGTAATCATTATGTTTGATGCTTGTCTTTACGCTTTGTTGTGTGAAATTTTCAGCGAATTTTGAGCCTTTTCCTTACCGGTAAGTGTAGTCCATAATATTACCCCAATTCCTAAATAAACGCCGTACCCCTAAAACTACTCTAGCCAATAAAACTATAACCTTCCATCACGTTGTGTATCTAACATTCTGTCACAATGTTGTAGTGTAATTTTGTAACATTTATACGGCAATTTTGGTTTCCCCTCTCTTTTCTCTTTCCTGAGGTCATTTTGGTTTTTCGTTTTTCGTATTAGCAGTTTGACCTGTCGCCTAGCAGGTCGAAGCTTCTTCGAAGCGAATATAGTTTTATAGCTTATGGGATTAATTTTCAAAGTAGGGTAATACCATTTAACGTTGTGCAAGTCATGGTTTGCTTTTATTTCTGAAAATTCAAAGAATCAAACATTTACATGCGGTTTTATGTATCCCGAGCAGACTTTGTATGAAAACACGCCCAGCGAATTTTGAGCCTTTTCCTAAAGTGTAGTCCATAATATTACCCCAATTCCTAAATTAACGTCGCACCCCTAAAACTACTCTAGCCAATAAAACTATAACCTTCCATCACGTTGTGTATCTAACATTGTGTCACAATGTCGTAGTGTAATTTTGTAACATTTTTACGGCAATTTTGGTTTCCCCTCTCTTTTCTTTTTCTTGAGGTCATTTTGGTAAACTTGTCATTTAGTACACCTCAGAGGGTAGAAAAATGGTGAAAAAACGTCTTTTGCTAAGAACGGGGAGGGGGGTGATGAAACATCAATTAATCCATCCAAACATGTCAAGACGTCCAAAATATGAAAGACCACTACTTTCCAGAGATAATACTTTTCAAATTTTTTTTTTTTTTTTTTTTTTTTGCTTTTTAACTAGAAAATAAAACGATGGTCAGATTGATAAGTTAAGGACTAAGAATTCAGTTAAAATTCTACTTTTTTCAAATAAGAACAGGAAACAAATTTTCAGATTCCTTTCACGAAAAGGCGGCAATGAACCAGTTAGGCGGAGAAGTTTCAAAATTTATAAAGTCGAGAAAATTCTTCCAACTGTTGATCATTGAAAGTTTGGTGTATTTTAACTAAGTTAACCATTTGTTCCTTTCATTCCTACAGACCTAACACCTGTGATTGTAATTCCTGTTGTTGCCTTCATCACCCTTAGCCTCGTTGTTCTACTCCTATGGCAGAAAAAATACAGAGCTGAACGGAAACACCATTGTCCACCTTCACCAAACCTACCAAATACCATTAACACCATCTCAGTAAATGAGAAAACATCGACTGCACCAGATCCAGTGATATCACATTTTTATCACTCCTACGACGATTCGTATGATTCTGTACCACACAAATCTAAGGACATAACATCAGATACCGTAGTGATGAATTCGTTAAAAGATTTTCCGCAACGAACATCTGATAGCCAACGAAAATGTGGAAACAAGGAAATACTGACTGCACCAGATCCAGTGGAATCACATTTTTATCACGACTACGACGATTCGTATGACTCTTTACCACAGAAATCTAAGATCTTAACAGCAGATACCGTGGAGATGAATTCGTCTCCAAAATATCGACAAAGCACATCTGCTATCCAACTCAAGGATGGAAATGATGCGGATGCATATGCAACATTGGAAGACGAACCTGCTTACACCGAAGCAGATGCGCATCGTTCGTCTCACAGTGGTAGCAAACGGGTTGATGAGTACTTCTCTGCCATTTTGTAAGGGAAACAATATAATTATGAAGGAAACAACTACAATTGAATCATATTTACGTTTCATCTCAAATAAGCATCTTTTTGGAACGGTTATTTCAATCCGCAAATTTCTTGTCATGCGGTAGACAAGTCTCTTTCGGTATAGCCAGAAATCGGACTGTGATAATTAACGTTTGGTCGTCAGGTACCGCCTACGTATGCAGACGAAATCTGATGTTCAACATTATGAAATCTTGGGCTATAATACAGATTAGTGATCCATCAATTCATAAAATTCAAGAAATGTCTGACGGTTATCTGCGACGTGTTTATTGCCTCTGGAAAATCGTTATTTTAGGACAAACGGCATTGAAAGATAACGATATCATAACGATAATGATATTATGTTATTTTAAAGCAACCTAGTTTGCCATTTATCCTATCCCCACATTTGAAATTCGAACAACGGTAATGAAGGTCGATACCCGGTTCTCACTACTGTTGTCCGAATTTCGACTGTAATGTAATGTTTGTTACCCTGATAATGGTAGTTTTCTCGAAAAATGTTTGAAAAAGTTGCAAACATTCGACCATTTTGGGCAATGTGATGCGAAAGAATGTGAGTGACGTAGAGCTTAACATTCTTAGCTTTTTGCAAATTCCTTTGTAATCTTGTTTATTTTTTCATGGAAATTTTTCCCCAACTATGATTTTTCCCTTTTTAGGGCATATCGTTTAAGACTTTGGGCACCCTCAGGACTTTTCTGAGTAGTTAAAACTATGCCAAATTTTTGAAAGTCAGGTAGTGCCCGATTGTTTTCCTAAATCCCGTCCAAACATTGAGAAACGTGGGGGACAGTCTTTCCCCTTCCCCGCCTGGTTCGCCTATGGGTGCAACTGACACGTCCCTTTATAACACATGGCGCCTTGACAAATAAATGGGGACGGCGAAAGTTTGGGAGGCCAAGGCCCCCAGTCTCCCCCTCCTTATTGGCTACGCCATTGGTATATTGTACAAAAGTCAATGAACCATGCATGATGGAAGTACTGACAATTTATAGGTACTATTTCCATTACGGTGAAAACTTGTAATATTAAATGAAAGTAAAACGTTGAATACACCGCACTGTACTCAAATGACGTCAACTTAGGCCGGTGCCTGATATGGAAAGTTTTCAAATGTTTAATCTTCAGATTTCTGTAAGGGTGAAATCCCCTCTAACTTCATTCATGCTACGCCACTGCACCAGAGTGAATACTTCCTTTTTAAAACTTTATCAGACTTGAAAAGTTGCCCGTTACAATTTTATTACCGTTGCAATAGATCTAACTGTTGCATTAACTATTTGACTTAGATTTATTCATTTAATGCAGAAGCTTTATATATCTTTTACCAGCAAAACTGCATTTTCGAATATAAAAAAATCCTGTTAACACAACTATTGCATTTAACATGATAAATGAAAGATCACATGGCACTATTTCTCACTTAAGCAGGAAAGGGATCTTTGGTGACATATCAGCAACTCGACTTTGTCTTAATTTGTCGTTTTCAACAATTGCGGTGCCTAGTACACCCAGATTAACGACTTACATGCAGCCATTATGTCGTAACACAAATAAAATAATTCTCAGTGCAATTTTTTTTTAATTATTGCTGCCTGTACAACGTCTAACTGGTACATAAGTTTACTCTAGGGTTTGATCTTAAGTCTAAAACTTTGACGTTTGCACTGTGAAAAGTTATTTTGGAATTAGAAGTTTTTCTAAACATTTTTCCCATACAGTGTGAACACGTTTAGATGCTTAACAACCGAATCTAATTCTAAGACATTTCGCGTTTGGTTTTGTCAAACATTAAGCATTTAATCGGTACACAAAATTAATTTTAATGTGTTTGCAAAGTGGCTGAAAAATAAATGTTACATTACTAAACACGATTTCAGAGTGTGTACAGGTGAAAAGATGGCGCCGTTTTAAAATTCTAGGTTTACTTTTCGAAACTCTGGAAAAACCTGTCATTATGGATGTACGCATCAGAAACAGCTAATTTTGAAGCTTTGCTTGTGCTCTTAGGTCATTGCAAAGAGGTTCATAAATTTATTTTAACATTTACTTTTGTGCGTGGGTGTCTTTTTTCAATTTGCATTAAATATTTTTATTTCAAAATATGTTGAACTTGTTGTATATGTTGAAATATGGAGGTATCAGAGGAGATCAAGTTGTTTACAGCAGGTACAGTAGTTTATATGACCTCTTCTGCGTCCTGCTGGGTAAAAAAGGCGTTACCCTTCCGTAGTGTATATGTGACAACTTAAAGTCACTTACTCGGGTTAATACTCACTTAATCTGAACAAAGCTACACCGACTGTTTTGTAAAGGCAAAGTGCTTGTTAAATCGTAGTCAGAAAAAGTGCTTATCACGCAACGTCACAAGTGCTAAGCCACGCCCAATGCCGGACAAATATCACCAGTGTTTTACTGCAACAGCCAACTGCGTCAGCTGTGTCACATACGAGGCGTCTCAGCTACAAACCTCTACAAAAATACATAGGACAAACCCCGCTCCCGGTATCAATGTTGAAGTTTCAGGTCGTCTTGGGCTGCCGCAACATTGAATGGGGGGGGGGGGTGGCTTTTGACGTCATGAAACACCTTAATGTGCAGACAAACTCGTTGTTTAACCCTATTCTCTAATATAATTAAACTTAAACGTAACGTAACTAAACAGCCACACATAAATTCATGAAAAATCGAACAGATAACAGCATACCAACACCTAGAGCAAGATATCGTCATTATTGACAAACACATGTGTTTTGTTTTGATTGACAGCAATTTTTTTTTTAAAAGGCTATCCGTAAATTGTTTGGAAATATGGATTATTTTTATAATTATAAAACCATGTGATCTACAATTCATAAGTATAGTATCCTTATAAATTTGTTTGTTAGTGTTGTTGCTTAGTGTAAAAAAGGTATTGTGTTAAAGGTATCACTCGTCCCATGTTTCAACTGAAACTTGTTCATGGTGAAATTCGACCCTAAAGGAGAGCTCAGCCATCACCAATCTCGTAATCCGTAGAGAAATTTAGCGGAGTTGAAATTACCATTATCCTTATCCTGTTAGATTATATAGCCACGATTGTTTAAAATGAACTTTTATAGCCCTTGCAACCTCATGAGTCCGCATTGTAATGTAGAGAAGGAATTTTTGAGGGTAAAAATGTTAGTGAGCAAAGGTAGTGTGTGTGTACATTTTACGATTTTAAACAAAAATCAATTAATTGGAGAATTAATTCAGAAAAAAAATCTAACTTCAAACCAATATGTGTTGTGAAGTTTAGAAGCCAATTATTATTAAATGGTATGGTTCATTTAACAACCGATTTTCTGACTAAGTTCCCTTAGCATTCTTGACCTAGCGGGAATTGATTTGACTATCATTTTAGGTGCAATTAAGTTTTAATAACAGGTCATCCAGGGCTGATGACATATTGATATTTAAGTGAGTTGATAGCCATACAATGTTGTTTCCTCAAATCCACTGAAGATGAATACGGCTTTAACAACTTTGTACTTTGGTTCCTCAGGCTCTTTAACTAAAGCCATGGACCCACTACGTATAGCTAAGTGCTTGCTTACACGTTCAAAGAAAGAAAAACAAAAAACAAAAAAAGAAGAATAAAAAGGAAAGTATCAACATATGAGTAATTATTATAATGAGAAGCACTCGCTCCTTCTATCTATACCACCCAAGGAGATGACCACCATGTGTTATTTATTCAATTTGAGTGAATAACCATAAGCAATGATTTTGTCCAAGAACTGTTAGATTGACTACAAAGTGATAAACTTTATTAAAACCAATGAATCCTTTGCGCCTATATACATCACTTCGGGAAATAACCGCTATCTTATAAAATCATTTTCACCAGATCTATTCGTATCGCCGTTTTCAAATATCTCCCATGATGCATTGGGATTCTATCGCGCAAATTCAACGGAGATCAGCGTTCAAAACAACCTTGAACTTTTTATCGACTAAAGGAAAGAAAAATGCAGATATATTTAAAATCTTTGTTGATAGGGGAATAAAAAGCTTCGTTATCTTGTTCACCGCCGCCGATTTGGAGATATTTAGCAATTTGGTTTCGTTCTTTGTCCTATGCATAATTTATAGAGTCGACTCAGCCGCAAGTTTTGTGCCAATTCCCCGCCTACCAGTGTGCAAGTGGATCGTGGAACATCTTGCCAAAACTTGTGATTGTTAATAGGTTCTTGAAGGTTCCTTGTGGGTTTTTTGTGTGTGCGTGTGTGTGTGTGTGTGTGTTTGTTTGTTTGTGTTTACTACTATCTCTCATTTGAATGTGTTCACATTTTTCAACAAATGTGAAAAGGCACACACGAGCTTTTCATATATAAATATTCATACCGTTGATAATTTTTCCCGGATCTGAGAAAACTTCATTTTCCCTAGGTGGTTACCTCCGAACTGAATATTGTACGCAAAGAATAAAGTGAAGAAATGGCAGCTTTGAAAATTATAAATGACAACATGTGTAAGGCTACACGGTTATGAAGCTTAATAATACGTTTGTGACCTTTATATCCTGGTACTGGATGCGTATAGACAAATCCGGATAGCAGGTGAAGGTCTGATTTTAGTCAGCCATAACTGCGGTCTATCACCTTCAACTCTTTATTTATATCACAGTATAAATGAAGACGATTTAAGGTTAACGGAACCCAACATTGGCTGCCAGAAGTCACTAAGCACCAGCGCCAATCGAAATCGTCTATACTGAAGAAGGTGAAAGCTGGCAATTAATGATAGAAGTATTTTTCCTACATGTAGTTTTTCAAACTAATACTACCAATAGTTATCGTGCACTCAATGTTGGTAACAGAGTGACAATAGAATACCTACCTCCCCTTGCCGAGAATGCCACATAATCTCTAGCAATTGTGGAAAAGATAAAACAGTGTCTAAGTCGCAAGTAGAGCCGAATTACTAAAACTTTCCAATGACACTACTCCCCCACTTACAGCTGTACAACTTTGGCTATTATATAAACCACAAAAAATGAGAACACTGTACTCTAAAAACGTTCTGCACAAATTTAACCAAGATTAATGTGGTAACCAATTTTCCATATATGAGTCCTGGTAAAAATGGCCACGGTTTCCTGGTCATTTTAACCAGGATATGTATGGAGTCACCGGCTCTCAAACAATTCCCGGTTAAAATAATAACAAATTCATGTCGTTTTTTTAAACAAGAAATGTATGGATTCACAAACATTTCATGGTTAAAAAATACTACGAGTCCTGGTCATTTTAACCAGGATATGTATGAAATTCATCTCTTTCTTACTTTTCCTGGTTGAAACGACAAGGATTCTCAGGTCATTCATAAATATGTATGGCAAGTGTTCTTTATGGGCTAGCGTCCTCTTAAACCTTCTCCTATAGGGTTACCGGTGATATGTTTAGCTTCAAGGGAAAATTGTTTGTTGGGGCAAAAACGTTCTTGACCTTGGAAAAACAAGAACCAAGAACAATATTCGGAATTATGTTATATAGTACACTACCTCCTCCAATACAAACTCCGGATTACCAAACGTTGTTTTGAAAAGGCAGCATAGTTTCGGGTACTTTTCAAATTTCGGCAAAGCGGCTTAATCCGTAGGCTCAACCGGAAAAAGACACTTATAAAAATGAATACAAATATCTTAAACATCATAGGTTTGTACACATTACCATATTTCAAATGCAAAGAAATAAAAAAAAAAAGTAGAATTTTTAACTTGCTGGCCACATTCCACATGCGGCAAGGGGAAAGGTTGGATGGTGAGTTTATGGTTCTTGATAAATGTAACTTCATACCTAATATAGAACAAGTCGTTAGATGGCCAGAGGGACAACATCAAAAACGTTGAAGGTGACATAAATTAAGCTTCCTGTATCAAGTTAGCGAAGATTGAAATTTGTGTGTTCTTTTTCTTTTTTTTTGACAAAGATCATCAATCAACGGAAAATAAAAAAGTGTTTATTAGGAAAAAATCGTTCGATGAGTGAAGAACAACAAAAATGTCGTGGCTTTACGAGTGGTATACACATATTAACCAAACTCAACAATACCAAGAGCCATTTTCCTGCAAGACTTAGAATCTCTTGTATGGAGCAACCATGACTGCGGAAGCCCTTAGCTTGGCACGGTCCCAGTGACGTCGCTTAAACGGCAACTGATTTGCATAATCGAAACTGACTCAGACCAATTTCATAGGAATCATCAATGTCTTACGGTTTTCCGGTGCTTCTCATTGGATAGAGTTCCGAATTAAACGGCAAGGTACGTATGGACGGCGACCACGTGGGGGATGCCCCCCCCCCTCGAGTATTTTTGAGAGGGAGTATATCGCATCAAATGCCATCCTAACATATTTGAAGCATGTAGACGAATATGTTTTCTTACATGACAAAAATTGTCGAATGCTATGAGCGCTTTTCAAACTAATTACGTTATTTTGGCTGAAACGTTTTAGCGCGAGATTCAGCTGTTTATTGAATAAGGGTATAGTTTTCTCATGCACATTTTTAGTTGTCCATACAGACGTTAATTATCTGAAACACGATTTTAATTTTATCAAATTTCTCTTTTTGTCGCTGCTTGGAAGAAACCTTTTTAGACAGAGTCATCATATTGGGCAAAAGATATTTAGTGCCTCAAAGATAAGTCCGGCCCATTAGAAGGGGAATTATCTCCCGAAATTCGGTGAGGTTTTTCACCCAGGTACATTTTTAGGAGAAAGCAAACGTCTTTATTGCGGAATGACCTTTGATTATTAGGTCTGTCATAATTTAACGTGCACAACGAGTTCACTTTTCACATATTATATACCTGCATGCTCCTCTGGTAACTTTCGTCGACAATGTTAATATGGACAAATGGATTTTAATCGGCCATTACTGGGGTCCATCACTATTAATCTTTAAATTCTCTTCCTTACCTATTCCATGGATGGTTGTACCTTAAAGTGTATCTTGATTTACTCAACTGAATATGAGGATTTGATTTGATTTTAACAAATCACGTAGACAATAAATGAAGAAGATTGAAGGATGATGGACCCCACTAATGGCTGCCTACAGTCACCAAAAACAAGGTGAAAAAAGGTCTGGGTGGGAAAACTGAAAGTTCTTCCACTTCCTTTAAGGGAAAATCGAAGCAAAAATGTATTTTTCATAGGTAAAAGAGAATACAGAATTATACAGTATAGTGAAAGTTCCATTCAAATGAGACATATATTTGTCCAGATGTCAGCAAATGAAGTCACTAGATTTGTGTTCCAAAGTCAATTTGAGGGCAGCAGAGGTTCTATCACAACCTCACATTCAAAAGGAATGTCATGCTTCCTTTTGTTTGTTCACACTGTTGTGTTGAACTTGAAGTTAATGCGGGTAGTACCTCCCTGCAAGGAATGCAAATGTTGTAGAGTTCTCATGCTACTTATGCAATGACGCTCTGAAAATATGCATGCCATGCTTATTGAGAAGATAATTGGTTGTAAAGTTTAAAAGAAGACAAAGGGCTGTCCTTTAAATGTGTGGACTTGATATCATATGTGCTTGATTCAAGCTCACTTTTTGTGGAAAATGTTGCAACTGCACATGCTGAACTTTGAGAACTACGCATGGGCTTTAATGGAAATTTCACCGAATTGCTTCTTTTAACATGAGGTAGGTATATTAAAGTTTCCTTAAGCGACAGCCAAAATTTTTCGCCCCCAAACTGTTCCGTTCCGGATATTCCGCTGGCGGGGGCATCCGACACAGCTTCGGGTGGCTAAATCCTTAACCGCATAAAGCCCCCCCCCCCCCGGTTAGTCTGCCAGATGAATTTTCCGTTGTACCAACTGTACGCTTTATTAGCGATTAGCATTAGCCTACCGTTAAGCAGTAGCCTTCTGTAACTTTTCCAATCAAAGCTATTACAACGCTCATGATTACTTTTTCAGGCATAACAACTTAAGGTAATTCATGTAGCTAACGTGGCTTACGTGATGACTAAGGTAACAGATTTTGAATTCATACAACCGTAAGCTTTCTCTTATCATGATGAAACAAAATAGTTCAGGGGCTGGAGGTATCGATTCCGGACTCGACCTTCAGTTCGAGCTTAAGTCCCCTTCTTTGAACTCGGACTTGGTCTTGGAATTGGGGATCTCTGAACTTGGACTTTCAGTTAGCTTGGACTCGAAGTCGAGTTCATCAAGTCTAGCCTTTTTCTCGAGCCGTAATCGCCCTCTCTAAATACATGAAAATATTCTACTTTTCTGACTCTTTTTGAACTTGGACTCGGACTTGGACTAGTCTTGGACTCGAGGTAGTTGGACTCGACTGCAACCTTGGCATTGACACCTCTAGACTATCTGTGTAATATTTCGGAATACGCCCTCTATTTATTCCCCGGGAATCAAGTAAACTATTGATATTTGACATAACAGTTATAGTGGACGAGCGCCTCCCTTTCGTCAAGAGAACTTGCGTAGTAGAATGAGAGAGCCTTTAGTAGGACCTGCATGTATTGAATTTGAAATAAAGTAAATTCGGTTCTTTTATTTTTTGAAGGGACCGCGAGTCTTAAATAAAGACTACATGAGATTGAATTCTCTTTTAGGTAAACTACTTTTGATTTACAAACCTGGAGTCAGTGGGGGATTTTCCTCATGTCAATGCTTTTTGGAAGGTAAACTAAATCGAGAATGGTTTATCATAAACGAAAGTTTTGGTAGGGGCAGGTTAGAGGGAATTTCCTTTGTATTTCGTAAATTCAGTTTGATAGAATTTACAGGCGATATTACTATGCTAATTCAGATTTCTAGTTAAAGTGCAATGTCATGAGTACAAGGGAAGATGGTTTGCGCAGAATCGATACCCACTTAGAGAGCAAAAAACAATTTTAAAAATTTAGTTTAGATTTTTTCAATACGAAACATGAAACAAATGGGATCACATTTTGGCACAAGGGGCAAAAGCATTCAAAAAAAAAAAAAAAAAAAAGAAAATTAAAGGCTGCAAGTTGAGTAGTACAATAATGACATCACAAATTATTCCTTAATTATGCGAAAAATCGAATTACATTTTTATACCTCCTCTCAGGAACGTTATATCCTATGAAGATTAGAGGTGATTGATCTTAATTGAAGGTTTAGACATTGGAGCTTTAAAAGGTGCATTGTCAAAGTAGCACCTACCACGTTGCTGTGGCTTGTGCCTGGCTGCTTAAAGCTCTAACTTCTTCTTTATTGAGAAATGAGTATACGCTTCATTTCTTTATATGGTAGCCTATTAACTTTTTCAAACAGAAATATTGCTTGAAAAACCCGTACATACAGTATGATGTCCACAAGCCCATAATTTTTACATGAATATTCAAATTTAATATAGCTTTCTGTGTTACATGAGGGTCTAGATAAAGGTAATTTCCCTTTTTTTTTTGTATTTCCCGTGATGCTCCAAATCCCTTCCCAACCTACACTAACCTCTCTAAGTCCTCCCAACTCTCTGGCAGTCAGGCGGGAGGACCTTAACGCCAAAGGGTCGGAAGGATTTCCCAAACATTTAGACCAAACCGTGTTTGTCAGGTGTTCCCACGGTGGGCCCAACTAGGCTAGCCTTTCCCAGAAGATGCACAGCTGAAGTCCAGCTGGGAAAAGCTAGCCCAGTTGTTCCCCACATGGGAACACCTGACAAACACGAATGGGTCCCAGTTTGGGCCCAGAAAGTAGCCCAGCTGGATCCCAGTTGGGGTCAACTTGGCATGTTGGCTGAGGTATTACATTTGGTGTTTAATATATCATATTTACAGGTTTTTAAATATTCTTTTATCCTTTTGTGACTGGGAAGAATTTAGATATTATACTTTTTTCATCAATTAACAGCAACCTGGGTTCACTTCTCCACCCTTCTTGTTAAACTGTCGGATTTGTCTTAAGGAAAGCCTGGCTTCAAAACTGTTCAAACGTTCTTAATTTTCTGCTTAAAAGGGGTTTACGGTCATATTACATTTTGATATGTTAGAGGGCCAATTATTCTCAACAGTTTTGTTGGTGAAATTTGCATTCGAAATATGATGTTTGATTTTCAAGATAGGAGCAAGTAAAGTTGTCACATTTGCAACAAATAGTGAACTTGAAGCAAGTCAATATGACGTCATATCCTCACATTAATTGATAGTCTTTTGTTTTTCTTCAAACTTTACAGCCTATTTTCTCTTCATCGGTTTTATATTATTCAAATGTGATTGCATAAGTGGCATGAGAACTTTTCAAACTTTGCAACTCCCATATAGGGTCTTATTCCTATTAACGTCAAGAACAATACAACAATATGAAAAACAAAAAACAAAGGGAAACAAAGCATTCCATATCAATTTGAGGAAGTGAAACAATCCCTGTTACCCTAAAGCTCTCTTTGGAACAAAAATGTAGTTATTTTATTTGCTGATATCTCTAGAAATACATGTCCGGTTTGAATAGAAATTTCCCCACGCTGTGCAGATTTGGTTGTACTTTCACAAGAGAAGACTGAATTTTTACTCTTAACTTCCTCTTCATTGCTGTAAGTTTAAAGACAGTTATTCATTACCCAAGACAGCCTCAATTTTCCTACCCTTACCTTCTAACTTCTAACTCCTCCCACAGCTGGCTTCATTCTCATCCAGACACATCGCAGTTTATTCCTGCTTGGTGCAACCAGCAGGGCGGATCCAGACATTTGAGGGAGTTGCATCCTTCGCTAATTTCCCGTATGTTTTATTGTTTGTGCCGGCGACAAGGAGAGGGCCGAGGCCCTATATTTACCACTTGGATCCCCGCCTGACCAGTGAGTATACAATGACTGTCATTTGCATTGAAAGCCCAAATCTAACAGACTATGTGGCTGTGCTACCATTCTAGCTTCCCTTTTTTCCAAAAAACGAAAGTTTGGGGGGAATTCCTTGTCCTCGAAAGAGCTGCCATGTTGGGCATTTGGGGTAAATATCCCACCGAAAATACTTCTGCCAAAAACTAAAAAACAATTATTGGGTCTGTATAATAATAAGTGTATCGGAAATAAGGAGAAATTTTTGTGACCCTTCAATCACAACCTCCCCCCCCCCCTCCTCCTCCTCCCAGAAATGTAACGCTGACCACTGGGACGGACCCGTATGTTGTATATCAGTGCTTTACAGCTAAGGAAAATTTGGAGCAGAGAAAATATAATAACCAACAAACCCGCCCTCATACTATAAGTATTTTATGCTGATGAGGTTTTAGTCTCCACTCAATCCAACCAACTTCAACTCTCCTTGTTTGTCATCAAAGTTTCGTTTTAAAATCAGGGGTGGCACCTGGATTTTCTTACGGGGGGGGGGGGGGGTGGGGACAGGGACCAGCACTTCGAGTTTACGACAAAGGAGATGAGTTAGTCTTGTTGGGACGTGACAGACAGGGACCATCTAATTGATTTTGCTCACTAGAAGACCATACTCATCAGGAAACTCTCAATTCCGAATTTTCCTCACTAAAACAGACGAGAGGTTGTTCATGTGCATGCACTGCCCAATGGTCTGCCATCTGACCTGCCCCGACAGCGAATTCTAGCAACGGTAATGAATATCGGCCAGGTCGTTTCAGCTTCACATTATTATAAACATAAGTGTGAGAATGTCTCTCAATTAGTCTGACTGAAAATTCATTTGACGCCACCTTGTAACCTGACATATTTTCAAATACGTTGGAAGTATAATCATTCCCGTAGAAAATCTCATCTTTTTAGCGAACCTTGCAATGGAATGCAGCATTGTTAGTTTTCAATTGTTTTCAATGCCGTTGCAGCGTTTTTCCCCGAAAAGAGAAAAAAAAAAACATTACATCTAATTGCAGCAGTTCCTTTTATCTGGTAATTTTCTGATCACATAGCAAGTTGGTTTTTTCTATTGAAGTGAAACTTTCATTTCAAAGGAAAGCTTAAAATAGCGACTGCCTCTAGTAACAAGTCTGGAAAATTCCATTTCCGGCTGTCCGAGGGGTAAGACTTAGATAGCTTAGATAGTGTTTTGGTCGAACAGATTACTTTAACATAACAATGCAAGCTTGAAAATTATTCTTCGTTTTGGGAAAATGTTATGAAGTGAAAATTTTATTGCGAAAGTGACTGCTTTGTTTTTATGTACCAGCCCGAAATGCCAATTCCTGATATCTCAGATGTGGGGTTCTCAATTTTTCAAAACTTTCTGTGCTCTGCACCTTACTAGTTTTTTTCGGGCAGAATTACATTTTTCGGACAAAAAAGACACTTCTGTCCCCTCCCAAACTAAAAGGCTCCTGTACGTCTATGTCAATAAATAAAATATAAAAGTTCAAATATATATGGGAAGCCAAACTGTTTCCGCCGGATAATTTTCCACTACGGTCCGAGCAGGGAGGTCCTTAATCTGCATAACGATATTCAGTAACCCAACAAAGCTACAGATAGATCACCCCTACTTGATTTTCCTCATAAGAAGATTAAATTCTTCCATAAAACTCCTAAATATGTCATAAAATTAGTTAGTTGTTAGTTTTTTTTTCCAATATAAGCTTCAGATTGTTAAAAGTGGCAAAAAATTTCGCAAATTCTATCAAGCTAGGATATTTTCCAGAGAGGGTAAAGGTGCGAAATTTCTTTTTCCCCTTCAGTGTCTATGTATTTCATATAAAATATGCAAATTTACAAATATAACAACATTACCAAGTAATTACGTAGGCCTAATATTACCTGTATTTTATCTTTATTTGTATGTACCAACGCTGTGGCGTTCCCAGGATTTCTCTAAAAGGGGGGGGGGGGGGCATGCAGGTTCTTGAGTGATCGCCAGCCTGGGAGAGGGATCTAAGAGGTACTATTTTTTTGGTGTTTTCAAGCCTAGATGCAAAATAGTGCGAGATTTCGACTTTGACAGGAACAATCTTAAAAGTTGAATGGTTGTGGTTCATGAAGATAAAACTGAAACTTTTGTATCTTTACACGTATTCTTATGCCATTTGCGCTACCTTACGAAGTGAAATTTGTCATTAAACTTGCAAACTTTTAGGGGTCAAAATAAAAGAACATCGAACGGTATAGGCGAATGGGAGCATTTTAATTTGCGTTTCTTTCTTGATAACAAAACGTTATTTTGCCACAGAGAGTATCTAAGCGGAACGCCACCATTAGTTGGCGCGGAGAGCACAGAAAATTTCCAAATATCAGATCCCTCAGATGACCGGAAATAACTTTTTCCAGACTTATACGAAAAATCTAACGAGTCGTTATCTTCCTTTGTCGTTTGCAATTAAATGCTCGCTTCAAAATGTGTTCGCAAACTGCAAAGTGATCAAAAAGTTAAGAGTTACTTTGACCCCCAAAATGTTATTTTGCCCAAAAGACTGAGCGAAGCGCCACCATTAGTCGGGGCGGAACGTAGAGATAAGTTCGAAAAATCACACTCCTTTGATGGCTAAGAATTGCGTATTCATGTCTGTAAAAGGGAATCTAAACGTGTGGTCTTTATTTTTAGCTTTTATTTGCTATTACGAAAAAATCAGTAACATGGTAAGTGACAGGAAAATTATCACATAAAATTTCTATCACTCTTAGGCCTACATGAAATGGTCTTGATTCTTTCCGTGGAAAGTATACAACGAATTGAAAATATGCTTATGCTTCTCTATTATGACTCTTGGCTAAACTGGAAACTGGGAAAAAGCCGTAGCTAGCTAGGCGGGAAACTGGACCATAAAATGGGTAGAAGCTCAAAAAAGGGTTATTGTTTGACTTCCGTAGCCCCCCCCCCCCCGCCCAGGGGAGTACTTAAGAATTACATAGATCCATTAAAAGTGATGCCCTGAAACATAATTTAAATGTTCCCACTTGCAAAAGTTGCACATTTACGAGTATTCTAAAGAAAAAGTCCGTCTTGGTTGCGAAGGAAGATTTTCCTAGCAACGGTAGCTAAATCACAGATTCAAGACAAAACAAAAACTTCCTACTGCAAAATCAGACTCTTCGCTGCAAAAGGAACTCATGGCAATCATTTTGTGGTTATTGGCCATAACTGGTAAATGTGTCCACAAAACACATTGTTTGGTTGCTAAGGAAAAATTTCTTTAGCAACGGTACTGAAAGCACAGTTTAAAGACAAAATATAAACTTCTGACTGTGTAAACCCACTCTTGGGTGAAAAAGGAAGACATGGTGATAACTTTTCTGGATATATAACCACAAAGAGTATGTTCATAAAACAGTTCGGTTACTAAGGCACAGGCACTTTCTAGACGATTCATGTTCACAACTAATCCAGAAAATTGATCCCAACTGATAAGCATATTCACAAAAACACCCTATTTGGTTGTCAATGACAACTTCTTATAGCAACCAAAAGTACTAAAGGATTAACACAAAAACTTCGGATTGTTCTAACTAACTCTTTGGAGAATACTTGAAACATATTAACAATTATTCATGACAAATCACTCAAAATAATGATAATGCCTGTGTCCAAAAATAGAAAACTTGGTTACTACTGACAAATTTCCCCAGTAAAAATAGTTCATATAGTACACATGTTTCAAAAGCATCAACTGTTGCAAAAGTGGCAAAAGAATGGATAGGGAGGGTGGACCCTGAGCAAAACTATATCAAGTTTGAAAAGCAAACGGAAAGAAAGAATGGATCTGGAGCACATATAAAATTACACTGGTAAAAGTTTGAGCTTGAATGATCTGCAGTGTAATCAGAGCCATTTCCCACTATCTTAATATTCATAACACAGCTTTTTCCACCTCTTTCAGTACTGTGCATTGAATCGGCTTTACAATACACACCGTTTCAGATAGGATTTTAGGCAAGCGAGAGGGAAAATTTGAAAAGCGCGTGAGACACATCCAACCACCGCTCTGCTTGCTCCTTCACCTGTTGAAAGTCATGACAGATTCAAAACAAAGTGAGAACCTAATTCACATTGGTCAAAATGAGAACAAAAAGAAATGTTTTCTGAATTTGAAAAAAGTAACAAACAGGATGAGTGTGTTCTCAAAAACACATATTGTTTGCTAGCACAAATTTAAAATAGTTTCTCATTTATATTATACCTGTTTCTTAGAGGTTTAAGACCTCTTTTGACAGGATTTGTATTTTTATTAAAATATTATAACATCACATAACTATGTTGATAATATCTGAGATCTGGGATTCCACCATTAAGTAAAACATTGGTGAATACTAATCAACAAATCCAGCATTATCCAACATGTGCGAAACCATACAGAATTTTAAATCAGAGAAGATGTTTCGCACAAAAAGCTTGACAAAGAACACATCTGCAACCAGACAGCCTCCTTATCTTCTTCATACACCACAGTGAGCAGCTGCTCCCGAGCCATATTCACTGTTGAGGGATGCTTCCATGTTTACAGTTTGGGAGTAAATCATTATTTAAACAAATATTACTACTTCCTGTAGAAGAATGTGACTTCATTGTAGAAGGTGGATGCTCAAGGCAGGATCGAAAAACTCACAAACATTTCTCACGTGCAGGAAAGAGGCATGTGAGTTCGCTATGGAAAATCTCAAGGGCACTTTCTCAACAGATTTCATGTGTAATGATATACAGCAAGCAAGATACAGATGAAAACATCAATTTAAAATTCCTTGCTTGATCTTGCACTAGTTCACACTGATAGAACAACCTAGTCAGGTCGCAGATTCATATAAATGCAAGTGAAATACACTTCTGTAATCTGTTACAGTTATACGGTACATAATACCTCAAAGTGTTATGACTGCTGGAAGTCAACCCTAAAATAAATGTTTGCCATCACGCCATGTTTTACTTCCTTCTAGTCTATCAGCCTCTTAGGATGTTATTAAAAAGAAAGAAAGAAACAAATGAGGAAATGTTTCAGGGTCAATTTCAAGCTAAGGCTTCAGTTAAGGCAAATTATGATTTGGTTAGAATTGGTCTCAGGGTATGGTACCATGATCAACCCATAGCAAAACGTGTCTGAGAAAAGGTCAAACATACCCAATAACGCATAATAGGCTAACATGTAACATGAAATAAAACTGCAATAACTCACGCAGTACTACCCCATAGTGTACTGAAAACAGTATGAAAAAGAAAATGAGTCTAGAGGAATAAAAGAGAAAAATGCTCAGCAAAAAAGGAGGATAGATTTTACCCTGTAAAGTCTGAGTATCTGTGGTACAACCTACAGTACTATACACATTTGGAGCCATGTTCTAGAAAAAGTAAGACTATTGCCAAGTGCACATGTTTGTTTCAAAGCAAAAAAGTTGAAAATTACTCAGCAGGATACATTTGTGTATCAATACATATAATTTTGAGATTTATCTAGGAATCTCCTATGCTACACAGTCAGTATCGCCAAACTGTATTAAAGTCCACAACCGAAGAGAAGGAGCAGAAGGGTAGGGTACTTTCGACAAAAAATCAAACCCCTCCTTTTAGATTAATAAATAACTTGTGCTAAACGAAATTTTAGTATAGGGCCTACCACCCTCCCCACCAGATTGAGGGCCCTTCCCCCCCCCCCCCTAATAGAGCCATCCTTTTTTCTTCTTCAGTGCAATACAGTACCACATATGACCAAGGGATTGACAGGTTATTTGGCTGTGTAGTCCAAACATACTGCAGGCCTCCTGTAAGATATATTTCTATAGTAAAAATTCAGTTGCAAACTTGCAATACCTTTAACGTACCTTAGAGAGCCTAAAGGACTTAGTTGTTTAGAGAGAGTTTTACAGCCCAGTTCCAAACCAATTGGATCTAGTCGAGCTGACCACGGAATTTTTTTCCATATGTAGCTCACTGGATTGTTTTCCCTATCCTACTGCTTTATGCGTAGCATAACGCACAGTGGCAGAAGGTTCCACTTTTAGTCTTTTAGTGTCTTTGGTATGACTCGACCTGGGAATAGAACCCAGGCCTTCCACATAAGATGGAGTTGTTGAACCGCTAGACCAAACAGAGCCTAAGGAGACACTAAAATTCAAGTTCTGTTTTATAGCCTTAACACATGAAAAAGCAATCTACAGTTGTGTGGGTTTTCTGTGTTTCACCAGTCCAGCTGGGGCCTGTTCCACAAAGAGTTACGTTCAATCTTAAGTTTGATTTACTGTTGGCTTAAGTATGGTGAATCAAACTTAAGATTGTGCGTAACTCTTTGTGGAACGGGCCCTTGGTGGCACACTTATTTCAGTGTTTGGTTGCTTTAGACATTCTGCCCGTAAAGTTTTCATTGTAATAGTATAAGTCACCAATGTCATCCAATGCCCATGCATACAGCTTCACGCTGTTTTGGCAGCATAAATGCATGACGATGCAAAAACCATCATTACAAATGTGCCAATAAACTGACAATGTAAGTCCTGAATGACACTTCCACTGAGAGTGAGAACTGTAGGCTAATAATATCCCAAATAAGTACTTGCAAGACAAGTCCATCTACTTAAGTGCAGCACATTAGACAGCGGTAGTAAGAAATGCAACATTTTGAACCTGGCATACTGGTGCACCTGGCCAACCAAGCCTACAGGGGTTTCCAGTTTCCTAAACCGTATAATTTGGATTATAATGATATGTGATTAGGCCTATGCCTTCTGCAATTATTGCAGCCACAGCCTGTAATTTAGGTTAGTAATTTTGTAGATTATTCATCAATTGCATTTGAAAAGGAAACGTCAAATTACCCGAATTCAGAGTATGTGCCCTTGTCTTTCTTCCCACTGCTCGTTGAATTTTACTCTTTTCGGTAAAACGCATAACATTCTCTGTGGTACCCTGAGCATGTTGCAGCAATGGGTAAATCTGTTTACTGGTTGAGCGAAAAGTATGTATGTATGTATGTATGTATGTATGTATGTATGTATGTATGTATGTATGTATGTATGTATGTATGTATGTATGTTTTCAAAATGTTGTGGAAATGTTGCAAAAGAAATGTCCTGTCAATTCTTTTCAAAGCATTCTAAAAATATTTTTAAAATGTTTTCAAATTGTTTCTACTCTGTCTACACTGTTCAAAACACCGAAACAGGCATGTTTAGGATTTGTTGCAGGTGAGGTGTTTTGAGAATGTTTTACAAATGTTGCCCGTGTATACAGGCCTTTACGAGTCAAACGTCTGTGACTGCGGGTGCACCATGATAAAGTCGTCATGTTTACATTCCGTCGTGTTGAACGTGGTCATGTGAGGCGCTAGTCGGTCTGTCATTGGCTATTCTCCCGAAATCGTTTCGCGCGATCGTGAATGTTTTTTACCGAAATTTTAGGCGGATATTTCAATTAATATCTTAAAAATGTGCAACTTTTGCACGTAGGAATATGTGGATTCATCTTAGTTGCATTTTTTACGTTTTTAGAGCCTTAGAATAAGTACTTCCCTTAGAAGGATCACGAAACATGCGAATTTCGGGCTTCGGCCCACCACCTAAATTGGTTAAAGTAAAGATCCGCTGAACTGATCAAACTGTCTGTGACTGATCGAACTTCAGTCTGCTAATGATTTTACCCTTAACATCTCTTTCGTGATAAATGGCAAACTGTTTCTCACCGCACCTGATCACCCTCCGCTCCCCTGTCCCCGTCTTTTACGTCTATGCCGGTCGGGGAAGGAGTTCGCCCTCTCTTTGAAAAATTCTTAAATTAAAAGCAATCGGTTCCACCAGTGGGATACAGTGGCTACCTATTTTGAGTAAAATTGGAAATTGACACAAACTGCCTATTTGTTGGAATTAAAAAAAAACTGGCATTTACTGAGGGGCCTTGCAGAGACAACCCTTCCCCCCTTTGAAAATTTTTGAAAAATTGGGTGTCCTTACATGCAATCTGGTGCAACATTTGCTGTCTTGTGAAGTAAAATCTGTGTTACTAAAGTATGAACACATATATTTAAGAACAAAAAAAAAAAGGACATCTGTGAGCGGGCATGACCCAATCCCCCCCCCCCTTTGACCACCACTGAAAGGAGGCCTAATAGTGGCTCGATCACACAGATATCAGTAAGAACAGCAGCCTGTTAAGTGTAGAAGGCTACATTCACCAAGAAAGTCCTAGCCTAGGACATGGTACTCATGGAACCGTTTATTGCTACACCCAAGTGAGCAGATAGGCTTTTTTTTGTGTGTGTGTTTTTCGTAGCGATTAGCAGCTGAAAGAAAAGACTTCGTCCCCTCCGCGGGCTACCAAGATTTAGACTTAGCAGGGAGTTGCTAGCAACTCCCTGGGCTAAGTAACAAAATCGAAGTTTGTCCATGGATCCCGTTCATTTTAACGTTGTGTATATCGTTAGCCATGGATTGTTTCAGCTCCATCCATGGTTATATACAGAGAGTGAAATCGGTATAGTTTAAACCCCTCCAGCTACTAGCTTGTTGAACAATATAACCTCGGGGGTCTAAGTTAGTGACTTGTCAGTTTTCAAATCCTTTCACTGAATTCCCAAAGTGTAAAACCCAGAGACTGTGTACAAGGTGACCATATTCTACGTTGAAGTTCACAGCCGTGTTTGTTGTACTGTATCAGCCAGTCTGGCAAGTTCATTCGACACTAGATCTGGGGTTATTTGGGTTTATTTGTTTCATGAAAAAAAGAATAATGTATGAAAAATGACTCAAAATTTCTTATTCTAACAAAAATTAAATAAGTGACATACAAGTTTGATGACACTTTTGAAAATGTGGGGGTTGATTGTGTAGGCTACCCCGTCCCTTTGTGAAAATGTGGCCTCGGGCATATATCCTCTCCATCTCCCTGGATTTCCACCTACGATTATGAGCAAATGTACAAAAATTCACTCAGTCGACATTTTCTACTTGCACAACAGGATCATTTTGAGTGGCATTTGACACGATGATCTTAACCATGAAGGTAATTTATAAAAGAACTGGGACCATATTGCCTTCAAAGGCAACTTCAGCAATTGTTTGGTGACTTATGTTTATAAACAAATTCATATTCCCCGAGCCATGATCAAGGATCAGCAAAATTTTACTACTTTTACCATGTCTTCAATTTTCCTTAACAGTTTAGTTCCTCTCCTAGATAACTTCCCTTTTGCTGTATTTGTTTTAATGAACATTGCGTAAAATTTTGATGAATCAGTGCTTTATCAATTGATAGATCAATCAACTTGACAATTAATATTTGATTGGCTGTAGTATTACATTAATGTTTCACGTATGTACCACGTGCGTGCACTTTTGGACGTCACTAAGCATGTTGAAACGTGCACCGAAAAACGCTAATTTTATTTTAGTATTGAATTAGTATGATCCTAGTGTCGGCCAAACGTAGGCAAGGAAGACGTTATTTTTCTTTTTATTTTGATTTTTTGTTTACTATAAATATTAATGGGCTAGTAAGTTAGTTAGATGGGATTTAACGACGCACCAACACGAATGTGTTATATAGGGTTAGGGTCATGAGAAATGACTTGCAAATGTTAGATGAGGTTGAGAAGAGAAGTCACATACAGTTTAACCTTGATAGAATGCAACGCAGTGGGTATAGTAGTTATGAGAGAAAGGAATTTTATGTTAGGGCAAAGAAGAAACACGTGGAGATGGTAAAGAAGGATAGGGATGGAAGAGAACCAATGTACAGACCAAAGAATTGGAAAAGGAAAGAAAGAGAAAGAGAAAAACAAATGAAAAAAAAACATGGTATAGCTGAGGTGGTAATGAAACAGTTATGTTTGTTGATGCCACCCCTGGGAGAAGCATGGACAAAGATTTTAGGAAAGTTCTAAAGACATGCAGCCTTAAGATAAAAGTGATTGAAAGAAGAGGTCAGACCCTCAAATAGACCCTGGTAAAGTCCAACCCTTTTAGGAGAGAGAAATCTGGGGAAAATAGTTGCAACCTTTGCATGTTTACTGATAGCAATATAGATTGTAAGGTCCGTAATGTTGTGTACAACATATTTTGTAAGGAGTGTGGTGACAAACCCCAGCGGATGTACATCAGTGAAACGTCAAGAAGTATAGGTGAAAGGTTTAATGAACAATGAGAACTATAATCAAGACAATCAAGAAGGTCAGTAGTCCATCTGCACATGGCTGAGAGCCATGGAGGATACCATCATGGTATTCAGGTGAAAATTGTCCAAAGGTTTGAAAATGATGCTATGTTACGTCAGGTCAGTGAGGCCGAACATATTAGAGTTGTGAGACCTGAGATGAACAGAAAGGATGAGTGGCAAGATTTGGAAAGTGAATGGCAAAAGGCAAGATCTCAAAGGCCATTGAAGGCATAATTGCCTTTTCTATCTTACACCCTTGACCATATCCATGCATCAGTAATCTCATTGTTACTACTAAACTAAGAGATTTTAAAACTGGGCCTTGCAAACAAAACAAAAACTAGAAAATGTGGTTACGTATCGTAACCACAATGGACATGACATTGCGCTAGTCTCTGGTTGCCAATTTAGGAGAAGGATGGACTGCTCGGTTAATCCGACGGACAACGGGGACGTAGATCTGGTAATTGGACTGAAGGTGGGGGGGGGGGGGGTTCCAACAGACTGTTTAATTAAACCCTGGATCGTGTCCAGGACCGAAACCACCTATATGCAACCCACCCTACCGAAGCGACTCGGAGCGCACAGAGAGGCCTACATACACACAGAGCCAAACACACATACACACTCAAATCGAAATGGACAGATACGCAAAGTGAGGGTTTCTAGAAGCCCTCCAAATCAAGAAATGTTATTATATTTTGTTAATTCTGCTTGTTGCTTTTTGTTATTTTAAAGCTCCCTGAATTTCTCGAGGGGCAAACTAGTATATCTGCTTGCTCCCCCAATATTTTCATTGCGATGGCAATTCCCCAATTGCACCCCCCCCCCTCAAAAATTGACAAACCTGTGCGACAAAGAGAAGTCTGTGAAACAAATTACTTTGGTCCTAGTGTTGAACAATTGCCCGGAATGAAGTAAACCTGCGAATGTACGTGCAGTGAATGTACTCTACGTTTACGTTTGATTTCAGCTGAGCAATGGCCTATGCTAATCGAAAACCTAATGGTTTATACGTATGGTAAAATACGAAATTTGCATTGAAAATTCGGACTTGATGTTTGCTTGCATTGCCCTCTGGAGTTCTTTTAATCTATTTCGAACATTTACCTTAAAGAGGCTCATTGAGTTGATATCAATAACCTAATGAGAGAGGTGAAGGGCCTCTACCACATAAAAGTGCTAACAGTTAGCATAATGAATCAAGTTTCATATCCAATAGTAACTGAAAAAGTAAAATTATGAACTTTGTGTTATCCTGACTTGTAACGGTTTTACGCATAATTTGAAAAAGTGTCTGGTCACACATTTTTAAAAATCATATCGAGCTGTTGAATACTTAATCATAAAACAGTTATTTGTAAGCAGGATGTGGAGGAGGTTGTCTAAGTTGGACCATTTGTCATTAAAATGTGAAGAAAATTTAACAGGTTTGGAAAGAAATGTTGAATTCATGATTCAACTCAATGAGCCGCTTTAAACTCGTTAGAAAATTCTTTCAATCGGCCCATCGCTTTCACACGGATCGCGATGGACCGTATACATACTGTCTTTCTAGTACCTGTACTGAACGCTGCTCCGAACTCGCGGCCCGGCACTTGCACTTTATACCTACCTGCATGCTACTACTGTACACATGTCACATATTTCACATTTGTAAACTGTATGCAGTTTAAACGGAGGCATCGTAGCGAGCCACTCTGCCGAGATTCCAGGGAATTGCCAGAAAGAATTTTCCTCATGTTTTCAAATTTATACTATGTCTTTATAATCACTTTACAAATCGAATATGAAATAAATTTTTTGATCAAACTTTTCTACATAAATTGATATTGAATATATATATATATATATATATATATATATATATATATATATATATATATATATATATATATATATATAGGTCGATGCAAAAACATAGTAATACACAGTGCAATATAATTGAACCAAAAATGGAGTTGAACGAAAAATACAATTTAGTGAGAGATTGTCATCTTTCTGTGATGAGAACAGCCAAGACCGGCTTCATAGCCTAATTGGTTAAGGCACCTGCACGTAAAGCAGGAGGTCTGGGTTCGAGTCCCAGTGAGGGTGGTCAATTTTTCGCTGAGGTTGATTTTATTTATTCTTCTCACTTTATACGATGCTCAGGGAAAAGCAATCGTTTCCTATTTATTTCTAATTATTTACATATTTATATATATATATATATACATATATATGTATATATATATATATACAATATAGAAAGAAGACTGAGTGATTACTCCATACTAATTCTAATACACACTACGGTCCGTTTCGCCCGAAGGCTTATATATATATATATATATATATATATATATATATATATATATATATATATATATATATATATATATATAAATATATATATACATATATATATGTATATATATATATATATATATATATATATATATATATATATATATATATATATATATATATATATATATATATATATATATATATATATATATATATATATATATATATATATATATATATATATATATATATAGGCCTAGCGGTAGCAAACACAAACGATCCCAAAAGAGAGTAGAAAATCAGACCCACTTGGACAACATCCCTCTTTCATGATTGCGTCATTTGTAATGTCTCTGTCGTATTAGCACACTTAATATCACTACTATCCTAAATAATATTGTAATTAGCATAGTTACTATTGTGATTAGCCTACTTAATATTTAGATGAAGTGCAGTTTGGAAAAAATGTCCCGTATTTTGTAATTAGCGCTTTTTCTACACAATCTTATCACATACCCGTCCCTTCTGCATTACGAATCTTTTCCCAAAAGATTGATTTGTTTCTTGATGGGAATCGCCCGATAAACTGAATCAAAGAAATGTGATCACGTGATGATCAGAAAATGCCAGCAAGCTACTATAACACACCAGTTCTTTTGAGATTAACCTGTCAACATTAGATCTGGTTAGAAATGATTTTACTCACAGCAAAATTACATACATTAGGCCTTAAAGTGTACCTAAAGTCAAGAAATCAAAAATTAAAAAGCATGAAAATTGAATTTTAATGTTTAAATCCCATCTTTATAGATAGTTCTTTAGCCAAGATATTCCTACTTATTACAAATGCGCTCATATCGCAATTATTTGTGAAATTCTTGCTGTAAAAATCACACAACTGCTTTGTTCAACTTTAAAATTAAAAAATTTTTTATGACCTCGACCATTTCCTGTTCGTGTTGCATAAAATGTTGCACAGAAAGGGCTTAACCAATTACATCACTCCATGAGAGTAAGAGTGCTTTCACACCTTGTTACAAGGTGCAGTTACTTTCCGAAAAACAAAGAAACACAAAGATTGTAAGTTGAGTAGTACTACAATGACATCCCAAATTATTGCGAAATATATCATTGTGAATTGATTGACGGAACCTCAACGCCTTATATCTAAGCTCAGGGATGTCCTTTCACGATGGGAGTTAGACTGTTAGAATCAATTTTTCCTGCCTTTTAATAAATATTTTTGAATTTTTGACTTGAGGTACACTTTATTGTAATTACCCTAACTTATACAAAAACGAAGGTGCAAACTGTCTAACATTGTTTTATGATTAGTTGCTTTGAAACACACTCTGCTGTAAATTCTAAAAATAACTTCCATTAACGAAATACCCGTTTATGCGATGTGTCCATACTCCAGGAGCAGGATTGGAGTTATGTCCAGACGTAATCAACATGATAAATCTGAAATATCTGCAGGAACTACCTAATTATTAACGCTAAATTTTTTACCTTCATTTGTCAGGTACACTTGTTACGGTCATTGTTATTTCGACGGTCACCGTTGCAACGTTAATCGTTTTGGCTGCACTTGTGTCGTGGTGTAGTATGCTTAAAACACGTCGGCAACAAAACACTGATTCATCGAGCGAAAATGGTCCTGGATTAACATCTGCAGATCCTATTGTAACAAACTCATATTTTCAATGCCTTAAAGATCCCGACTCACCTTCGCCTGTCAAACTAAACGATGCAACATGTGCTGAAGTGCAACTATCAGTTTTGAATGAGGAACAGTACTGTCGACGCATAGAGACTTTTGCTGATGGTGAAAAAAATAAATGATAATTCATCTACGTCAAAGAAAAGAGAACTAAACAGTACAACAAATGATGATGTGCATCAACCATTCCTGGATGATTGACGATTTGTAGACGCTTAGAATTTTTTGCTGATAGTGAACAAAAAGATGACATTCCATTTAAGACAACGGGAAATCAACCATTGAATATAGATCCATATGTGTCGTTATAATCTACGGTGGTCTAGATTGAACTCCTGAAAGCGATAAAGAGCAAATGAATCTGTGTCAGAGTGGTACTCCCAAGAAAGATGTGACCGGTCAGTCTACGGATCACTGTCGGCAACTTTGCCGGTCAGACAGAGAAATGTCCGGTAGTTTGCCGGAGGTTCATCGACTGCTGACACTCTAAATCGTGAAAACGCTTTATTAAGGACCCATCATTAAAAATTTATGCCAAACATTTCTCTTTCAAAAACATAATCCGCTGTTCTCCCAGAAAATTTTCCTTTCCCCTCTTGAGCAATCAACGGTGAATCAACTATTATTGCTGACTAGGTAACGAAAATGAACTAGGTACATTGAAAAACATTTTATCTCTATGGGATAAAGTTTTGCACAGACTTGAGTTAAGATAATAAATGTGAAAGACATCTAAGTATTGCAATATAAATATCATCTTTTATTGGCTGTTTTGCTTCCGAATAGTAGATTTTAGAAAAGTTGTGCATGATTCACTGGCATGCAAGACAGTTACGTTCTATTAAGGAAAAATAGATAACTCTACCATAATTATCTCATCGCTCCGTGAGGAGGATGAGATATTGAAGTCACTTTGCCTATGGGGCTATATATGGCAATGCCAGCTTAAATCGCAATGGTTACCATGGTAACGGTAAATTTTCCCAGGTTACTAGTCTCGAGGTCTAACCCATGGTGAGGTACCTCGGGGTGACTGAAGGTCCATGGCTGAGAGAGGGGTCAAAACCTGTCCTTGTGTGTGTGTGTTGGTGTGTGTGTGTGTGTCCAATTTTGTTTTCCTAATATCTTGTAAACGGCTGAGCCGATTTTCTTCAAACTTGGTAAGATGGTACCTCAGGTAGAACAATTGCATTTTTAATACACAACCGGAAGTGAAGGTCAAAGGTTACAGGTCAAAGGTCAAATTTAGTAAAATCACATTTTCTGCTATATTTCCAAAACGAAACGTTCTCCTGACACGAAACTTTACACATATGATGATTGCATCTAGACCTATCAAAATATGTGGTTGCCATAGCAACAGAAGTCAAAGGTCAAGTGGTAGAGTGGAACAAAAAAATTTCCAAGTGATAATTTGTTCGTAAAACAACGTTTTTGTCCCTCAAACTCCTCCTGGTGGGCCGGACCGATTCTTTTCAAAATTGATAGGTGGGTACCCCAGGGTGGGAACTTGTGTCTCCCAGACCCTCGCAAGGTCAACGGTCACGTGACAGGGGGGTCAAATACTTTTTTTTTGTATTCACTTTAACTCTTAAAGGACGCATCCCACAAATCTGAAAGTTTAAGTGTAATAGCCTAGGCATGATACTCTAAGTTGTACCAATATGTGTGTTGTCATGGCAACCAAGGATATAGTTCACGTTACAGATTGTCAAAGGTTAAAGTGGGCATGACACGGCCACAAAACGTTTGTGTATTGCAAGATTAGATACAGTATTTTACAAATATCATCTCACACCCCAATAAAAACCCGTACAATTCGGCATTAATGATATTCGAAGGAAAACTGCGTTCAAAATCCAATTTCGAAAAATGCCGCAACAGCTCACCTGACTTCTATGACGCAATTGGCGGCACAAACCCCACCCTACGGCCCGCATCTAGATGTGGAACTAATGTAACGTACGGTTAAGTTATCTTATCTAAGCAACCTCATGAAAACGATTACATCACAATACAGAGTCCAACATACACAACGAAAGGCGCGGACCATGGTGGGGATTCGGAGCAAATCATTGGCCAATGTGTTCGCGTGTGTGCATGCGCGCGGTTAAAAATAGTTCTGTTTTTGTGTCAAACCTAGGGCTAGACTTGAAATCTCAAGCTGGTTAACAGTATGTAGTCCTAAGCTAGGTGTGGGGCTAAACCTACGCCATTCATAGGCTTGAGTTATAACCCAAGATATGAAACTGTGGGTGACTAACACTAGGTTAGGCATAGGGCCTCTATCTTACATATTGGTGCCCTTAAAACTTGGCGGTTCTGGAGCATCGCCAAAAAAACGTACGTGACAATTTCCTTGCCATGGGCTAGGATTGGCCACAGGCCAGTACGCAGCAAAGGTTTCTGCGTCGCCCGGAAATCTTCTAACGCCACAAGTTCAACATTACGCACACGCCCAGTTTTTTAATAGAGACGCACTTGATGTACATATCAGCTCGACACAGATGAAGTTTACGTCGCGTCAAAATGGAGAATACGCCCAGCTAGCGTCTGAATAATAACAATTACGCACTTGTCTAAAGCGTCCCAAAAGCGTCTTACTTTTATTATCGTTGCGTATCAGTTTAGTTTTACAGCCAAGCTCGTTGTTTTTTTTTCATAGTGTTGCAAGGGGATAACAGCATCTTAAAAAATAAATTTGTTCCAAAGTCTTAGATAGGCCTACTGGATTAAAAGGGCAAGCGTTACAAAGGTTGGGTAGCCTATTTCTCCCGTTCTTATATAATCCGGTGTCCGAATTTAAATATCCAAATGATGTTTTTTGGAATAAGGGGTGCGCCTGTTCCAAGAACTTGATTGGTCTGTGCCATATTCTTTCCCCTTGCTATCTTACGAAAAAAACTTCCGTCCACTGGAACGAAAAAAAAATCGCTTCCCTTGGACTTCAAGATTGTGGCATGGAGTTTGAGTAGGTAATTCTTGTCAATGACATTCTACTGTAGCATAAAATTCAGTACAGATAAAACTTCTAGCTCATACATAGTTCAAGTTCTGTAACCAACTTGCGCACATGTTGGCGATGAGATATTCAACTCCGTGGATTGCCCTCTTGTTTCAAATTTCCAAGACATTTTTGCAAGTCTTCTTTTCTTTGAGTTTATTGAGTTAACTTCACATAACATTTACATAAACAAAGGTGTTACAAAGTTGTGAAAAAGAAAGAAAGTATTCGAGGAAGGCATGCTCATTTGAATATTTCGGACAACTTACATATAATTAACAAGAAAATTTTCAATTACGGCAGATTAAATTTTAAAACATTATTAACAATCCTGAGAAAGAACTTTTCCGAAACCCAGATTTTTAGGAACCGTTCTCTTGGTAGTCGTCTAACATCCGCTATCACTCTGTGTGTGACCTCCCGAGAAATCATTTTTTAAGGTGTTATAATCTTCAACCACCCTTTTCTCAAACACATGTGTACACCTACATTTCCACATGATGTGTTTAGCTGCTACAAAAATAAACAAAACGCTATTTAGGACCGACATTGGTGCATCTGGGGATGGAGATCCAAATATGAAGAAGTTAAGGCTAAAATAAAAATATCCTCCACGCATTTTTCCGGCTACTGAGTAAACTCATAAAAGAGTATTATATGTTTTAGGACACTCCCAAAAATGTGACGTGTGGTCTCTAACTTCCAACGGTTCGGAACTTATCATACCCTACTATACACTTTTCACTTCTTTAGCTTTGCACCAGAGTACAAAATAGAATGGGTCAGTCTCCACGAAAAATCAATCTGTCTCTGACCTAAAATAGAGTTTGAAACTGCTATGCAAATCTCCCTCGCTACAGTGCATGATGTTTCCCCAACACTAACGGTTTTATATCTTTGGGAGAAAAGTCATTTACTATATCTTTATTCTCCTTGCCGTACAAATACATTACTGGGTCGCAAGGTATCTTTAATGATGTACTGCTGGTGTTACAGTTGGGTCTAGATTTGGGCCACGGATGAGGGTAAAAACGACGCAAGTTAGCAGCAATAAAAAAAAAAAAAAACTAATAAGAAAGGAGTGAACAAGCGGAACTCATCTCCCAAAGAAGAAGGTATCAATGGGTTGAGAAGTTTTAGAGATGTAAAGTGAAATGGTCTCACCTCCATTAACGAAAAACTCTAATACAAGGGCCGCAACAAAATGGCGTCACTGTAAGGACCTCGTGCTCGGCGATGTAGTGGAACTGATATTACCGCCGCACTCAACACCTCGGTCCCAAGCAAAAATTGTCGAGCTGCCAGCTGCTGCCCGACTACACAGGACTGATGTGTTGGTGAGACGAATAATTTCTTGTAGATATCTCCGAGATTTTGGTAGGTAATTCCAAGTGCAGTAAGTACTGTATTGTCAAAGTCGAGGACGGTCAATTCGGAACTTCGGCGGAGTTGGTGTCTACGTCTTTCCTGCGTCGCTGACTTGATGCTAGTGAGGACCTCCTGACCGTTACATGCCTGCTCACCACGAGAGTCGTACGCGTGATTGGTCAGTCTGGTCCACTGCAAACGTAGCTTATGCAAATAACAAGTTGCACACTAGGACAACCTATGAATATGTATTATTTTGCACTCGGATGCAATTATTTGAAGTGCAAGTGCTACAAAGTAATGCATTCATCTCTTCCTTGATTTTGTCTAGTCCAAGACCAGTCCAACTTTCCTCAACAAACTTCTTACAATCAACTCAGTTTTCCCTTTCCAGATAATACCAAAAACCTCTTTATCAAGATCCTGACTAATCTCCTCCGGAACTGGGAAAACCGGTGCCAAATGATAAAACGAAGGATAATTTAGAGCATTGCTTACTGAAACCCTCCCAGGGAAAAATAAATTCCTATTTTGACAACGATGAAGCCTTTTTCGCCTTTTCAAGTCTGCTAGTCCAATTGTTAGGGACCGTTTCTGCTACCGAAGGACACCCATATATTTTAATGAATTCATCACCCCACTTAATATTTGCAGGTAACTTCCCTCCAGCGAAACCATCCAACCGCAACCCACGCATTTTGTTCATATTGACCATGTTCATATTGACCATCAAACCGGTAGCCTTTTTAAAAAGAGTAAAGGTATTGAAGAAAAATTTAATGTCTCTCGAACAAGAAGCCACTCACGTAGCATCATCAGCGTATTGGACAAATTGAACCACTCTACCATTACTACCTGGAAGGGTCAATTCGCGCATATCGCGACACAGTTGTATGTAACGAATAAGCGGCTCCATAAAAAGAACATAAAGAAAGGAAGAAGAAAGGCAACTATGACGAAATCCCTTTGATATGTCTACTTCCTTAAAAAGGAAACCGTTAATAAAAATAAAACTACAAATACTGTTTTTGCAAAAGTGTCCTCCAAAGTTAAACTTTTGGACAACTATGAAGGGGAAATGTCAATTGACTTTGTCAAAGGGCTTTTCTTCATTCACAGAAATAAGGACAAATGGTCACTAAATCAACAATGTCACGACAAAGGAATAGATTGGTATGCATAGATCTACAAGTTACAGAACATGTTAGTTAATTGTTTATCAGCTTTCGCATAACAGTAGACAGCCTATTCTAAATATGTTTTGACAGAATTTTATATCACTAGTAAGGAAGCTAATGGGCCTGCGGCTAGCAGGATTTAGTGAGTCATCATTCTTTGGCAACAAAACAATAATCCCTTTCCGCTGGGAGGGAGACAAAAATCCACCTCTGGTAAACACTACCTGATAAACTTTAACAAGTTTTGTACCTACAACATGAAAAACTATACTGTAAAACTCGTACGGAAGTCCATCAATACCCGCTGACTTGTTGCTAGGCAACGCTTTGAGATCTTTTTTTCTTTACTTTTTTTTCGGCCGCCAACTGGCGCCTTGATCACTGTGGAAATCACAGCATAAGCCCACAAGCAAGAGTACAAGACAATGCAAAGTACACAATGACGAAAGTATAAAAACACGAGCTTCCCTATCAAAATTAGCAAGGTAAGCAAGAGTGAACAAAAGAAAAAGCAAGAAGTTTAGAAGACCATTTTCTTTTGAAACGAATAGAACGATTCTGTCAATAAGTCCCATCGTTCACATGAAGTCCCCTAGGTGTGAGGGCATTTAATCGAGAGATCCAATCCCTTTCGTACAGGTGCAGTAAAGCGAAAAGATCGTTAATGTCACGCTTGTCAGCCTCCCGCTGCAGTGAAGCCTCTTTAAAAACTTGAACTACTTGAAATTTAAAGCCGCTCCCACAAGATCTAAGATATTCATATAGTTGGTGACAATTCTTGTAAATTTGCCGGCTTGATTCCCCTGCAGAGCTGACTTGTGATTATTCATGCGAAGCCTAAGGTTTTTAGTGCAGCCGGTGTATTGGCAACCACAGGATACGCATGAGATGACAAACACACCAACGAGTCTTGCAAGACGCTCCTGCATTCATACATTTTTACTGATTTCCAATCTCCCTACTCCTAATAAAAGTATCAGTGTTAAAAAAAAACACAGGTTGCAACGTTTATCACCGCAAGGGAACGGAGGCGGATCAGAGGCTTCACGAACAGCGGAAGGCCTCTGGGTGCTTAAACGGGCGCGGCCAAGACGAGATTTCAGATTAGGCGGTTGACGAAAAGCCAAAAAAGGTTGCAATTTAAGTTTTTGGGCTATGGGCCAGTGCAACAGAATTGGCTCAAATTTGCGCAAAATCGCACCAATGTCGGGTAATCCTGGGCAGTACGAAAGTACTAAAGGCATCTTGCGGTTATCAGGGGAAACATTATGGGTCTCCCGACGAGCAGGAGGACTAAGAGCTTTGTTGATCTGAGTCAAAATTTTGCGTTTGCTAAAAGCCCTGCGGACCAGCCACTGACAAAGTTCTTCGCTGCGCTCTCCAGCCATCATGGGATTACTGCAGAAAAGCTTAATGCGCAAGGCCTGACTAAAGCAATCGAGCGTTTAATATGATGGGAATGGCAACTAATGTTATGAAGCTATTGGTGATTATCAGTATTCTTTACAAAAGGATCCGTAGAAATAGAGAGGTCATGATATTTGGGTACGGTATCATCCAGAAAATCGACACTCTCGGGGTAGCAGGTATGGGTAAACCTTAAGGTAGGGCATTCAGCATTTAGAAAATCAGTGAAATGATTGAATGAAACTAACCTATGATCCCAAAGAAGGAAAAAATCATAAGTAAAGCGGAACACAGCCGAAGGCTTCGGTCCACACTTGTCAAAAAAGTTCTGTTCAAAAACGTGCATAAAAATATTGGCATAAGAAGGTACAAACTTCGTGCCCAAGGCTTTACCGGACACTTGTCTGAAGAGCCTTTCATTAAATTCTAAAACATTATTCTCCAACACCAAAAGGGCTAGTGAGCAAATACCATTGATTTTGTGAGTCGGTCAACCATACTCAGAGAGAAATTTTCTAAGCGCATCAAGACCCTAAACATGGGGGATCGAAGGATACAGTGCCACCACATCAACAGTCACCAGCAGGGTATTACGGCCAAGTGGTTCATAAGCAAGAAGATTGTCCAAAAAAACATCAGTACCCTTAATATAAGTAGGGATAACTGGCAATAGCGGTTTAAGAAAATGTTCAACCAGTTCCAAAGCTACTTCGGTTGCTGTACCACAACATGTCTCGACCGGGCGACCAGGTACTCCGGGCTTATGGATCTTAGGGAGTAGATAAAGGCGAGCTGGCTTTGAGTCCGTGTTTATAAATATATATATATATATATATATATATATATATATATATATATATATATATATATATATATATATATATATATATATATATATATATATATATATATGATGCTCTGACCTCTCTAGCTCTATGTGATTGAGCGCGGTCAACTAATTATAAATACTGTTGGGTTAAGACTTACTTAATATTACAGGGAACGCGTTCCTATGACATTCCTCTGACTTAACAATGGAGAACTTAACCCAACAGTATTTATAATTAGTTGACCGCGCTCAATCACATAGGCCTCAATGGCTCAGTGATCAGAGCATCCGCCTTGTAAGCGGGAGGTCGCTGGTTCGAATCCTGCTTGAGGCTAAGTTTTCCATTTCAAAAAAATAAATCCTCTTTCAGTATAAGGCAATGCCTATGTTTGAGGAAAAATTGACCTAAGGCCTTCATGCGACTTTTCAATACCGCACTGGCTCACTTATTCATATAAGGTCGCTACGTCACTCGACTTACTTAATATTACAGGGGACGCGTTCCTATAACATTCCTCTGACGTAACAATGGAGAACTTAACCCAACAATATTTATAATTAGTTGACCGCGCTCAATCACATAGGCCTCAATGGCTCAGTGATCAGAGCATCCGCCTTGTAAGCGGGAGGTCGCTGGTTCGAATCCTGCTTGAGGCTAAGTTTTCCATTTCAAAAAAATAAATCCTCTTTCAGTATAAGGCAATGCCTATGTTTGAGGAAAAATTGACCTAAGGCCTTCATGCGGCTTTTCAATACCGCACTGGTTCACTTATTCATATAAGGTCGCTACGTCACTCGACTTACTTAATATTACAGGGGACGCGTTCCTATGACATTCCTCTGACGTAACAATGGAGAACTTAATCCAACAATATTTATAATTAGTTGACCGCGCTCAATCACATAGGCCTCAATTGCTCAGTGATCAGAGCATCCGCCTTGTAAGCGGGAGGTCGCTGGTTCGAATCCTGCTTGAGGCTAAGTTTTCCATTTCAAAAAAATAAATCCTCTTTCAGTATAAGGCAATGCCTATGTTTAAGGAAAAAATGGCCTAAGGTCTTCATGCGACTATATATATATATATATATATATATATATATATATATATATATATATATATATATATATATATATATATATATATATATATATATATATATATATATATATATATATATATATATATATATATATATATATATATATATATATATACATATATATATATACAAGTTCGATATATATATGTATATATATATATATATATATATATATATATATATATATATATATATATATATATATATATATATATATATATATATATATATATATATATATACATACATACAAGGTCGAAATGCTGCGGAGCACTGTTGAAATGTGTATGTCGAAAAGAGGTAGTAAAAAGTTCTTAAAAGTTTGCGGAAAACCCCACGACGTTTCGGGTATAAACCCTTCATCAGGTGGCAAAAAGCAAACTGAACAACCAACAGTAACAATACATTTTTGTAGATAGCGCGTAAAATAGGAATTCAAGAAACTAGCAGGGAGGAAGCCTTGGAGAAAAAGAACAAATCTGGTACCAATCTACGTATTCCTTTAGTTATTTCATATCACCCTTCGATCCGTCCTATTTTACGCGCTATCTACAAAAATGTAGAGTTGCTACGACAAGACCCCTCAACCCGTGATGTTTTCACTGAATCCCCCATCACTGCTTTTAGAGTTGAGAAAAATTTAGCCAACCATTTAGTTCGGGCTTCCCACCCACAAACTTCTTTCAACGACACGGCTGGTACCTTTCCATGTAACCGTCCGAGGTGTAATACATGCCCAGTCAACATTTCACGCCCCAACGGCAATAGCTTCATTGTCAAACAAAGATTCTCCTGCATTTCCTCTAATGTAGTTTATATTTTAGCTTGTGGGAGATGTAACTCGTTGTATGTGGGAGAGACCAAGCGCCGCCTCGCGGATCGAGTCACCGAGCACCTCAGGTCCATCAAACAGAATCTCCATGGATACCCGGTGGCGGCACATTTTAATCCCCCTTCACCTTGTTCTATACAACATTTAACCGTTACGGCAGCTGTAATGTGCCGAGGCTCCGATCGCGACCGCCTTAGTGCTGAAAACCGACTGATCATGAGGCTTGGTACTCTCGCTCCACACGGCCTTAACGTTAGAATTGACCTTTTGCAATATTCACCCCTTTTTTGAGCCAGTTTTTATTCCTTTTACACTTACCCCTTCGTGCTCATTTTTTACTGTCACTATGAACACGTTCTCCCGGTGAAAAAAGATTTCAACCTTGTTAAAATAGGGTTAAATTTTCACCTCAAATTCATCCTGTTGAAAATCCTAAGTGTGTTTTTGGCTAATAAAAAAAAAAAGCATGGCGGTGAAAATTTGCTCGTAAATCACCCTTCACATCTTAATTGGTCTCAGGTTGCCAGTTGCGGTGACCAGAACAGTCCTTGTTTATATCATCCGTCCAAGACTTTGGATGATATAAGTGTATTGTGGTTAAACAGGGCAAGGATTGTTTTGCCTTTTCCAGCAAGAATCACATGTACATGACTTGACAAAGGGTGTGCGGTATGTCGGATTGTGCAGACTATTTAAGATAATTTGACTGTCATGCATGTAGGTATAAGCTTATAATCTTGTAAGAGTTGGAGAAAATAGCTGTTACAGTTCTATAGTGAGAATATTATTTTTAAAATCAGTAGAGATACCATATCTTCCTTTTGTTAAACTGTCGTCCCACAGTGATGATGACAGATCTTTGCAAAGAGAATAACTATGGAGGAGAGGAGAGGTTTATGAGTTAGGCTAATATGCGATCAGTAGCGGATCTGCATGGGGCAAGGGGCAAAATGTTCCACTGACTGGTATGACCAGGAAAATCAGCTAGATCCACCAGGTTGAAAAGGGGTTCGGAAAAATGAAGGGAAAGAAGAAGAGTGAAAGGTAAGAGATTATTTAGCTTTAGACAGTCTTCCATAAATTCTCTTTTCGTAACTTGTTCACGGGCTAGCTGTTCTCTAAGTCTCTGTAATAGCCGCATGCATATCTATTTTTATCTCATCGCTCCGTGAGGAGGATGAGATATTGTACACTCTAAAAAATGTTGGGTAAAAATTTCTACACAACATATGTGTAACTGCCAATTTGCACAACGTTGAGTCAATTTTACACACCTCTGTGTAGTTTTAAGTTCAAGGAAGTGATCACTGCAAAGGTATAAAAAGTGAAACAATTGATATGTAGAACAAAAAATTTAGAAAGAGTTCTTTTTAAGTTTATAAAATATTTTAAGGTGAGATATAATTTTTTAAAATATTTAAAATTATAAATTAGAATTAAAAGATCATTTTTATGGTCACAATTTTCTCATAGCATTTCAATTTCAAACTCTAACAGTAATAGTACTGCACACGGGCAACACAATCCCAGTGTATATACTGTACAGAGTACATAGTCTTCGCGCGCGTTTATCCGTATACGTACATACGTTGAACCAGCGCGCGCAGCACCGTGACTGCCGAAATCATCCTACACAATACACTCAACTTTCTCCTCAAAATATGGATACATTTGACAAGCAGAAGGTGGGGGCAGTGGAACTTTCTTCCCTGCAAATGGTCTTTGAATATTGGGTGAGAAGTTAGACTTTTCAGTTATTTTGTTCGTTGAGGATCAAGCAAAGTCAGGCTGAAAGCCGTAGCGGCACACAATAGGCCAAGCCTAGGCTAGGCTATGACATAAGTAATGTACCCTAGCCTAAATTACTACTGTATTATGTATATAGCCTACACTAAAAAATAGTAATACAGTGCTGTTGTTACAACTTACAGGTGTAAATTTGTACTGTACAATAACAAAGGCCTAAACAGTATTTCCTTGGGAAGCAGTTTCAAGTTTGGTTTCGCCGAACGCCCTTTGCCAGAGGGTCGGAGGGACTTTGGAAAAAGTAAACAAACAAATTAGCTAAAGTGTACAGACAATCAGATATACACTACAGTAGGCCTAATTAAAGTGATTTTTGATTAGTTGCTCAGTTTTCTAGATTGTAACTGACTGGAGAATTTTAATTTTACAGGTGAATTGTCACCATTATATGGCAAATACCTGTGTTTAAAATATATCGGCAATAAAAACAGGCATTCATTGACATGGTTTTGAAGAGTAATGAAAGCTCCAAGTATACTATTGAAGAATATTTTTTCCATGGGTGATGTGAGGTGAATAATGTTCTGCTATATCATGGGGATTAGGCAGTATTTGACCCGAGCTGTTGTTTAGGGCCACATGTACACAAGTTATTTTTTTTAGCTGTAACATACTTAGGCTTAATTGTTATAGTAGGGGCCTATGTCAATTGTAGAAATTACTGTAGTAATTGTATATTAATTATTAAATTTGTTGTACAATAACTTTTGACAAGTTTTCTTTTCCTTTCTTAATTCACAGCATTACAATCAACTAGCACATTCATGGTAGAATGTTTACCATACAGACCATTTCCACATGAGGATGCTTTGACAAAGAGTGGGGAAGCTTTGGTGCGGAACATTTTGGTCTGCAGCATGCTGTCCGACATTTTGATTGGTAAGCCTCGGGATTGTAGAAACATTAGTGAGTCTAACTATTCTTTGACTAGAGTAGTGTGCACAAAATTCACTTTGCACAGTAATTTGAAGCTAGTGATAGTTTGAAGTCACAGAGTCATGCCCCCAAATTATAAACTATTGAGAGAAGCAGACCTTGAATTTTGAAGCTTCCCACCAGCGGTCAGTACCAATTATTCAGTGGCACTAGTAACGGACGTTAAATTTTGAAGCATGAAAGAGCTAAATTATCACACACGACCACTCAACTCAAATCACTGTGAGGAGTGTGATTACTGGCACACATAGACAAATGGTTAAAACTCAGATCAATCAGAAGTTGTACAAAAAGTTTGCTAAAATTTTATGTACAGTTGTAATTTTCTGGTAACACTAGCAGTTCATTGCTTTTTTTCTTATGTTTTTGGTTTCAATGATAAGAGAAACCAATGCATTCACAATGATTTTACAGATGAAGGTGGGTCAGCACCGTGAGCTAGCTTTTGACTTATGTATATGATGTTTGTTTGTTCCCATAGAAAATCAACTTTTTGGACAGTGGGCATGCCTTTTATGTGCTGTATCATGGAAGAAATTCAGATAACTTGTGAGTGGAACCAGGAGCCTGTTAAAATGCCTACCCTGGACAAGGTGCACACATGAATTGGTAAGCATTTATAAGTGTCTTATTATTGGGGCTGCGAAAGAGTCAGTACTTCTAAATGTAATATCATAGAGTAGCTGCGTGGTCTTCAGAGCTCTAGATTCTAGTCAAGAGGACTCGAGTTAGAACCTGTTAATGGGAAACTCTTCTGTTGAGCCACAACCACCCTGAAACAAATTTGGATTGGATTTGGAATCATATTTACACAGGTTGGTAAACTTAAGGTTCTTTCTGGCCACAAAATTAGAGACAGTTTTGATTAAATCATGCAGACTCAAATTAAAATCATATCAGAATGCATAATTATGTGATTGCGGCTTTATGGTTTTAGCCTTTGAGGCCAAATTGGCAACCCAGAACCCTGGGAAGATTTTATTTGGGCCAGGGATCTAGATTATAAAAGTCCTGCAGACTTAAGTTGCACCAGTCATAAAAGGAAGAGGAAGTCTGTGGTCACTTCCAACCTTCCGGTTGTCTCAAAATGAACTTCATAGAGTACTGGACTCATGGTTTTAAAGGGGGGGGGGGTGAGGGGAGCTGAGAATTGTAGGAAGGCTACCTAGATGAAGTGCAATTCAGTGAGCAGGCATTGATTTTTTAGGCATGCGAGTGTGATTGCACACCATCACTTACTTCAAATCACTGTTAGGAGTGTGATTTTTGCTCACCTAAATGGAGAGTGTTAAATTTATTGAAGTTAATTAAACAGGATACCTACCACACTCCTTAATTCCATGAGGAGTGTGATTTGCAGCACTCCTGGAGATTCTTAAGCTCAAGGCCTCAGGAGTGAGTATGATATGTGAGATTGCACATTTTTTCTGCATCATGGCGGTGATGATAGAAAAATTGCAGTGTGTAATAATTCTCCTGGTGTGCACTATGTGTGTTTTTTTACTTTTAATGTTTCAAATGTGTTTGAACTATTAGGTTTGTGTACTGCATGTTATGCCAATTGTTCTTCCGAACGGACCGAATGCCAAACTTTAAACGTGGTAACTCTTTCATGCATGCTGACAGATTGCTGGAGCTGTGCAAATTTTGTAAAAAAAGGCATCCTTGGAATGCTTAAATGTTCCCCAACCCTCTACCAAAGTCTGATGTAGTGCACATATTGGCAACTGTTCGGAAGTTTCCTCATTGTCAATTTTTTTATCATTCCCTGTAAATTACACTATTGGCATGGCACATATTTGAAGCAATCACTCTTTTGCTGAAAAGTGTTTAGTTTGCACTTTTGTGAATTCCGTCTAACATTTATCTATTTTTCTCTACCTGCAGGTCATAACGAACTTGTATCATTGTTTTGTTAAACTAGAGCATGAGCGGAGATGGAATTTCCCTTGAGGAATCGGAATTTCCCTTGAGGAATCGGAAGTTCGCAAATTTACTGCCTTATTCCAAAGCCTGAATTCCTCAACTTCATTCAAGTAACTCAATTTTGCATTCCTCTACTCTACAGATATGACCTATCTGTTAAAGTGATTGTTCTTTGAAAATGCGACTCCACATTTACTCCAGGATTGGTGCTGACAAAAAGCATAGCACTTCGGTAGTTCTAATATAGTATGGACCATCTTCTGCTCCAAATGGATATTTATTTGGACATACATCAGTTCAAAGCTTGTTCATTACGTATTTTGTAGAAACCTGTAAAAGACCAGATTTTGAGAAAATATAAACAGTTTCATAGAGAGGTAGCTTTCCTCCTCAAATGAAGACAAGCTGGTTGCAGTGTCCCTTGCACTGGTTTCAGATTCTTTCAAAGTTTCAATAATACTTCAATGTAAATTTGTTACTTTACTGTGATAATCCAATCAGATATTTCTTTTACATTTTTTCTGAACTTAATTCTGCACCACAATTGTACAATAATTTAACACTACTGTAACCAAAATTTCTTTATTGGTTATGGTATAGTTGAGGCTGTATAGTCCTGCATCTGTGTGGAATTTTTTGTAACTGAAAATTATTCAAAAGCTTTCATTCTACACAAAATTAAGGTCTCTTTTAACCTGAAAGACCTCTTAAATGAACTGTATTCTGGTAAACAATTACTTCAGAAGGGAAAATGAACTGCTGGAGCAAAAGGTTAATATATTTTGTCAAACTACAGGGGGGTATAGTCTTCTTTAAATTATTTAATGTGCTTTGCTGAAAAAATTTGCATTTTCTCTAGTCCAGAAAACTGTTGCAATGAAATTAATACTGTGAGGCTTGTATCTGCTGAGAAACCAATGAATGGTACATCATGTGAAAAGAGGAAGATTTATGATGAGAAAAGTATCCAAGTCAAAATATAAATTATGATACAGTGTATATTATGATCTGAAATTTGTCAAAATATATTTAATGATACACTACATTTTGACATAGATACATTTCTCTTGATAAACCTTTCTCTTGTCACAGGCTTAAATACTGTTCTTTCCTGTGATATTTTGAGGTTTTTGTTCTATTTTTTTCTTATGTGTGCTACTTAGCGGGATTGCTGTCTCGACTGCCTTTAAAACTTAACAAAATACTGGAAGTCAATCCATTAGAGGTATAAGTAATAATGTAATGCACCGAATAAAAAGTATGTATTTTATCTTAATATGGGTATCTAGTGTAAATAAATGGTTCATCCATCCAGAATAATAACATCTTTCCTTTTGGTTTTTGTGAGTTATACTTGTGAAACTTCTTATACGACTGGTAGCTTCAAGCCTCATACCTTATAATTCAATATATATCATTTTCATTGTTTGACTCAAATGTATCTACTGGCATAGACAGTTGCAACTGTTGTACATTTCACTTAACATGATACTATGTCAGCCTGTTGAGGTTATATGCAACTAAATGTAGTTATTATCCCTCTGCGGTTTTACACAACCAAGTTGCCCTTTTCACAAAACCAGTGTGCAACTTTGTTGACACCTTGCTGTGTAACCCCAAAGCGGTTATGTACAACTTAATGTAGTTTTAACACAACTGTTTTGTCAATTTGTTGACACAACGTTGTGTTTTCTAGCAGGGATTGTGCACAACTAAATGCAGTTTTAACACAACTGTTGTGTATTTTTGGACACAATGTTGTGCATTTTTAACACAGGAATTAGTAGTATTTACACAATAATTGAGTTTTTTTTTACACAACGTTGTGTCATTTCTACACAGCAAATGGAAGTATTTACACAACAATTGAGTAATTTTTTTACACAACGATGTGTCATTTGTACACAGCAAATGGAAGTATTTACACAACAATTGAGTATTTTTTTACACAACGATGTGTCATTTCTACACAGCAAATGGTAGAATTTACACAATTGAGTATTTTTTTTTACACAACGTTGTCTCATTTTTACCCAACGTTAGCTATGTGCACTAGTTACACATAGGTTGAGTAATTTTTTACACAACTTGTGTAAAACTTTTTTAGAGTGTAGTCACTTTGCCTATGGGGCTATATGTAGCAATGTCAGCTTAAATAGCAATGGTTGCCATGGTAACGGTTAATTTTCTCAGGTTACTAGTCTCGAGGTCTAGCCCATGGTGAGGTTCCCAGGGGTGACTGAAGGTCCAGGGCTGAGAGAGGGGTCAAAACCTGTCCCCGTGTGTGTGTGTTGGTGGGTGTGTGTGCGTGCGTTTCTGGGGTCAATCGGGAATACACACATGAAAATTACAGTGGAACTGGCGATACCCCGCGAAACGGGGATATCCCCGGTTTTAGAAAGTCCAAAATAATGCAAAGTGGGGTGTCAGATAAGTGCCTGTAGCTTTACAGTTTGATCTGAGGTATATCCACGTTTCCATGTTTTTTGTTTGAATTTGTGTGAACGTGTGTGTAGATTTTTCAGGATCCCCAGTCACCTTGATTATGACCTGTGATTATCCCCAGTTGACTAGGAAAAACAGAATATCCCCACTTGACTGGTATAATGAGCATGTCCCCGATTGGCACCAGAAACGCGTAAGTGTGTGTGTATGTGTGTCCAATTTTGTTTTCCTAATATCTTGTAAACGGCTTGGCCGATTTTCTTCAAACTTGGTGGGATATAACCTTAGGTGGAACAATTCCATTTTAATACACCATCGGAAGTGAAGGTCAAAGGTTACGGGTCAAAGGTCAAATTTAGTGAAATCACATTTTCTGCTATATTTCCAACACAAAACGTCCTGCTGACACGAAACTTCACACATATGATGATTGCATCCAGACAAAATATGTGGTTGCCATGGCAACAGAGGTCAAAGGTCAAGTGGTAGAGTGGAACAAAAAATTTTCAAGTGATAATTTGTTCGTAAAACAACCATTTTGTCTTTAAAACTCCTCCTAGTGGGCTGGACCGATTCTTTCAAAATTGGTAGGTGGGTACCCCAGGGTGGGAACTTAGGTCTCCCAGACCCTCAGAAGTAAAGGTCAAAGGTTAGAGGTCAAAGGTCACATTTGAAAAAAAAAAACACTTTTTTTTACTATTTTGTACTAAAACTTCAAAAGAAAACCTTCATTTTACATGAAACTTACAAGTATAATAGGGTAGACTAGTTCTACCAAAATATGTAGTTTCCATGGCAACCAAGGTCAATGGTCACGTGACAGGGGTTCAAATACTTTTTTGTATTCACTTTTACTCTGAACGGAAACATCCCACAAATCTGAAAGTTTAAGTGTAATAGCCTAGGCAAGATAAGTTGTACCAATATGTGTGGTTGTCATGGCAACCAAGGACATAGTTCACGTTACCGATTGTCAAAGGTTAAAGTGGGCATGACACGCCCACAAAAACTTTTGTGTAGGCTATTGCAAGATTAGATACAGAATTTTACAAATGTTATCTCACACCCCATTAAAAACCCGTACAGTTCGGCATAAATGATATTCGACTGAAGGAAAACTGCGTTCGAAATTCAATATCGAAAAATGCCGCAACAGCTCACCTGACTTTTATGACGCAATTGGCAACACAAACCCCGCCCTACGGCGCGCATCTAGATGTGGAACTAATGTAACGTTCGGTAAAGTTATCTGACCTTAGAACCTCATGAAAACGATTGCATCACAATACAGAGTCCAACATACAGAGTGGAAGGCGCGGACCATGGTGGGGATTCGGAGCAAATCATTGGCCAATATGTTCCCGTGCATATGCGCGCGTGTAAAAATAGTTCTGTTTTTGTGCAAGAAAGACGCGGTTCGGGCGCTATAAAGAACAGCTATGAACATGTATGAACAAACAGACCACAACAAGCGCGTCCCCACTACGAGCGCGTCTTTACTGTATGAGCCGTTTGGTGAAGATGCTATTGCGAATACTTAGCAGTAACCGTGCAATGCACAATTCACAATGTAGTCAGTGGCCACGCTCACTGCTATCCTAGCACCGGTGTTTGCAATTATGTATGCGCAAACACGCGTTACCATGCACATGATTCGATGATTGTGAACTCTCTGGTACAGTGTTGCTAACCGTTCCTTCAAAGACGTCACCATTTTGAGACGCGTTCACATACCCTTTTTTCGCTTGCGAATTTCCAATGGGCTGAGCCTGGCCTGTAATTGGGAAACGTCGTTTTTCGGTATTTATGGACATAATTTAGTAGGGAAATCTTTCACTTTATGTCAAGGTGTACCCAAACTTACCGAGAAACTTATTTTGGCCGTGTCATTACCACTTTAATGTTTTGTAACTAGCCTATTTTTAATCAATTAATATAGGCCTAAATAAGCTACACTGAGACTCAGGTCCAGGTTAGTACTTCGTAGTAGCAGTCTCGTCTTCACAACTCAAATTCTTTATTTACTAACTTGCAGTGAGATTTTTCAGTTCCAGCTCGCACTTCACTTTGATAGCCCTTATATCTAGAGTGTTCTTATAAGGTCTATGCAGGCAGTTGTTTTCAATCCATAAATAACCTAGGGCTAGACTTGAAATCTGAAGCTGGTGAACGGTATGTAGGCTAGGTCTGGGGCTTAGGCATGGCTCTGAGACCTACGCCATTCATAATCTTGAGTTATAACCCAAGATATTAAAATGTGGGTGACTAACATTAGGTTATGCATAGGGCGTACCTATCTTACATATTAGTGCCCTTAAACTTGGCGGTTCTGAAGCATCGCTAAAAAAACGTAAGTAACAATTTCCTTGCCACGGGCTAGGATTCGCCACAGGCCAGTACGCAGAAAAGGTTTGTGCGTCGGCGGGAAATCTTCTAACGCCACGCGTTCAACATGGAGCACACGCCCAGTTTTTTAATTGCGACGCACTTGATGTGCATATCAGCTCGACACACATGAAGTTTGCCGTCTCGTCAAAATGGAGCTAGCGCCTGAATAATAACAATCACGCACTTGTCTAAAGCGTCCCCGAAAGCGTCCTACTTTTATAATCGTTGCGTCCATATCCGTATCAGTTTAGTGTAACGGCCAAGCTCGTTTTTTTTTTTTGTCATAGTGTTGCAAGGGGATAACAGCATCTTAAAAAATAAATTTGTTCCAAAATCTTAGATAGGCCTACTGGATTAAAAGGGCAAGCGTTTCAAAGATTGGGTAGCCTATTCCTCCATTTTTTTTATAATCTGGTGTCAGAATTTAAATATCCAAATGATGTTTTTTGGAATAAGAGGTTCGCCTATAGTTCCAAGAACTTGATTGGTCGGTGCCATATTCTTTCCCCTCGCTCTCTTACGAAAAAAAAAACTTCCATCCCTTGGAACGAAAATAAATCGCTTCCCTTGGACTTCAAATAGGAATTTCAAAGGATTGTGGCATGGAGTTTTAGTGTGGTAATTTTTGTCAAGGAAATTTTACTGTAGCATAAAAACAGCACAGATAAAACTTCCAGCACATAAATAGTTCAAGTTCTGTAACCAACTTAAGCACATGTTAGCGATGAGACATGCAACTCCGTGGATTGCCCTCTTGTTCCACTTTTAATATGCTTTTGTCAGTGGCGGATCCAGGAATTTTCAGTGGGGGGGGGGGGGGTCTGCATGTGGTTGGGTATCAAATGTACACTGAGCGAAGCGCCACCATAGGTATGTCTGTTGTTTAGTCTCTGATGCCTATAAGAATTCAGGAAATGGGAAATGGGGGTGGTGTGCAAGCATCCAAATTTTACCATATTTTTAAGTGTGATTACCACTGTACTAGGGGCGTAATTTGCAGCGCGCGGAGCGCGCTGAAATTTTCGCCATTTTCAAATATTTGAAAATGTGGAGCTTGTGTTGCAGAAAAGTTTGGATGCTAGGTTTCCTGCAAGGAAATTTGAACAGTTGGGGGATTACTGAAGAATTTGCATTTTGTATTGACAAATCTGAGGTTGGGCGGCGACCAAAGATCGTTGTTGCTACATAATATTATCCAACGCCTACTTTATGAGGCACTTCGACGAAACTTTTTTGAGCTTATTTTGGAGAAAATATGGAATTTTATGAATTTAAATTCATGAAAATAGCACTGTATATAGTTTACGGTGTCACATGGTAATCTGGTGTCACAAGTGTAGCAAATTTCCGTTTTTGTCACACCCAGAGCTTGGAAAAGTTTACGAAAGTGAAGGTATGAGCGAACACTTCTGCTAAGGAATTGCAATTTGGGGCGCGCGAAGCGGGCGGAAAATTTGGCTTTATTGAATAAATAATGACGAATATGGAGCTTCTATTAGAGAAAATTGATTGGCAATTTCATAAGTTCACGAGTTTTCAAAACCACACAGTAGACTGGTGTCACAATTGGCAAATTTCCGAATTCTTCATTTTCAGAGCCCCCTGCCCTGCCTGGGCATCTAAGAAAAGGGGGGCCGAGATGCAACATGGTGCTAAATGTTTCAATATTTTAAGCCACTATGAAACTCTCAAGCTTTCAGAACATGGTCTTGAAAGTGTGTGTAATCATTACTTCAACGGACTATGAGGGCAATGTGAATTTAATACCGGGTGTACTATATTACAGTCACACGGTTTTAGGCTATGTTATGTGTAAACTGTAAAAAGTGTCATGTAGTATGGTGTACCCTCCTTGTCCTTTAACAGGAACGCCATCTTGTTATTTAGGAGCAACTCCCCCTTCCTCTTGTCCTAAATTCCCAGGGCCCTTCCTGTTTCCAGCCACGTGTCAACGGTGAACGAGACAAACTACCCTCCCTAGTTCCACGTGTATGCTGTATCCCATATTTTCAAGGTGTGGCCGATTTCACCCTCTACAGCCTCCTCACTGATCATTTAGATCAGCACATTCCTTAATACTTTTCTAATTTGGTGCGTCACAACTTTTAACCAATCAGGGGATTGCATGTGTTCCGATCTCCCCGAGACATGAAAGCTCCGAGCCTGCAAGTTTTGGTCGCACTCACACACTGGTGCAGCAGACCTCAGACAACGAGAGCCTGCGTCAATCTGTACTTAGTTAAATTTTAATAATTTTTTTTTTTGTCGACTTTTAATCGAGCGGAATAAAACCGCCAATCATCTTGAATCAGAACTAAATCTTCTTCTCATGTGTTTATTCATATCTCAGCTCGTATCGCCTACACACTCTGCAACATCCCCGTACAAGCCCTCGTATCAACGATAAGACCATTATTCGACAGTAGTCGTAGCCCCACGTATTGGCATAGACACACATGCGATGTCACAAACAGGGTTACCAACGAATGTTGGCGGAAAACGCTGGATTTAGAATTCGTCATTGCGCAATGTGTAAACAAAACGGGAATATACCAAATGATACAGAAGATAGATACATTATAATTTACATTTTTCATTTTATTGAAGAATGACACAAAAATACGGTAATCAAATAATGTAACAACTATCACTGTATTTTTAAAAAGTAATTTAGGCCTAGGTTACAATTAGCCTGGCTATCTATACAATTTTTTAACCTCCCGGTGCATACCCCCCATCCCCCCCCCCCCCCCCCTGGATCCGCCACTGGCTCTTGTGGAGACTTTCCTCAGGATACTTGCCTGGCGGGCTGAACGACATGGAGCAGTGTACGTACTTGCTCGAGTAATTTCTTACCTGTCCCAGACTGGGGGCGTAGGATTTGTTAAAGATTGCTTCAGATACAGAGAGAACTGAGGAGTTATGTTTCAAATGAAATTTTGCATGAATGTTTGTCAGATCAAGGCAGAGAAAAGTTCTGGGAAGTTGTTTTTAGCAATATTCGTTTTCTCTGTAACATAACATACCGATAATACCGTATGTATAGCACAGATATCGTACTATACAGAATCAGTAGTTAGAAGCTTCGTTTTGCAGGACTTAAATTGTGGACAAGGGAAAAAATCAGGCATCTTTTTAATTACACTGAAAATTCCTACGGGTGCCCCAGTCCTTTCCAAAATTTGTCTTAACAAAACAACGCACTATGTGATACTGAAATCACAGTAAAGTTTTCATGAAAAATCAAAATGATTACAAAAATTGTTACTCATTCGGGAAGCTTATAAAACAATTATTCCTCAGCCTTATTCACAGTCTTGGTCAACACTTTGCTCGAAATGGTAGAAGGTTTGGTCAAACCTTGCAAATTGCTCTGAGATGTTTACAACTGCCAGATTTTATGGGAAGACACGATTGTATAGGTTTATACATGTGCTAAAAAACTTGCCTGATAAAATGAGAGTGGCACATTTTAATGTGGTAATTTTTTTTTATCATTTTGACTAATTTGCTCATTTTTATTGAGATGAGCATGTTTTTACAAACAAAAACTAAACTGAAGTAATGATTGCTTAGATTCTGTTCACAAGCCATTGTGAATGCCATTTCCGACCCTCTGAGAGGTCGCAATTTTGTCAAAATTTTCTGGACACTTTGCGCCCACAGATGGTGGCGCTCCGCCTAGATAGTCTTTTGGACAGAAATATATATCTCGCACAGAAAAATTTCCTGCCCCCAAACTGGAATGTTCCTATACGTCTCGGTCATTTTTTTCTCATAGGCAATTAGTTCCACTCACTCACCGAATTTCTTTTGCCTTAAAATAGCGCCCACGACACTGGCTTGAATCCCAGGCGGGTTCGAGTCTTTTCATAGTTCTTAGTTGTGTTATCTTTGAGAAAACTGTTGGCATCAATTTTGAAGCATTTGCGAGTTTATTGTTTGTCAACTTTAATCTGCACAATTAATTGCAATGAAAAGTATGGAAAATACTCTTTTACTGAGCCATAATTCAACACATTTTGTGTATATCAGTGATCAAATAATGCAAGTCACACTTTAAGGAAGCAAGATCAAGTGTTGATCAGCTGATTCAAATATCATTTCTGATTTGTCAGAGTGTGGACACAAGTTGCCGGAAAATTAAACTTTGAATTATTTGACTCAAGTTGCAACACATGTTGCGACACAAGTTGACGCTTGTGTCTTTCATGTACAGTATACACAGTCTGTGGCAAAATTATCAGTTACAAGGTGTTTTGGCAACATGTTGCGACACGTTTGTTCTGAAATGTGTCCAGTGTTCACAGGCCTTAATTTCTTGTCTAGAATCAAGCAATGACCCCATGCAGTATATTGCGGGAAACCTTCATTCGCTTCCTCTTAATCCGAAAAGTATGGAAAAAAATCTTCAGTCCTAGTTTAAACTTTTTCAGTTATAGATCGCTGGCTTTCTCGCAAAATGATACCTGTTCTCGTTTTAACACTTTGTTCATGTATGTTTAAGATCTCACCCTGCAAGGCCCCTTTGAATGAAACCGTCAAAAAGCTATTCAATTGCCTTTCCCTGTCTCCATAAAATTCTACGTCAAACCAAAACTTGTTCATTCTTTATCATTTAAGACGTAGATGAAATGTTCCGTGTTTAAATATATACCAACTTCTCCTTATAATATTTCCTCAAGTCTTTATTCTTTAGCGTAGCTACAGGGGGAAGTACCAGGAGGGCGATTGCTCCAATGGCTCGAAGAAGTGAAAAATTGAATTTGCCCTTTAAGACAGCTGTCAACTACAGCGTGGTTTCCCGTGAGTTTCCTTCATTAAAATCCGAATTCTTTATAGCAGTTCCACATTTGTAATTATTTGTTTTAAAAAGGCGTTTCGGGCCCGTCACCGTCCACCGTCCACCGTCCACCGTCCAACGTCCACCGTCCACCGTCCACCGTCCATCGTTATCCGTTATCGTTATCGTTATCGTTATCGTTATCGTTATCGTTATCGTTATCGTTATTATTATTATTATTATTTTTTTTCCTCCTTTTTATTCATATGCTGTACATATAGACGGTAAATTATAAAGAAGAGAACTCATATAAACAAGTATGACAGGCATGAATTTACAATAAGAAGAAACACAAAAACTATGCCTACTTTGACATAAGCAGTTTATGTATCAATTAAGTCAGAAAACACATCACATAAATCATAGTAACTGATCTGAGTTCTTGATCTGCTTGTTCTTCTTTTTGAATTGAACCTTACTACCTTAATAGCAAACTTAAACTTGTAAAGAAATTCTTGAATTGAAAGTTGCGCCTTTTTACACTTGCATTGATAAATATAGTTTTTCATATGTAAAATTAAAAAGTTATATGGGTGTTTTTTACCCTGGTTAAAACCCAAAAATATATCTTGTTTGGAAAAGAAAAACTGTGTCTTAAGGATGACTTCTTCTACATCCAAAATAAAACCTGAAACCAAACGACAATCCCAAAATAAATGTTCTAAACTTTCTGTTTCTGAGTAACAAAAAGAGCAAAGGTCACTTTCTTCTTTCCGCATAGTAAAAAGTAATTTATTAGTAACTATAATTCTATGTAAAAATCTGAACTGTAAGTAATGTAGTTTCGTTTCAGTTGTATTAACCCGGGCCATTTCAAAAAATTTTTGCCAGTCTTGATTTGTGAGGTCAGCGAAATCTTTTTCCCATTTAAACATTGCAGTTGGGCGACATGTAATTTGCTCAATAAGATTATTATAAATGAACTGTGAAGTACAGGAAGCGTTCATAACCCTTTCATACAAACAGCTGCCATTATTAGCCCTACCTTCTGCCCCTTCTCTAGGTCTCCACTCTCTTGGAATGCTGTTAATCAAACCAAAGTATAGTGAAAAGGGGAATCTATTGATACCAAAACGAGTCATAAAATCACCATATGTCAATGGCATACCTCTATCATCGAAAAAATCTCTTACAATATATGACATTTTTGTGAAATAAATTATAATACATAACAGGTTTATTATCTATACGAATAAAAGAATTGTTCCAGATAACTTGATTTTCAAAATATTCCGTCGGAGAACAAAAGGTCAGTATACACCACGCATTAACAACCTCTTTAATAAAAGTATTTTTAATAATTGGGGCATCGCTGGTTTTGCAATTGCAATGAAAGAAAAACTTTTTTCCTACATTCGCCAAAGAAATATCAAAGAAATATCAAAGGGATTATTACTATTGTTACAGTAGCGCTTGACCCATGTACACTTTAAGCTTTTCATGAAGCTGGGTATATGTGTGACTTTCAGTCCTCCGTCCCTTACTGAGTTAACCAATACAGAACGTTTTACTTTGTCAGGATTTCCACCCCAAATAAAATAAAAAATGACACTTTCTAACTCTTTAATAAATTTTTTTTGGTGGATCCGGAAGTACAAGGAATAGAAAAACGAGCTGTGATAATGCAAAACTTTTCACAATTGTAATTCTACCAATTGGTGTTAAGTCTCTTGATGCCCAAAGTCTTAAATTTGTTTTTAGTCTTGAAACCTTAGGCTGGTAATTAAGCCGAAAAAGATCATCCCTATTTGAAGTAAAAACAACACCAAGCATCTGAATCGGTCCAGAGGTAACATTGACATCAATATCGGAGACAAAATTAGGTACATGTGAAGAAAATGGACCCAACGGAAACAGAGTACATTTGTGTAAATTAATAACTAGACCGGAAGAGACTTTCAACATATGGAGAATGCGAATGACCTCCGTAAGAGACTGCTCAGAACCATCTAGAAAGAAATTAGTGTCGTCTGCATATTGCAAGATCTTGACTTCGTTTTCATTTATTGAGATTCCTTTAATAATGTTATTGTGCAAAACTTTCAAAGCTAATGTTTCGACTGCTAATATGAAAAGATAGGGACTTAATGGACATCCCTGCCTAACTCCACGCTGCAGAGAAAAATAACCCTATGAATGACCATTGTTCATTATACAAGTACTACTACCATTATAAAACACCTTAACCCACTTTTGGATGCTCTCACCGAACTGAAAATAACGAAGGCATTTGTGTATAAAATCCCACTCAAGCTTGTCAAAGGCTTTTTCAAAATCAACACTAAAAATAAAACCAGGAATCCCCTCGTCACTCGTGTAATCAATTACATCTAAAACATACCGAATATTTTCCCCAATAAATCGATCTTTTAAGAACCCAGTTTGTTGCGGACCAATTAAATTTTGTAAAACAGGTTTCAAGCGTGCGGCAATAGCCTTAGACCCAATTTTGTAATCAATGTTTAAAAGCGTTATGGGCCTATAATTGGATATACAGGTACGGTCTTTATTAGGTTTCGGGATCAAAGTTATGACACCCCTACTCTGTTCAGAGGCTAGATGTCCACAGAAATAACCATAATTTAACGATTCTACAACCAAATTACAAATTACTGGCCAAAACACTTTATAAAAATTTACGGACAGCCCATCACTTCCAGGGGATTCATCATTCTTCATAGAGGATAACGATTTAAAACATTCAGCAACTGTAAGTTCGCCTTCACACGCTAGCATAACTTCATTGTCATCATAATGCACTGGAAGATCTTCAAAAAAGCTGTCTGGGGAACAAGAGCCAGATGTATAAAGGGATTTATAATAATCTTTGATATAATCAAGTAATTCTGTTTCATCTGTTATCATATTACCCTGGTCATTCACAAGTTTTGAAATAAAACTGAGTGATTTATTCCTTTTTTCAAGATTCAAAAAATACTTTGAGTTTTTCCCCTACTTCAACCCATCTGGCTCTCGACCTCAAAATAGTACCTTGAAGTTTGTAATCATAAAGATAAACTAACTCATTTTGGGCTTCCTTTAAATGAGAACGTAACTCCGGTAATTCAGTACAATATATCTGCTGTTCAAGGGAAGCAATCTTGGCAATAAGATGGTTTTCTTTTTCACGACGTTCCTTTGCCTTTTGCCTTGAGTAGGATATAGTGAAATTACGTATTTTGAATTTTAAGTACTCCCAGCGGGAGGCAGGATTATCAAAAGTATTACTAGATAATTCAATGTGTAACAGTTCCTTTACCGAATCAACGTAATTGGAATCGCACAAAAGTGAGTTATTTAATTTCCAATAACCCTTTCCTCTAATAGTATTACCATTTGAGAATGACATCAACACGAAAGAATGATCTGACTGCTATTTGTAACAAAAGGTTGTACATGTCTTGAGAGAAGAAAATAGTCAAGTCTGCAATGGATACCCGGAGTTATGTTCGAACTCCAGGTGAAGTTCTTTACGCAAGGGTTTCTTTCTCTCCACACATCAATCAAATCAAAAGCACCCATTAAATCTAAACATTTCTCCCGTGCCTTAACATGTGTCCGGCGATTACCTCCCTTTTTATCTAAGTCTAAATTGAAAACGAAATTTAGATCCCCCGCTACAATGATGGAATCACCCTTAAAATTATTAAGACGGCTAGATATATCACAAAAGAAATCAGGATCATCGATGTTTGGGGCATATATTCCTACAATTGTGAAAATATAATCTTGAATTTTAATGTCCACAACAATAAACCTTCCAAAAGGACTAACGTCCAATTTGACTATTTCAAAGTGTAAACTAGGTTTAAAAAGGATACATACCCCCCTGCTCATGTTTGAACCATGCGAGAAAATAACTTTCCCTCCCCATTCATGCTGCCAATATCTTTCAACATTAATGCAGCTGTGGGTTTCCTGAATGATGGAGATATCTGGCTGACGCCTATGAATAAAGGAAAATAATTGTCTTCGTTTTTTTGCTTGTCGTAACCCCCTTGCATTAAAGCTTAAGAACTTTACGGCGTTAGCCATAGAGTTGATGAAATAATACAATGTACCTTGATGATATACAAAACAACGATGACAAGGGAGATATAAGCTACATACATAGCAGACAAGCATAGTTCACAAATTTTGAACATTGTAAGCAATAAATAGTACATAATGTATACAAAGGAGGATAGAAAAAGACGAAAAAAAAAGAAAAAAACAGTCAATCCATGCAAAAAGGAATCCATCTTTGAATCCAACCAGATGAAGATGGAACTGGCATGAAATCTCGACACCGAAAAAAAAGTGTCGAAAGAAAGAAACTCAAGATAAGGGTTGCATTTTGGGCAAACTTAAAAAAGCAAAATAGAATTGGTTACCCTTTAAATGCAGGATTTAGATGAAGTTAAGCAAAACTGTAGGGTTTTCCGCTTCCATCCCTCCATAAACCTCCTGAAAAACGTAATCCAACTCCTTGTTGGAACAGTTCTGATACCTGACGTAAGTGTCGGCGTTTTTCTGCCAGGTCAATTTTTGTCAGGTCTTCAACTATATAGTAATTTTCCTCACGAAGAGCATGTCTAGCGTTTTTCATAACGAAAACTTTATCCTGAAAGAAGCTCAGCTTAACTAGGATATGGCAGTCCCTACCTTGAACCTTCCTGCCGTCACGGTGGGCTCTTTCCAACTTGCAGTCAGGGACGCCGATCTTGGAAAATACATTCTTGGCAATTTGAAGACAATTTTCTTGTGGAGCAGTAGGAAATCCAACAATACGGACATTGCTTCTTCTTGAAAAACGCTCATGTTTGTTGTGTAAGGCGGCGTTTTCGTCACTGGATTTTTCAAGCCCGCTGAATCTGGTTTCCAGTGCTTGGCATTTTTCCTTTAACTGGACATTTTCCGCCTTAACAGCTTCAATAGCCTTTTTCTGCTGCTCAATAGCCTTAGTAAAGTCACTCCTAACTCTTTTCAGTTCGTTGGTTATTTTGTCAATGGCGGCATCCAATGCAACGGTAAATTGGCTGAGTGTATCCTCTGCCACGTCCTCATACTCCTCTTCCATTGGCGGTGATATGGTAGGTGTTCTGCGAGACCGTAGATTTACAAGTGTAGCCTGCCTTGACTGTTCCTCCCTTTTTTCTTCCCGTAACTTCCTTTAGGTCTGCCCCTTTTCCTAGGGGAAGACATCAATCTCGATAACAAAGATCGCACGGATTAAGTTTACACGGGAAAACTTTAAAACAACGGTGGGAAACCGCGCAAAATTGAAAAATATCTACTGCCCGTAAGCAAAAGACGTGTGCTCAGAGCAACATCCTCGTCCCAAGCTTTTATAATTATTATCATTATCATTATCACTATCACTATCACTATCACTATCACTATCACTATCACTATCACTATCACTATCACTATCACTATCACCATCACTATCACTATCACCATCACCATCACCATCACCATCACCATCACCATCACCATCACCATCACCATCACCATCACCATCACCATCACCATCACCATCACCATCACCATCACCATCACCATCACCATCACCATCACCATCACTATCACTATCACTATCACTATCACTATCACTATCACTATCACTATCACTATCACTATCATTATCATTATCATTATCATTATCATTATCATTATTATTATTATTATTATTATTATTATTATTATTATTATTATTATTATTATTTGGGCTCAAGTGGACTTTGGGCCCAGTAACTATGTTAGGAATAACTTTTGACCACTGTGCTGAGAACTTGTTCAAGCTTAATTTCACCCCCAAGTTGTCAAGACTCAAAAAGTTACTGGCTTTATGGTCTCAAAGAGATTTTACTCCTATAGGTAAATCAATTACTGTAAAAACACTGGGTATATCCCATTTGTTTATCTTTTTCAGGTTTTACCTGACCCTCCCCCTTCATTTCTCAAGGAGGTTGAAGGAATAATTTTTAAGTTTATTTGGGCAGGAAAACCTGAGAAAATCAAGCGTCTTACTCTTTGCAGTCCAACGTTTGCAGGTGGCCTGAAAGTGACTCATATACCAAGCTTTATCAAAAGCCTTAAATGTAGTTGGGTGAAACGATATTTGGAAGAGAAGGAAGCAGTCTGGAAATTATTTTTTGACCTACATCTTCAGAAATACGGTGCAAAGCTTCTCTTTAGTTGTAATTTTAAAGGTGATGATATTGTAACTGATAATCGTTTTCTAAATGATGTTTGTAAGGCATGGTCGACTTACTCCTATTACCTTCCAACAAACAATTTTAAAAGAGAAATAATTTGGAACAACTCCCATATTAAGGTTAATAATGTAACGGTGTATTATGATTTCATGTATAATAAGGGTGTTGTTTATGTAAGCGACCTTCTAGACGTTAATAATCGTTTTCTCACAATTAATTGTTTTAAAGAAAGGTTCAATATTAATCATTTTCCTTTTACGCTTTTGTATGGTATATACTCAGCTATTTCAAAATCTTGGAGGATCCCACCCACAGATGTAGAGATAATTGACGAGAATGTTGCCACAACCGTAGGTTCTATTTGGAGAATGTCCTCTTTGTCAAGAGGAATTTATACTTCTATTGTTAGATCAATTACTATCCCCCCCTAAAGCTATTGCTAAATGGAACAGGGAGTTTAATATAGATCCAGATCATTGGAAAACTATTTTCCAAATCCCGTTCAGCTCTCTTAGAGATAGTAAGTTAAAGTATTTTCAATTCCGATTTTTACACCGGATCTTGGGTACAAATAGATTACTTTTTTTAATGAACCAAAGGAATGATGCTCTGCGTACTTTTTGCAATCAGTATGAGGAAACGTTAAGTCATTTATTTTGGGATTGTGCCCT